>JAQISU010001244.1:3630000-4095000 GCA_029339505.1 Unio delphinus
GTCGTTGAGGTAATGTACTGCTGAACGTCTGACCAGTTCCCTTCACTTGTCGCGATCAGGTGACAGGAGACAGCCTTGACGTACTCAAACTGTTTTCTTGAACCAGTCTTGAAACAGAACCTTGAACAATTACTGCACTGATAGCCTTGGCGTATAGCTGCTTGATGGTATTGGTCCACGTTTGACTCATGTTGTACTTCTTCATTGTGGCCCACAACGCCTCATGCCACACTCTGTCAAAGGCCTTTTTAAAATCTATCAACACATGATAGATGTCTTGTTGATGTTGCGAGTACTTTTCACACAGAACCCTGAGATTGAATATTTTGTTATGTTGTGCTTCTTCCACTCCGGAACCATGCCTATTATTTAGCGATTATTTTTTCTGCTTGTAGTTTCAGCCTGTTCAAGATGATCTTCAGCATCACCTGACTAGCATGGCTGATCAAGCGTACAGTTCTGTAATTTTCGCACAGCTGGAGATTGCCTTTTTGGGGAGTGTTATTATCAGTGACTGGGTCCACTGTGTTGACCATTCACCTGTCTGCCAGATCTTGTTTTATATTTTGGTTAGTAGCTATATCACTGAATCCCGTCCCCATTCTTGATAAGTTCTTGATAAGTTCTTGATAAGTTCTTGATAAGTTCAGAATAAGTTCTTGATAAGTTCTTGATAAGTTCAGCTGGGATGTAGTCTGTTTCAGCTGCCTTCCCATTCTTCAGTGCTTTTATTGCTGACTCCACCTTTTCTTTTAGAATGGGAACTCATCATTTGTGGAGTTTGGAACTTCAAGCACTTTTGTGTCTCCTGTGGACGGATGGTTGTAGAGTTCTTTACAATACTCAGTCCATCTTTCTGCAATGCCATTTGCTTTTGTGAGGCATTTTCCTTTTTTGTATTGAATGGTACTGACCCTTGGTTACTTCTGTCTGGTGAGGTCTTTTACAATTTGGAATGCCTTTTTTGCTGTTATTCTTAAACAGACTGCTCTCTATTGCTGTGCACTATTGTCAAATCCAATCTTCGTTTGCTTTTTTCACAATTGTTTTCTGATATTCTTGTTTTATGTCTCGGTACTCCATTGCCCCTGTTGTGTGTCTGGTGTTTTTGAAGCCTCTTCGGACATTCGATTGACTAATCAATCAGTAATGTAATCCATACGCATAACAGTGGGTTGCCTCCCTTTGGCTGGGTAATGGTGGCGCTCTACAAACGAATCTGACAGGTTGACAAGCGTATGGTCAAGTTGTCTATTATTGTTTTGCGTTTTACTACAGTGGTGAGCAGATCTTCAGATGGTCAAATTTCACCTTGGATTCTAATGCAAAGTTCCTCATTAGATACTTTGTCTACGTATGAAATATTGAGAATCCTTCGCTAATATTTTATCTCTAAGAAATGGATTTTTATCTCTAGTTCTGCTGTCAGTGTCCACGTCTCACACGCATACATGAATATGGACATGACGTGGGAACACATACGCTTGATCGTAGACCCACTCATGAATATGCCGTCCTTCCAAGTGGATTTCAGTCTAGAAAGGGTAGCTGTTGTCTACGCAATCCTGAACAGGTAGCTGTTGTCTACGCAATCCTGAACAGAACATCATCAAAGACGATAGCACGTGGGGTACGTGTAGCTTCTCACTGTTATCGGCTTCTATTCATTCAATATTATATGCTTTTATATGTCTCTCAGGTTGTTAGTCATTACCTTGATCTTTTCAATACTGATCTCCAGTAATGTTTGACTGAGACGGTTAACCAAGGTTTCAAGTTTTTCCATCCCACAGAGCCATCGATATCATCAGCAAAGCGCAGATTGACGACTGTTCATCCTCCAAAGCTGACACTGCCCTCGTATTGTTTCAAGACATCGGATATGATCCTTTCCAGGTAGATTTTGAAGAGACTGGGAGAGAGGAGACACCCATCCTCGATTCTGACAGGTGTTTTGAACCAATTTCAATTGCTGCCATTGACGAGAAATATTCTAGTCGCCTTGGTATACAGGTTTTTTATGGTGCTGATTAGCTGTGCATTTATATTGTGTATCCGCATGGTGGAAAAATGCTGCAAGCCATACCTTGTCGAAAGGCTTCTTGACGCCAATGAAGACATGGTAGAGGTCATGTTGATGCAGCGGATCCTAAGGTTGAAGATCTGTTTTACGGTCCTACGCCCAGCTCTGAAACTTGTCGGTTCTTCAGCAATGATGTGCCCTGCATGGGGATTCAATATATTGACGATGATCTAAAGCATAACCTTACCTAGGTGACGGATGAAGCTTGATAGTTCGGTAGTTCCAGCAAAGCTCCGGAGTCCCTTTCTTAGGAATACGGGTCATAACCTTGTTTCCAAAAGGTCAACTGAACTCACTTGGTTTAACAGACTGCATCATAGCTGTTTTAATTAGTTTTTAGTATAGCTTAGAAAATCTGAAAAAGTGCTTTAATGGTTAATTTATGATACAAATGTATCCAGACAAACACGATCATTGTTGGTAGGATATTTAGAATTGAAAATGGGGGTGTGGGTGGGGGTGGCGGGCGGCTAAATGGATAAATACCAAGTATATCACGTAATTAAATAAAGGAATATTTGCTTCGGTTAGTTTTTAATTGGGCTGACAGATAATTAAGCCATGCATTCGAATAAGTTCAATATGGCCACCTATGGTGTAATTTAGCTTGGGTCTACACTCCCCATTGTAAAAGATGTATGTGATTGAGCAAGTGTCACTTATATCATTATAGGCTGTACGTGTATTTACTGAATAGAATATAAAAATGCAAGCAATGTTCAATGAAATACTGTACCAACATGTATCCTTTTGGCTGAGTCTCCATTAAACTGGTTTATCCTTTAATTTATTGTTTAGGTACATTTAAAAACATGCCCATACACAGGTACTGAACGCATGATTGATACTTATATAAATCGAAAATCATGACAATAGTACATTCAAGTGAAGAAAGTGGATTTTAAGCCCTTGCAATATATTGCCACTTTGATAAATATGTAACACGAGGCATGGTTTGTAAATCAATAAACTAGAGTTTCACAACCCGCCCTGACCTACTTAAAGATATTCGCTTTTACAGTGACACGTTTTACTAATATATACAAACAAACTAGCACAAGTCTTTATGTGTTCGACAGATGAGAAGTCACGAGCAATTGAGATGTATCGTCTGGTCGGACAGGATTTCTTTCACTCGCCCCTAGTTACTGGTATTTTTAAGACTGTTAAACTCTATTGATACACTGTCACGCCACAGCATTAGGTGTGTAGATGAACAGCTACCTTAGTTAGTCTGCACGTGAATATAATAGGTGTGTAGAGGAACAGCTACTTAAAATAGGCTGCATGTTAATACATTAGGTTTGTATCAGAACAGCTACCTTAGATAGTCTGCATGTGAATATATTATGTGTGAAGAGGAACAGCTACACTAGATAGGCTGAACGCGAATACATAATGTGTGTAGAGGAACAGCTACACTAGATAGGCTGAACGTGACTACATTATGTGTGTATAGGAACAGCTACACTAGATAGACTGCAAGTGAATATAAAAGGTGGTTTTTTGGGGGTGTTTTTTTAGGGTTTAACGCCATTTTTCAGCACACGATAGGTTATACATAGCGGCCAGTATTATTGGTGGAGGAAGAACCCTGGAAAACCCACGGAAAGAACCACCGACCCAAGAGAAGCTACTGGCAAGCTTTCTCACATAACTACAATTAGCCGAATCTTAGAATCGAGCCCACGCAGACAGAGGTGAGACGGCAGTGATCCGTAACGGAAAACGCTTTAGACCACTCGGCCACTCGGGTAACTATTAGTGTGTAGAGGAACAGCTACAGCTACCTTAGATAGGCTGCACGTGAATACATTATGTGCGTATAGGAACAGCTACACTAGATAGGACCCTAGTGAATACATTAGGTGTGTAGATCAACAGCTCCCTTATACAAGCTGCACGTGAATATATTATGTATGTAGAGGAACAGCGATTCTTGAAGTTGATTTCGAGAAATTAACACGTATATAAGACCTTTATTAACAAAGAGAAATACTTCGCATGCAATTTGTTAAAGACATGTAAATTTAAAGGTTTTAAGTGTTTTTTGGTTTCGATACTGAGAATAGATACATATATATATATATATATATATATATATATATATATATATATATATATATATATATATATATATATATATATATATATATATATATATATATATAGTTGCGTGCTTAGGCTCAAATAAACAGTAACATAGAAAGAGTGAAAATAACAAGCTTGTAAAAACTTAATAAACAATTTATTGAGCACAAATATTTTCCAGAAAAGAAAAATAAACTTACGGTTTTAAGAATCAATTCCAAAATTAATCCAAAAATAATTCACAATATTATCCACTAGAGAAATTGCAAAAGTCCTTGTAATAAAATGTCCAAATAATTCCAAGCTCGAATCCCAGCGAAGTATCCAGGATGGAAGACGATGTCACTTGATGAAGTCAGTTCTTGGTAACAAAATTCTATGAGCACAATTCTTTTCCAGATAATAACAAAATATTTCCTCTTGATCCAAACGAATTGAAATAACTTCCAATACAAGGTAATTTAAAATAACTCAAAATGACACAACTTAATATTCTAACAGCCCAAGTTCTACTAAATAGTTTGCTCTCAAAACATAATTTATATACCTGTTTTTACGTAAACAAGAAAGAGGTCACGTGATCTTCTAGAATCTTTTAGAAAAAATTTACGTTAAAAAACTCACGTACCTACCCCGTATGACCCAACCACCGTATGACCCAACTAAAAATAAAAAGATGTTTATACAAAGCTCCATAATGTCCTTGGAACCAACCAATAATTTTAAAAGCTTGTTTACAACTCTGAAGCCAGATCAGAAATGAGGTCAACATCTGGTGTTTACAGATCACCCCACAATGAACGAATCTTAAACTTAAAATGCCAAATTTGAATCTGACAAACAAACAAATTTAAAATAAAAATAACTTAAATCAAATATACGTAACACCTTCACCCATAAAAAAAAAAGAAAGGTTTATATGATAAAAATTTCTTTTTACCACAAACCAATTTACACCTGAGGTTAAAAGAACTCGTATAAATCACTGTGTATATGATATAAAATATTGTTATACACGGGTAAGAGCGTCTGCTATTATATTATAGTTTCCCTTGATGTGCCGGATATCAAGATTATATTCCTGCAATAACAAACTCCACCTTCGTAATCCATACCCCACAATATGTCCTAAAAAAAGGTAACACTAGCACGGCAGAACTCACTTTTAGATAAATGAACTGTCAAACATGCATCAGTGAGTCTGTCAAAGAATTTTCGAATTGTGGCTAGATGTTCTATCCAGGTGTCGTTGTAGATGATGACGTCATCTATATAGGCATCACACTTTTCTAGACCAGAGATGATCATATTCATAACACGTTGAAATGTACTTTATGACCCTTTCATCCCGAATAACATTACTTTATATTGGTAAAGTCCATCTGGAGTCACAAATGCTGAGATTTCCTTTGCTCTTTCCGTTAGTGGAATCTGCCAAAATCCTTTCAGAAGGTTAAATTTGGTGACATACTTGGCATTCCCTATTTTATCAATACAATCGTCAATTCTTGGTAATGGGAATGAATCTGCTTTCGTCACACTGTTCACCTTCCTATAATCAGTGCACATACGGAAAGACATATCTGGTTTTGGAACAAGTATGCATGGTGAACTCCAATCACATTTACTGGGCTCGATAAAATCATTCTCCAGCCAATATCGAATTTCCTTCTTTTAAGTATTCCTGTTTGAGTAGATTCATCCTGTATGGATGTTGTTTGACAGGTTTGGAATTTACAATTTCAACATCATGAAAACCTTTATTTGTCCTTGTAGGAACATCTGGAAATAAGTGCTCATATTCAATTAATAACTGTTTCAGTTTATTTCTTTCTTGCACTTGCAAATGTGAAGGTTTTTGGTCTAGATCTTTCATAATTTCTGAATTACAAAGATTCGTCAGTTCAATATCAATAGAATCTGATGATATTCCTTCACTGAGTGGGACGAGTACATCTAAATTAATTACAGGTTTAACCTGGCTATCCCTTTCAATATACTCTTTTAGCATGTTTATATGGCAGAGTTGTTTTTGTTTGCGCCTCCCAGAAGTATTTATGATGTAATTTAAGTCATTAATTTTCCTTTCAACTGTGTAAGGACCATAATATTTGGCCTGAAGAGGATTTTGTGGCATTGGTAAGTGAGCCAGGACTCTATCACCAGGCTGAAAACTATTTTCCTTCGATTTTTTTTATCATATCTTGATTTCAATTTAGATTGAGCAGAGTGCAGATTTGCTCTTGCGACCTCACAAGCCTTTGACGACTTGTATCTAAAATCGGAAACATAATCAAGAAGAATGATCTCAGTATCTTCATTAGAGAGAAGTTTCTCTTTCAATAACTTCAATGGTCCATGCACAGTATGTCCAAAAACCATTTCAAAGGGACTGAAACCTAAAGATTCTTGAACTGATTCTCTAACAGCAAACAATAGTAAATGAATGCCTTCATCCCAATCTTTATTCGTATCAAAACAATATGAACGGATCATATTTTTCAAAGTCTGATGGAATGTTTCTAATGCCCCTTGGCTCTCAGGGTGATAGGCAGAAGATTTGAATTGCTGAATACCCAATTCATACATAACTTGTTGGAAAATTCCAGACATGAAGTTTGAACCTTGATCAGACTGGACAGATTTGGGAAGGCTATAATGAGCAAAAAAAACTTTATCAAAGCTTTTACTATCGTTTTAGATTTTATATCCCTCAACGGAATTGCCTCTGGAAACCTTGTTGACGCACACATAATGGTCAACAGGTATTGGTTACCTGACTTGGTCTTGGGTAAGGGACATACACAATCTACCATAATTCTACTAAATGGTTCGTCAAAGGCAGGAATAGGTTGTAGATGAGCCTTAGGTATCTTCTGATTGGGTTTTCCTACCATTTGACAAGTATGACAAGATCTACAGTATTTGGCAACATTACTTTTGATTTTTGGCCAATAGAAGTGAGTCAAGATCTTGTGATAAGTTTTATTAATCCCTAAATGACCAGCCAAAGGAGTTTCATGGGCCAGATTAAATATTTCCTGTCTGTAAGGATTTGGAACTACTATTTGATAGTTCACCGACCACTCATCACCAGCAGGTATCTCGAAAGGTCTCCATTTTCTCATAAGAATTCCATTTTTAATGAAATAATAGACAGGAACTTCAGTGGCTTCAGTCTCACTTATGGCCCTTTGAAACAAACAGGAAATCTCAGGATCTTTTTCCTGTTCGACGACAAGTGACTGTGGTTTATCACCCTGATTAGAATAAAGAGAATGAGTTGTTAAAAGAGGATCACTATGATCAATACCTTCTGATTGATCCAAACGAGGAGTAAAAGTGACCTCATCAAAAGCCTGACCTATACACGTGTCAGCTAAAGGAATAGTGTCTTCATCAACATCATTCTCAAGAGCTTTCTTTGCCATAGCTCTGGTAACTGCACAAGCTTGAAATATATCATGGAATTCTTTTTCGATTGGATCAACTTTCTGATCCAAAACAGGCTTGTCAGTTACAAGTGGATTAACCACAACCTTGTCTCCAGCTAAGTCGTTGCCTAGCAATAAATGAATGCCCTCAACGGGTAAAACCGAGACTGTTACGACTGTCACAGGTCCTGATACTAAGTCTGATGACAAATTTACACAATGCAGAGGAACATTAACAAAGCCGAACTCTACTCCCTGAATAAGAACACTTTCATTAGAAGAAGACTTCTCAGAAAAAGGCAAAGTACCTGACAATAAAAGACTGAGAAGCTCCTGTGTCCCTTAAAATTTTAATAGGGGTGGGATTGACTGAATCACCCAAGAGTGATATAGAACCCTTCGATATAAATGGTTCATAATTCTCCATAATAAAATCAGACTGTGACTTGTTAGACCCAACAAATGAATGTATTGCTTTCAATACATGACCGTGACCTTGACCTCTCTTAGACATAAGAGCATTTGGAACAGGTCTGTCTTGATTCTGATGCCTATTTTTCAATTTGTAGCAATCAGAAATAACGTGTCCTTTTTTCTTGCAATAGGTACACGTTGGAAGAGACAACGGTCTAGAATTAAGCTTCTCTGAAGTTTGATTTTTGAAAGTTGTGCTAGTTTGAGTTTTGAAAGGGCTGGTATTAGGCTGAAATACTTTTCTGCCTGAAGACTGTTGAATAGAAGTCTTGTTAACAAAATAAACTTTATGTGTCAAAGAATATTCGTCAGCAGCTCTAGCAGCACTCTCCAAGGTTTCAATCCTATGCTCATCAAGATAAGACTTAACGTCACTATGGACACAGTTTTTGAACTCTTCAATTAATATCATTTGCTTGAGATTTTGATAATCTTGTTCGACTTTCTTTGCTAAGCACCATCTATCAAACAACTGCTCTTTTTCTCTAGCAAATTCGACATGAGTTTGTCCAGCTTATTTTCTGTAATTTCTGAATTTATGCCGATAAGCTTCAGGGACTAACTCATAACCCCTTAGAATGCATTCTTTAACCACATCAGAGTGACAGCTTTGGTGAACGGACAGTGAAGTGTAAATCTCACTAGCCTTACCAGTGAGTACAGATTGCAATAACTGAGTCCAATGCTCCCTTGGCCACTTTAAATTTTTTGCAACTTTTTCAAAACGAATGACGTATTTGTCTACTTTTTTTTCTCTGAAAGGGGGCACTAATCTAATATTCCTTGCTAAATCAAAACGTAAATTTTGATTTGAAGTATGAAGGTGTTTTTCACTTGCCAGCTCTATTTCTTTCATTTTACATTGATATTCCCTTGCTTCCTTCTCTCTCTTTTTATCAGTTTGTTTTTCTTGTAACCGAATGTGCATCTGATCTTTTTGTAATTCAATTTGCTTTTCGTTTTCTCTTTCTTCTCTCTCTCTCTCTCTCTCTCTCTCTCTCTCTCTCTCTCTCCTCTTTATCATATTGTAATTGTCTTTCTTTCTCCTCTTTGTCATATTGTAATTGTCTTTCTTTCTCCCTTTTCTGAAATTCCAGCTTCTTCAACTCTAATTACATCTTGAAGTTTAATTCTAATTTCTTTATTTTAATGTCAGAGTCTGATGCAGACTTACTAACCGAAATCAAAGCACTTTTTTCCAAAACATTCTTTTCTACCAAATATTGGACCAAAATCTGTTTGATATCTTGTTTCGTTAAAGAAGCCTTTACTTCAGAAAGATCATATTTTCTGGCAAGTTGAATCAACTCATCTTTTTTGAAAAGATCTAATTGCTCCTGAGTAGGATTAGAAAGAAATATTTCTACTTTAGATGTCATTTTAATATAAGTCTGTCAATCTCACTAAAGATTTTTAAAAAAAATTCAGAAACAACAAGGAGAATTCAAATTTAAAGCAGAAGTTTTCTGAAAAAAATTCTAGCCAAATTCCAATTAATCCCAATCTCGGAAGAGGTCCCAATTTCTATGTCACGTGCTTAGGCTCGAATAAACAGTAACATAGAAAGAGTGAAAATAACAAGCTTGTAAAAACTTAATAAATAATTTATTGAGCACAAATATTTTCCAGAAAAGAAAAATAAACTTACGGTTTTAGGAATCAATTCCAAAATTAATCCAAAAATAATTCACAATATTATCCACTAGAGAAATTGCAAAAGTCCTTGTAATAAAATGTCCAAATAAATCCAAGTTCGAATCCCAGCGAAGTATCCAAGATGGAAGACGATGTCACTTGATGAAGTCAGTTCTTGGCAATAAAATTTTATGAGCACAATTCTTTTCCAGATAATAACAAAATATTTCCTCTTGATCCAAACGAATTGAAATAATTTCTAATACAAGGTAATTTAAAATAACTCAAAATGACACAACTTAATATTCTAACAGTCCAAGTTCTACTCAATAGTTTGCTCTCAAAACATAATTTATATACCTGTTTTTACGTAAACAAGAAAGAGGTCACGTGATCTTCTAGAATCTTTTAGAACAAATTTACATTCAAAAACTCACGTACCACCGTATGACCCAACTAAAAAAAAGATGTTGATACAAAGCTCCATAATGTCCTTGGAACCAACCAATCATTTTAAAAGCTTGTTTACAACTCTGAAGCCAGGTCAGAAATGAGGTCAACATCTGGTGTTTACAGGTCACCCCACCCCCCCAATGAACGAATCTTAAACTTAAAATGCCAAATTTGAATCTGACAAAGAAACAAATGTAAAATAAAAATAACTTAAATCAAATATATCTATCTATCTATCTATCTATCTATCTATCTATCTATCTATCTATCTATCTATCTATCTATCTATCCATCCATCTATCTATCTATATATATATATATATATATATATATATATATATATATATATATATATATATATATATATATATATATATATATATATATATATATATATATATATTCTGACCAACAGTCGTGGCTTAAATCAGGTTCTGAACTGAACATACATGTTTGAGTGAAATATATTTCAAAGTGATGAACAACTTCAAATCGTGTACTTTGAAAAAAAGAAACAACTGTAAAAATATGCCCAAAGGAAATGAAGTTTCGATTACAAAAAAAATCTATCATTGCCAGGGGAACGATGATAGACGCCGCCGTACCGATGTGTACGAGAAAGAAGATAATCAAATTAACAAAAACAATTTACAGTGGATCTATAGCTTTATTTGAATCCTTGACGTAAACATTTTATTGAAACCAGTCTAGAAACAAATACAGAGACAGACTATAACTTTTTATACTCATGCAGATTGACTGAGCATATAATAATATGATGAAACAGAAAATTTCATAACGAACAGATGGATAGCATTGAGTTATATGGCATTCGCGCTTATCCAATGGACAACAACGAAAAATGAATTTCCGGGATTTTTTTCAACAATTAGCTAACCGAACTTTATGGAAACATTGATTGAGGATAACGTGGACGAAATGATTGTAGAATATGTCGATACCTTGCTTGTTCATTAAAGAACAGTTTTGAGATGTAAAAAAAATATTAAAAAAATAAAATTAAAAATAAAAATAAAAAATATAACAACTGATACATTTACTAACAGTGTACAATCGTGATATCCGTACCATGAAACTTAACAAAACACCACTGAGTTCTTAAGAAGAAAAAAATCACTTTATGGAGTCCTTTATATAAATACGTTGCATTTTACCGGCCCGTTAGTTTACTGTATTGAAAAGCAACCTCAAGTCCTATTTAAAAGTTTGTTTCTGTTGCAAGGTATCGAAAGATTCTACAATCATTTAGTCCACGTTATCCTCAATCAATGTTTCCATTGTTTTTATGTATATTAATGGATATACTTTGGTTTCGTCCCAATTCACGTTTACAGTGTAAATCTAAAAATAAAAATCTGAGTTATCGAAACCAAAATGACTGTAACAGCAGACAAATAGGATGTAATGAACCACTTAAAATTTATGTACTCTAACATTTTTATTTATTACGGAGTTGTACTTTTCCACGATAACCTATTTACGATTCTACTGCTAAGAGCAAATGTGGTTAGGTTAACTAATTTCATTTTACGTCATCAATATTGCCACGGTCATCCATTATAAAAAAGTGTTTTTACTTTTGTCGATATTAATCAGTGAATCTTTTTGTTTAAATTCGGAATGCATCAAGTTCACCTGTTCAAAGTATTATCTAATCAATTTCTATAGTATTTGGTGTAAAACAATATTATACCACAGTTAGTCACTCTTCAAAATAACATGTTAAAGGGAACTAAATTACACAGTACATGAAAAAAAACCAGAAATACATTACAAACAACAACAAAACATATGTCTTGACGAGGTGTGAAGTTTTACACAAGTGTGTAAACACCAGTACAGCATCTCCTATAGGTAAGGGCAGACTACCTGCCAGGTGTAATGCATCGTATGTACATGGTGGTTATATCTCTTATTTTACCTCTACACCATAGAGATGCATATTATATTCACTTTAATATATGTTTATTACTTTAAATCTTGCAATATTTTTACTAAATATACTAAATTAATCATTATGCTTCAATAAACTCACATTTTAACTAATACAAACCATCAGATTGTTTGCTAAATTAATCTTAAATCAATCTCGCAGATTAAACTGACCCCTGGCAAATTTCTTAAGGTTATGACTTTTTTAGCTATTATTTTTACTAATTAAAGATATTGATATATATCTGTTCTAGGGAGTATTTGGCTTGTGTTGTTTTTGAAATTGCTGTCAGACATATACATCTTTCATAGTTACTCTGCAGTATGTAGATTGTGAAATGACAGTACTTGGCTAGGAAGAAGAGCTAGCCACCCACAACAGTATATGTTGGTTACACACTATTTTGCAGAATTATCATCTAGGAGAAGGGCTTGTGTTTGCACTGTGAGCATTACATGGTGTCAAAAATGACATTGGGGAAAGAAAATTTCAGGTATAAATTTGGGGTCGATGGTGCATAATAATTGTTTTCTGCTATGAACTGCGATTGGCTTCTCTCAAGTGGATTATATTCTGCATTGTTTTAATATAGGGATCCAAAATTATTGACTTTTCTGACATCACTTGTGTTTTTTTTAAAATGATTTATATATATATATATATATATATATATATATATATATATATATATATACTAGGCCAGTGATTGTGGCATTATTTTTGTGCATAAAACCTGGCCCAAACCCCTCTAAGTATAAATGTATACCTAAAACAAAATAATAATCTATGTACATTTTGATAACTTTGGGTATATTTTTGTTCCATGGAGTGTTTTCTGCATTAGTACGCTTACCTCATCTTATAGACTGATTAGTAATCTTCTTTCCTAAAAGACTATATCATATTCTGCATTAATAGATGCTCCCCACCAATTGAAATATAAGCACAGGCCTACGTTTGATTAAGATTTATACAATACAGGAGTTCTATAACTGCAACTAAACATTCCGAGTTAAGTAAAAATATTTTAAATGATGTCATGCTCTGCAAAGGCCACCTTTGATGATCTGCCTCAGGCAGAATAATAATAATGTTATATGTTATCTATTGAGAAAGATGAAATATATTTAACATATCTTTGTTGAAGGCAACTTATGTGATTTGTTTTCTCTGAAATCATAATGCTTATTTTTAATTTTATACAAATTACAGTAGGCAAATTAGTTCAAGTTCTGTGGGAAATTCCCATTCAATAAATATTTATTCATCTAAATATACATACTCAATTTAGCATGTTAAGGCATTTTCTAGAGTTATGAAGAATTTATCTTTATATTGAATATTGTAGCCTACTGTATAAATTTTAAGTAAAACGTGTATATAAAAAGGAAAGTGGAGTTCATTGGCAATGTGAGGGGTGTACATGTCCCTGTGTTCCAAGTGTAGAGGGCTGCATCGGGAGCATTTTCAGTTATTTTTTTCTGTTTGAAGTTTTCATAGTATCTCACTTTATTACTTTATTGGGGAGCGTGGGGGAATTCTTCAAAATGCTTATATGGGTGGGGGAGCAGAAAGTTGGCAATAGATATGAAAACTGATCTCTACCAAAGTAGGGACACCACTAAAGAACAATGCCCTTGGGCATCCTGAACCGCCTCCCCTGCTGGTGCCCTGTCAAATCAATGCAATATCATCTGTCATTACTAATAAGTTATTATTCTGCTTTTCTTGCTGCTTTTATAATAATTATGATAAAGAAAGTGATAACAAAATATGGTACATGTAGTGTGATCTCTTTAGATAGATAAAAAAATGACTAATCTTTATGCAAAGAACAGTAGGTTATTTCCCTCATCATAATGTATTTTTTAATTTTATGCAAATAACTATTTCTAAATAGTCTTGCCACTATAATTAAACATCTTACTATCAACATACATCTGTTTAATACTTTTTTAATATATATATATATATATATATATATATATATATATATATATAGATAGACAGATAGATAGATAGATAGATAGATAGATAGATAGATAGATAGATAAATACACATATGTGTGTGTGTTTGTGTGTGTCCTAAAATGTTTTGAAAGATCTGACCATCCATTTGTAAACCCTATTTGATCAATTAAAGTACTTTTGTTGTCAATTTCCAATATAAATAATTTAATACCATTTAAGAAAAAAATATATTGGTTTTGAAAAGCTTTGTGATCATTTATTGCATGGAAGTGCTATGTGTATGTCAATGTGTGTTAATATAATACAATCTCTATGTGTGTGTCAATGTGTGTTAATATAATACAATCTCTATGTGTGTGTCAATGTGTGTTAATATAATACAATCTCTATGTGTATGTCATTGTGTATTAATACAATACAATCTCTATGTGTGTGTCGATGTGTGTTAATATAATACAATCTCTATGTGTGTGTCAATGTGTGTTAATATAATACAATCTCTATGTGTGTGTCAATGTGTGTTAATATAATACAATCTCTATGTGTGTGTCAATGTGTGTTAATATAATACAATCTCTATGTGTGTGTCAATGTGTGTTAATATAATACAATCTCTTTGTGTGTGTCAATGTGTGTTAATATAATACAATCTCTATGTGTGTGTCAATGTGTGTTAATATAATACAATCTCCATGTGTGTGTCAATGTGTGTTAATATAATACAATCTCTATACCGAAATCAAGCCTTAATAGATTTAAACATGTTTTAAATGAAATATTTATGTTTATTAATTATTGCAAAATTTTCAAAGATTAGATTGAAATTAAGAGAAATTAGTTTGTTTACAAGTTACAGATTTTAATTACACGATAAAAAATCAACGATAGGACTAAAGTGTGTTTATTATGTTTTTTAATCAATATTTATTTGGTAAGCATAGTAAGATGCAAACAAAATTTGCATGAGACTTTTTTAAAAAAACTGGTTCAGGTTGTATACTTTACAGTTTGTAGGTGTTGAAAGTAACCATACTGGCATGTTTTCTAAATTATTTGAAATTTTTGTTAAAGATCATAATTTAAAAAATAACTTCATGTTTCTTTATTATAAACACTGAAAGGAATTTTGGGAGATTAATAAAATTGTAAATGTGATATTTCATACCTATTGTGTTCTGATTCCGGCTAGAAATTTATGAAGATCTTAATTTAAGAGCTAAAAATCAGCCTTTTGAATTAACTATATGTGTGAAAGCAGTAATTAGTATTAAAATAAATCAGGTGTGTTCCTGTTTTTTTTTTATATTTCCCATGCTTGGAATCAGCCTGATATTTGGTCCAAATCAGCCTGAAATCTGGTCCAAACAATTTACCATGAACACATACTGGAATCTGTAATCAAGGTTTGGAGATGCTGTCTGATGAGCGAGATCTATTCCCCAGGTTCCGCTCAACAGTTTCATATTTTCCAAAGAAGTGAATTTATAAATAATATGCAAATCCAGTCATTTGAACAATGTGATCATGTCTTATTTATAGTACAATGTAAAATGCTTAGTTTGGTGTGAGTCAGTTTAATTTAAGCACTCAAACTGTACCATATTCTGTGGATATCTAGCTCTGTGTGGTTACCACATGGTTTGAATGCAAAACTGTGTTTAAAGCAAATGTCATTTTAAAGAGCAAAATCCAAATTAACTTATCAAATGAAATTTTAAAAAGTTAAGCTGGCCATTTAATTTATAATTTGTCTAGAGAAAGGTATATTTTAGGTGCTTACATACAAGAGTGCCTGTTTTATTTGTAATGAGGCCAGGACAAAATTACGAACTTTCAGTCATTTCTTAAAATCATTAGCTAGACAAGCAGAGAATTTCATCTTGGATAATAACAAACGATAAAGGTTTCAGCAAAATGTTACTGAAAACATCAAACCTCATGCAGAAGACATAGGTGTGATGATGTATAATTCTGTGAAAACTGTTGTGCCAGTTTCAGCCTTTTAAAGGACGTGTCCCAAATTTCTATTTTTGATATTGCATTGAATGATTACAATAAAAAATATTGCTCTTCTAAATATAAGGAAAGTAAAAATATCAATTTACACACCAAGGTTCTGTTGTGTTTCCAAGCAGAATAAAACATTTGAAATCAGTGGCATTAACTGTCAATCGCCTATCAGTATACAGATATTTTGATTTTTATCAGGCATTACCTGTTCACAGTATATCACCATATGTTGTAAATTGATGTAGAATACATTATAATGCTAATATATGTGTATTTACACCAAGTTGTATTTAAATTTAAATTGATGATGTTTTAGAAAAAGTTAAACAATGGCTTTTTATTGGTCAGATTTTTATTTTGTTATATAAAAATAAGGAAGACGTGAGCAGAAATTTACTTGCATTCCAATTACACTTTTTTAACACAAATATCCTCTTGAATTTTCTTGAGATTTATTTAGTTCTTGAACTCTTTGCAGATATATACGCAAAAATAAGGCACATCTTCACATTTTTTTAAAAATAAAACATGAAAAAGGTAAGCTGTATCGATATTGTTTGGTTGCTTCCTGTTTTACCAGCTAACTTATACTGTATACCTCCATAACTAAGATCACAAACTCTAAACTTTTGAGGTGATGAAAATTCATTGTTGAAATTGTAGCTGATAGGAAAAACTTCTTAGTGTCATCCAGGAAAAAAAAGTTATGTACTAAGTGTAACACAAGGGTCATTCATTCAAGGATATATATATAATTCAACTCATCCAAGACCCCCCCAAAATGTTGCATCATTGTATTTAATGTTTTTATCTAATGACAGACAATGGAGCTACTGTTTAAAGCTCAATTCTGTAAAGGAAGCAAAAGGAAGAATAATTCATTCAATATAGGCAAGAATATTATCATCAGACACCTCAGAATTGATCTCATGATCACAAGTCAACACAATCAATTTGTCAGAATGATTTGATAAAAGAAAGTGTTACCAAACGAAAATAAATAAATAAATTTAGAGTAAAAGATATATATATATATATATATGTATATATATATATATATATATATATATATATATATATATATATATATATATATATATATATATATATATATATATTGGACAAGGAAAGTGGTTTTAGTTACATTTTGCAGCATATGATACATAGTGGCCAGGATATCTGGTGGAAGAAGAAGCCAGAAAAACCTCCATGAAGATCCACTGACCCACAGAAAACTAGAAAGCTACTTACAATCTTTCTTACATACCCAGGTCCATGTTGGCTTAGCAAGAGATTCAAACCCTTGAGGTGAGATATCAGTGATATATAAAGGGGAGCGCCTTATAGCACTCGCCCACATCGGGCCATTGAATGAAGAAAGATTTTAAGATTACAAGTAGAGAAACAATACTTGCAATAAAGCCAAATCAAAACAAAATCAGCCATGAAGCTTTGTCAAATACCAAATATGTTAATAATTTATTTATTATTATAAAGTCTTAACCATATTCAAATATACTTTCTTTGAATTCATCAGCAAACAATGACATAATTTTTTTATACACAAATACAATGCTGTATGACAAGAAAAGATAGTAAAAACTTGTCTGTCTGAGCTGATAATGCTAAAATGTTATGATCAAACATGTGTCACATATCTAATGTGGGATATAGCATGTGTGCATGTGTGTGTGTGTGTATGTGTGAAGAAAAAAAATGGGTCTTGTGATCTTGTGACTGGATAATCTAACCCTTCATTGAATTTTGTCCATATATAATATGTAATCTTATTATTTCTTGATAATTCTAAGTGCATTTATGCTTTTTTTAAATATCAACACTGATCCACAAATTTATAAGTTCATCAATGTTTTTTTAAAATATTGCAACTGATACACAAATTCATCAATCTTTCCTCATATATCACCAGTGATACTCAAATATGTTGATTCATCAATCATTTAATAAAACATCAGAACTTGACCGATGTTGAAGTTTACTTTAGGTTTTATTCTTTTCTATTTTGTATCAGCTTCTTGACACACATAACAAACTTAAAGAATGAAATTCAAATCATCCATGTTTGTGCACATAGCTGATGAACTGTGAAATATGACTAAAAAGCTTAAAATCACTTTCAACAGCAGAATACAAGTTTTGCTTCATGAATCCTATTTCTGATTCTCTAAAAAAATATTTAACAAAAATAAAAAAAAGAGAACAAGATTATAATTTCAAAAATAAATAACTGATACTTGATAGATTCATATATAGTTTTCTCAAATTTATATTTTTCTCAATATGAAAGATTTTAACAGATTTGAAGGCATTTCAGTTTATTGGCTGATAACATGACAAAATGACCCGACTAAAAAAGATTGTTGTATAATAATTCTCTCACAAAATATCAAAAATAATTAAAGAAAACATTGACAAAGACTATCTACTTATATCAAGTAAAGAGGAATTCACCAAATTATTTTCTAGAAATGGATTACAGGCACAATAGCAAAACCTTTAGTCTAATTAAACAATACTACAGTAAAACAGTTTTAGTTTCTCCCACAGTACTGTATAATGCACAGCCCTCAATTTGCTGTTGCATAATGCTTGTTGTTATTATTGTAGACTTTAAAAACATTTTTCAGCACAAGACAGGCTAAACAAAGTGGCCAGTATAAATGGTTGAGGAAGAACCCAGGAAAGCCTTGAAAAGAACCACTGACCCACAAGAAGCTACTGGCAAGCTTTCTCACATACCCACATTGGTCGAACCCGAGACTTGATCACGTGCAGACAGAGGTGAGATGCCAGTGATCTGTAACTGTGAGCATTTTATACCACTTGGCCACTCAGGGCCCGTTGCATAATGCAATGGAAAAACTTGGTCAATACATTTAAGAGTAATCTGTTGTGCATTATGTGACAGCAGATCAGGGTCTGCGTTTTTTGTAGCTGAATATAGCCTACACATAAGTGTCTATGGTAACTCGTGTGTGACAGTGTCTATAAACATCAAATGTTAGGGCATGAGATAGCAAACAAGTCTCAAACTTTTGTCAGCAGTTGGGGTGATGATGGTGTGGTGCTAGCAACAAATTTGTGTATCAGTGAGGTTGGAATTTCTTCCATTTTTGACCAAAATATATGTAAGCAAACAAACTAAAGCTCCATATCTATAATTACGTTCATAAATATTAGGACTGGTTAATTCCTTAAAATGTCTGTATACACAACTTCATTGATATAATATGGCAGTGACTGGATACAACTCTGTGCTGTACATATTAATAAACACTGTCATCACATAGCAGTTGCACTGTGCCAGTAGCTTCTCATGGGTGGGTGGTTCTTTCCCGGGGTTGTCCGGGTTCTTCCTCCACCATTAATACTGGCCGCCATGTATAGCCTATATTGTGCTGAAAAAATGACATTAGACCATAGAAAACAAACAAACTGTCCTGTAGCACTATATCCATATAAAATTTAAAAAAGAAAATCAATAACAATAGAAAAAAAGACAAGAATATGTTTGTTTTATTAGAATCTACAACTTTGATTTTCAAATATCACCACAAATTCTGAAGAATAATCCACAGATTAACCAAAAAAAAAATTTAATTAAGGAGTGGTCTGCAGTGTTGGAATATTAGACTACCTCTACATATCGATCAAAATGTGGTGTCATCATGTTTCAAATATTTCTCAAAGTTAGACAAGTAATTTGTTATATGGCCCTTGTAATTATATATAAAGATGATAGTTGCCAGAGCTGACTCTGCATTGAGTAAGAAGAGTTATTACAATGAGTGTTTATCCAATAGAATTTAAGAAAGTTTCAATGTCCTAGTTACAGGACATTAGGCTTGTATCAGCAGTCTTGTATCTGTGTTTTATGCCAGTATGTTCATATATTTCTCTATTATTCAACATTAATGTCCAAAAAATAATCCAACAATGTTTTCTTTAAAACATGTGAATACTGAACAATTTGAATGACTGGCTTTTTGCTAAACATTCATTCATTTCCTTTTTTTGTTGCCATTTTTTAAAAGAACTTACCACATTAGTCATCTTGATGCAGAGTCATGAATTAATGACAGATTGGTGTATTGGTAAGAAAAGCTTGTGATCTTTGCTTAAAAAATATATAAATATAATTTAAAAATACAATAAAGCAGTTTAAGTCCATCTAATGTAACCAAATAACATCATGTATTCCATAATTAAACAAAACAGAATCAGCTTAATATAAAGATACAAGTTTTTCAAACTCAAAACATATTTTTTAATTAATAACATAATTTTTTGCAATAAATATTTTCTACCATGTTTAGAATTATAGTAACTCTGTATGTTGATAAATATATACTTACATATTAGTAATTCTTTCTTGATACAGTTTTAATGAAAGACATACATAACTATACAGTGTATTTTTGTGTTCCAGTATAGAAATTTATGTATACACAACAAGTATTAAGAAGGTTCATTTTCAGGTTACACTGAAGTTGTTTTAATATTATTTCTAGTGTTGTCTGATTGTGCATTCAAAAAATATTCATTTTGCACATTTTTTTCCCATTAATTAACTCTGAAGAATCTATGCCAAAAAAGCCATGTAACAATGTTTTTGCTTTGCATGTCAAGTAATAACAAATGTTTTTTTCTTATCTCTAAAAGAAATAACACACAAGTACTCATATGTTACTCACAGCACCCAGTCAATCATGAAAGTGAAAATTTTAGAAACATCTCTGTTGAATCAATAAAACCACCAGACAATGTACACTCACCTTTAAAAAAAAATTTTGTTTTAGTATACTGACAAGGAAAACTTATCAGACATTCATCAAGAGTTTTAAAAATATACCTGACTTAAGAGAATTTTCTGAATATTCATCTGCCTGGACAGTTATACATTTCACTTAACTAAATGCATGAAAATGGGATAATTATGAAGACGATGCAAAGTTCGTGACAGTATAAAATAATTATGTTCATATTCAGGCTTTGGGCAGGTACTGATCCACTCTTTCTAACAAGGCATCTGAATATCCTGGGGAGTAGTATCTGAAAAAAAAGAATCATTATAATAAATAGGTAAACAAACGACAAAGAAAATAATTAATAAACAGCAGTTTGCAGTTGATATGATCTAATGGGCCACTAAGAATTAAATACCCTTGCTTTTAACAACAGTCTTTAAACATTGCATATTACATGTACAACATGTTGTAGGCCAACTACCCGATAAGTCCCAAATACAGTTGAATTAGTATGCCTTATGAAGAGACTGTAAGGTTACAATAAAGTAATATTTATTTTCTGACCTCTCCATTAATAAATGCATCCTTTTCCATGATCAATTTGCTGTTTTAATTCTGGAAAGAGTTCATAATTTTTTTTCTCCAACTATTATGATCATATGGTTAATTCCACTTATTACCTATCTCAGTCTGTGTCAATATGGAGGAATATCACAATGGTATTGCACCACACAATTTATGGCAACAATAGCTTTAGGAAAACATCTAATGATTAAAAAATAGCCTTGTTTAAAGGAATTCTTGAACTCCTTGTTCAATAGTAAAATGGTTTCCATGAGTTAAATTTTAAAACAGAAACAAGAGTCCTACAAAGGAACTGATGCTCTGCTGAGTGAAAAGATTTTCAGGGAATTCTTTATTTTAAGTGTGAGAGTTGAAACCATCTCTGATTTTTGAAAGTGATAACAAGACTTTCAAATTAGCTGCTGTGGTACATATACTGAGTGTCAGCTGTGGTACATATACTGAGTGTCACCATTTTTATTTAAGACAATGGAGACATTATCAAAAACTGTTTTGTGAAAACTCCATTAATACTGATCATCCATTTGGGGACAACAAGATTTTTAAGACAGTCATGATGCAGCCACATTGGATGTATGACAGTCACCATTTTCATTAGGACAAACTAAAGAAGCGTATTGTTGAAACCATATGTTGGCATAGCCACCAATTTGGTGAGAAGTACAGATAACTTCCATTCTGGAGGAGTAGCCTCACAGGAGTTTCAAGATGACTGCTGTGGTGGCCATATTGAATGCAAGACTGGTACTAGTTTCATTTAAGACCAACTGGACATCATAAGAATTCTTCTGGTGAAGACCCCACATCTGGAAAGACTTTCTGTTCAAGAAGAGTTGAGATAACAAGATTTTTAAGATAGTTCAAGTACAGGTAGATGAATGCATTTCTGAAGTGTGTTCTTCCAGGCTTCTTACTCAGTAAACCTGAAAACTACAATTTAGTACATTATTAAACAAGAACTCTAAGATGGCTGCCATGGCAGCCATACTGGATGTCAGATCAATGCCATTTTAATTTAGGTCCAGCTAAACATAAGAAGTTTTTAGTGAAAACCCTACACTGAAATGACCATCCAAGTAACAATAACAAGCTGCTGTGGCAGTCATAGTGAACATCAGATTGGCACCAATTTTATCTAGCACCAAAATTGACATTTTAAGAAATTTTTTACAGAAAACCCAATGTTGATATAACCATCCATTCCAAAGCTGTCACAATAACAACATTTTCAAGTTGGCTGCTATGGTGGCCATATTGGATGTCAGATTGGCACTATTTTCATTTCAGATCAATAGGACATTAGAAGAAATATTTTAGTGATAAAGTAAAACCTGTCTTGAAAGACCACTGCTATGTGAGACCACCTGTCTTGAGAGATCACATTCTCAATGCACAAATTTAGTCATTATATTGCATTGTGACCTGTTATAAGAGACCACCTGTCTTGAGAGACCATAATCTTTGGGCAAAAGAGGTGGTCTTACAAGACATATTCAACTTTAACACCAAACTGATATGGGCATTCATTCAACAGGAGTAGTGATAACTAGGTTTTCAAGATGGCAGCACCTTTTCCATTTAGGACCAGCAAGACCAAGTGATGAATGTCCTTGTCAAGTTTCAAGGTTATCTTCCAAATAATTTAGTTAAACCAGGTCACTAAAATCTTGTCTATCTCCAATAACCAGTGATGAATTTGGGACTATATAACTGTTTGGTGAATATTTCAAGCCTGGATCTTGATTTATTATGGAAAATACCCAGCTAATTATCTTCAAGCCAACAAAATATCCTATTTGCCTATTAGGTATATAATTTAAAAAATACTGGTATAATGTAGGTATTAGCTCTGCTAAAATACTCACTTGACAATTTCCTCTGGGTAGCAGTTGTTGATTGTATTGATATATTCTGCCAATGCTGAACCAGGTTCTGCCTTAATTTCCTGAATCTTTTTGAGGCCACCGCTTGTAACAAATATTCTTCTGGCTTTGGAATCATGTGGAAGCACCTTGCCAAACTGTCCAACAACATGTTTGAGGACATTGGGTGGGGCATCATGTAACAGTGGCTCAAGTGCAGGTAGATGAACGCATTTCTGAAGTATATTCTTCAAGGCTTTCTTACTCTGTAAAAGTAGAAAATACCAATTTATGATAATTGAAGATCATTATTAGTAACTAATGATTTTCTAATTAATCTTTATGGTATTGGGTGATAAGCCATCAAATCTTAGAAAATTCTTGAAAGCTGAAGGTTCGTAAATTTAAACTGAATAAGAACAAAGAATTAAGACGAAGATAAAAAAGAAATTCAGACTTTTAGACACAGATCAGTTTAATAATAGAATAGCCTCAATAAAATATTGTCTGGACCAAATTGTTTTTCATTTATTAACATATTATTGGGAAAATAATTAGTGTATTTTAAGGATATTTGTTGCCTTCAAGAAAACAAATCCACCAGGAATACTTTTGATTTTAAAATAAACAGACAAACTGGTCTAATTGCTGATTATTCTCAGCAAACTGCTATCTTTTTAATGGACCATCATATAAAAGAAACTACTGATGTGTATAATTTTATTTGAAAAAAAACATATGGCTTAAAAACAATTTTGTAAAATGAAAGATTTTTTTAAAACTAAGAAAAGAAATACATAGGGATTTTGGGATCCAGTTACCTCTTACTTGCAAGGTGCTTACTACATAAGGCATATGACTTTCCAGTGTACATAATAATTATTGACCAATATCACTGGAAAAACATTGGAAAACCACACATCCACAACTGGATGTGAACTCTCACCCCATGATCTTGTCTGCAAATGTATTACTGAATACAGTATGATCACCAGAGATAAGAACATTACTTAAGAGGCATAAACTTTACTGAGTAATTTCTTCATTCAGTACAAATAAAATAATTTACTAACAGATTTAGATACTGATCAAAAACAAATGTCATCATATATTATTTACTTAAATTTATGGTATCAACTGACCAAGAAAGCAACAATCATGAGCATCACTCCAATTATCCCTGTCAATTTATTAGCAATAACAAGTCTTTTTTTTTCTCTCCGTGATAATTTTAAAATTTTTAAAATCTAATCTTTATGAAATTTCGGACTGCTCCAGTGGCCTAGTGGTTTGAGCATCCGCAGTGGAAGCGGGAGGTCACCGGTTTGATCCCAGGCTGAGTCATACCAAAGACTTACAAAAATGTTACTAACGGCTGCCTTGGTTGGTGCTCAGCATTAAGAGGTTAGTGTTAGGATTGGTAAGCCTGGTGTCATGATAATGTGACTGGGTGAGTGGGACAACATGCTACATGTCTGTGGCATGATGCCTCAGTGCTAGACATCACTATAAACTGCCTCACTGCAGGCATCATAGTGATATGACTAATTTTTTTAAAAAGCTACATTAAAAATCCAAATCACACACACACACATGAGATTTGTCATCGGCTCAGTTTCATATATGTTTATGGTAGTATACACTCTTAGAAAAAAAAAGCCTTAACAGTAAAAATAAAAAGAATTTCTTTCTGCAAATTGGCACCATTTACCATTTTGTCTTTAGAACATAAGAGTGTATATTGCATGAATCAGCTGCATCAGTTGCATTGATCAAGTATACTAAAAAGAAGAAATACTGTTCATTACTGTTGCAATACATGTCACACAATAAATTATATTAAAGGGAAATAACTACAACTATCAGCCAGCTGGAAAAATATGGAGTTATTCACCTTCGTTTGAAGATCCTCTGATGCATCAGCTCTGAGGTAACATTGCAAGAGTTTGGGTAGTACATTTGCCACTGCTACAGCTTTAGCATGCTCAGGTGTGTGTCTGCCGATCTGTCCAAGTGCCCAAGCTGCTGCTGCCTGTATATGGTCTTCTGGTTCCTCCGACAGGGCTATGGCTAGTTGAACAACTCCCTGAAATTAAACATCCCATATATATAGTAAAATATTTCTGTCTAGGTGATGTACACATTTTAACAGATGTAGATTGATCAACTATGATTTTAAAATTCAATTATATTTTCCTATGTTAGTATATGGAATGACATATTTTAAACTACATGTTTTTTTTACAATAAATTGATGGCATTAGGTTTCAGAGAATTTGTAAAGGTAAAACCAAATATTTAATTTAAATAAATAAACATGTTATAAAATTATGCAGAACATAAAAGATTATTACAAATTTATTTAGAATTTATTAGAATATAAAATTATTTATCACTTCTGCTTTTTAGTGAGTTTGATTAAAAAACTATTATAGATGTGCATGATAAATTTAACACAGAATTTTAATTAAAGGAATTTTGTAATGATATGCAAATATAAGGTAAAAAAATCTGTTCATTAAATGTTCTAAAAAACTGGAACATATAAGCAGTATAATTTATTTAAATTTTAATTGAATATTATCCTTTGAGAATGTTTACAATGAATATTTCTGTCAATGAATTAAAAAAATTCTAATACAAATTTTATATCTCAAATGAAATGAATCAAAGAACAGTGGTGGTGACATGTACTGGGATGCAGGAAATGTAGTCACTATTAGAAGACAATGACCACCAATGTTACCAAAGTCCCAACTGATGGACACATATGGCATAATATGATGGTTGCTGACTATGAGGATCATTGGTATGACATGGTAATTCTTACACCGATCCGATTTTGGGCATTTTTCATTTTGATACTGAACTCACCTTAGTAGAAGGTGACCTCACTTATAACATGATACAGTTTAATGGCTCCCAAAAACAATATTAGTGCTTTTGTGTGATTTAATTTACAGACCAACTGATTATTGCATAAAACTGTTTCATTGGAATACTTCTATGTAAAGGACATCCACTTCAAAAGAAAAACAGTCATGGTTTTCTCAAATTCATATGCAATGATTCTCATAACTGAAATAACTAAATATACTGACCATAATGTGATACAATGAATATAAGAAAAGAAGAACCTTTGAAACAATGACAGCCATTGCCAGATTCTCAGAATGAGCAGCTACATAGCCCAACATCATTATTCCAGGCAGACGAACATTTCCTTTAGATTCTCCGATGTAATCAACCACTGCTGCTACACCTCCGGCATTAACTATCAATTGGGACAGCTGAAATATAAACAAAATCATTTTAGAACACATTAAAAGCTACATAGCCCAACATCATTATTCCAGGCAGACGAACATTTCCTGTAGATTCTCCAATGTAATCAACAACTGCTGCTACACCTCCGGCATTAACTATCAATTGGGACAGATGGAATGAAAAAAAAATCA
Source organism: Unio delphinus (assembly GCA_029339505.1). Classification (NCBI taxonomy): domain Eukaryota; kingdom Metazoa; phylum Mollusca; class Bivalvia; order Unionida; family Unionidae; genus Unio; species Unio delphinus. Next base: position 3,656,780 of record JAQISU010001244.1, read on the forward strand.
TTTCAGAACACATTCAAAGCAGCTACATAGCCCAACATCATTATTCCAGGCAGAGGAACATATCCTTTAGATTCTCCAATGTAATCAACAACTGCAGCTACACATCTGTCATTACCTATCAAATGGGACAGCTGAAATGAAAATAAAATCATTTCCCAACACATTAAAACCGGACTAAATTCAAGTTAGATCATCTGTAATTTATGTTACATCATATACTTATTTACCTCTATAAATAGACCATGTGTCTTTAAAAACATTCAGACTAGTTCCTCAACACTGGTAAATACCAACTTACTGATTATTTGGGATTCTGGGCACAAGTTTTTGATTGTTCCAAAAAAGTTGAACTTTGTGTTTGTTTTGGAAATAAGTGAATGAATATTCATTTATGTTTTGTGTCATCCTTTGTGATGAATCATTTCAACTTATTTTTGTTTTATCTTACATACGATATATGCTCAATTATAATTAGAGTCCAACTGCAAACTGCACATACCAAGATCAGGCATTGCACATCGTGCCAGTAGATCAGGATCTACATATTTTGTACAGAGTATTCAGCAGAACAAACAACAGAGACCCTCATCTGCCAGTACATTATGTGATAACATACTGGGCCGATATTGTTTGTATTTGAACATATAAGATAGTTTATACAGTATATTTGATGGTTCAATTCAACAAATCATTTCAAAATAAAAATGTGTTTCCATGATTTTATTTACCATCTCATGAAAACAATAGTTATAGCTGAAATTTATGATTTAAAAAAAATAAAATAATTTTAAAAAATTCAAATATTCTTTAAATACTGACGGTTATAAAGATTAATAAAATTGTCATTTATCAAATTTTTTTTATATCAGTACATCATATTTTCCTGAAATATCTAGGTGTTTGTATATTTTTACATTAATCTGAGCAAAGTGCATTCTTTTAAATATAAAATTCCATTTATCTGAATCTTAAAGTTTCATAAATACCTCAGGTGTATGTTTAGCAATTTCTCGTATAAGGGTTGCCACATTTTTCTTGACATATTCATCTATGTCTTTCAGACAGGTAAGCACAGCTGGGAAAATCTCTGCTTCAACCACCATCTCAGCCAGGTCTACTGAGTGTTTCGAAATCTGACTCAGGGCTGAGAAAACTTGGCGCTGAAAAAAAACTTAAAAATTAAGATGCATACCGGTATAAAATGTTATTTGTTTAGTAAACAATACTTTTCAATCACACATTGAGTCTAGTAATACCATATTTAGTTATAACCAACAGATATTTTCCCAACACTTCCATGTGATTTTTATGGTTTGTAAAATTATGTTTTCTGACATACATATTTGCTTATAAGTAATGCCTAACTGCAAACAACATAGACCCTGATCTGCCATTATACAATGCACAATCAGATCAAAGTCTTTGTTGTTGTTTCACTGATTGCTCTTAGCAAACTGTATAGACTCAGATCTGCTAGTGCAATATGCAGCAGCAAATCTAGGTCTGTGGTTTGAGCAGCAGATCTGGGTCTGTGCAGTTTGTTGTTGGACTTAACTTATAAGCAAATATAGACAGTAGAAAAATGAGACAAAGTAAACAGCATTAAAATTTGTAGTTCCATCAAGTGTCCTTTCACAATCATCTGAATTAGATATTTTCAGAAGAAAAAAAAACATTTGGTAAATGCATCTCAAAATCTGGATTCTTCGATGGCGGTTGAAAATGCAATATGTGGGTGGTGGTCATTTTGCAAAAAATGGCCATCTTGCAATTTTTGTGAATGTAAAATGTTACTGTAGTAACTGGAAAAGGGCAGAAGCCCCCACCCACCCCCACCCCCACAATCTTGCACATTTTTGGGGTTACCCAAAATTAGTCTATGAAATTCCTATGTTGAATTTCCTACCTTGAGTTTTGCATCAGGATTAAGAATCATCTGAGCAAGGTGTGCAATGGCACCTGCATCCACAACAGTCTGAGCCAGCTCAGGAGAGTGCTTACAAATGTCACTGAGTGCTGAGGCTGCAATTCTCTTTAGAGACAATTCAGGTTCTTGGATGCAAAGGACAAGAAGAGGAACTGCACCAGCATCCACCACGGCTTGGGCTAGCTCTGAAAAATTAAAGGACAAAGTTTGTTAAAATATGTTTTGGGTTTTCTTTTTTTAATATGTGTATACAAGATTCTTTTCAAAATCTTCACTTCAAACTTTATGGCTGTATATTGTGCAAAAATTCAATTTTGATGTTGTCTTAATTTATGGTATATACTTACTTATAAGACAAGTCCAATTGCAAAATGCACAGACCCAGGTCTGCTGCTGCATAATGGGCTGGCATATCTAGTTCTTTGCAGTTTGTGAGGAGCAATCAGTAGAACAAACAACAAAGACCCTACAGGCACATTATGTGAGGGTAGATAAGATAAGATCTTTACTGTTTGCAGTTTGACTTGACTTTTAAGTGAATACAGACTACATACATTTCTCAGTAACAATTTTATAGCAAGATTAAAGGTTATATACTAGTGTATGCAATTTACTGTGCACAAAATTCAACATCTTTCTTAGTTAAGATACATAGAAGAAAATGAAGTAAATAACATTTCAGAATTCCTCATACTTGAACTATGTTCAAGATTGGAACATTATACCATATATACTCACTTATAAGTCAAGTCTAAAGCTGCATACTGCCAAGATCCAGATCTACCATCACATAATGCAATCACAGATCAGGGTCTATGGTGTTTGCAGTTGGACTTGATTTATATGCAAGTACATACAGTATGTATAATTCATGGGGATTCTGATCTGGAAGAAATCATTTTTTTATTTATATCTGGAGTTTATAGGTACAAATATAACTACCTTTCACACCTTAGCCTAAAGGAATTACCTTTTCATTATTAACTCCATAAATATCAATAGTACTGTGAAAGATTTTTCTGGTTCTTCCGGACATTGGTTTTCCTTCTGTAATGTTGCATTCAACATGTTACCAATTTACAGGCTATGTAAGTGCACAATCTGACTTAATTTCCTCATTTTCCATCTTTATATCATGAGAATCATATTGGTTTTCAAAATTTTGAAACCCTCTAATACTTCAATTTCTGTGTCTTTGTAGTGTAAGGTAAATTTTGCTGCTGCATGCCTTCTTTACTTTGCTTTTCACTATTTTGGAGTCCTAAGATTATCAGGGGTCTTAGATTCTGCCCCGTCATTGTCGATAACCTCAGTGTCAGAAGAGCATTTTCTCCATATGTTCATCCTTTCTTCTCTCTATTTTGCTGCAAATTTTATGTGTTCTCTATGTACCTAATGACTTCATCATTGTATGTAAATATAGACTTATGATTGCCACATTTACATTTGTGACTTGTTTGCTTTAATATTCTTCAGTTTCAAGGTTTATGAATATTCAATTAAATATCTCTCAACAAACTTTTAAAACAAACTAAATGTAACAGTATTGACTGTAATGTGGTACATTCTTTCTCTGAAACCTTTAATACAACAAAACCAGGCAATGTTGACACTTTATTTGCAAATTCATTTTTGTAATATTAAAGGATACAATTTATGACAGACTTAAACTTACAAATGTATATTATAAGCATTAATTTAATGCATAAAATAAATACAGCAGTCAGTTATCAGCTTTTATCTAGATTCTTGTGAATTCTTCATGGTAGTGGAGATGTGACTTTTGACTTCAGATCTGATAATGAGGTATATTTCTTGCACTCGCGATTTATGCACTAGCTCGCAGTCACATATAGCATGAGACTATTGAAAGATTTCTCTACAGTAATACGAATGACAATCTTGGACAGAAGACAATTTATTTACATGCAGTTCTAACAATGAATGAATCATGACATTTTTAAAGCGATAGACAAAGGGAGACAACTCTTTTTGTAATTGTTGTCAACAGCAGAAGAAGTTGTGTCCTTTCAACTGCATACAATAATACTTACAGTCATGCATAGAGTTTTGATAGTTACAGTTACTCACCAGCATTGTGACGGGCTATATAACCTAGTGCCCAAGCTGCTGCCTCCTTGACACCTGGATCAAATTCTTCAAGGCATATAACTAGGGCATCAAGTGCCCCACAGTCTACAACAGACTGGGCCAGTTGAGGGGAGTGCTTTGCAACTGCTCTCAGGACAAAGGCTGCTGCTTTCTTATAGAATCTCTGAGAAAAAAATGTATCTGTTAAAAATGTGAAAAATGATCTCTTCACAACAATTTATCACTAATATTTAATACAAGATAGAGGTGGTTTGATATTCTTCATACACTAACAAATTACAATAGTTCTTTGATGACAGTGTATCACGAACCCAACACAGACTGTTAGTACTTGATGACAGCTGAATGAAAAATAAACTAAATGAAAAAAACAGCCATGTGCAACATCCTCCAGAGATCGGGCTGGATAAGTGAATTTTAAAGCCATGCCCTATGATGTAAATAGATAAAACAATATCAGGCCCATGGGCCATAGGTTGCACATGCCTGATATAAAACAATAAACATTTTCTCATCATTTTCTATCTCCTTTTAATGAAATAAACACAAAGGAGGCTTATAACACATATATAGTGTCCAGCTACCTATTATATCTTACTTATTACCTGCTACACACATTCTTTTTTTATTCGATGATTTTTTTCTCTATCAGGAAATACTAGTTATTGATCCTTGATAGAATTTTTCAAATTATATCATGTATGCCCTTTAACTTGTTCTGGTAAATACAAGTTCCATCTTAGTACTGCCTCATTTCCTCCATACTACAAATTGATTATGACCATTGCTGGTCATGCAAAACTGATGTACAATACAATGTCCTAATCATTATTATTGTCGATATTTGAGATTAAAATGGTTTCAGTCTTTTTCACTGAAGTGCATATGATACCCAACTTAAATAAATGATCACCACCCCTTTAAATATATCAAGTGCCTATGAATCACAGCTGAGCTCAATTTTTGAATTTTTTTAAAAGTATGATGTGTATGACAAGTTATGAATAATATCAGGATGAATATAGCATCATAGCCACATATAAGGCACTTAGTTTCTCATTAATCTGGAAAAAATGATGAAAATAAATATTTACATTCTGCTCAGCCAATGAGTAGACCAACTGTGGAAGAATGTCTCCCTTAACAACAGCCTCTGCCAGGTCATCATTGTAATTAGCCAATCTACCAAGAGCCAGAGCTGCAGTTTGCTGTATGGTTGGTACTATGTCCAGCAGAAGAGGTCTCAAAAGAGACATAACTCCAGCATTCTGAAGGGTCTCAATATTCTGAGGTCGGGAAGAGAGTTCTGCAACAGTTTGGACAAACTGTGTTCTTGACTTCTGATATTGCTCAAAGACTGAAAAATCAAAAAGAAAATAGTAACCTTGCTGTTTAGAAAATGTTTCGCACTCAAATTTTGTTAACCTGATGAAATATACATTTAACATTTGTCAGATAAATGTGACTGCCTGTTAAATACTGTAATTATTGCCAAGGATCTTTTCAATATATTTACCCTTATATTTATTCAAGTTCATTAGAGGGACCACCAGTTAGGTTGAGTATAAGAATAAGTCTAAAATACTTTGATCATTGTACTCCCAGAAACTTGCTGAGCTATCCTTTTGTATGATTACAATGTACAGCAACACATTTTAACAGGCCCAAAAGGTTTTTAGCAGTGATGTAGTATACAAAAGACTCAGATTAATCAAATCACAATGCATATATTTCAAGGGAAATAGAGACATCAGAGTTGGAACACAAGGCTATCAGTGAAACTAGTAGTTTTAATATTTCATAATACAAGTATAATAGTTAGTTTAACATAGGTCTGAAAAAGTCAAGTAAAAAGCTAATTAATTGACTGCCATTTTTAGTACTATATGTTTACTAACAGGTATTGTCTGTTAGTGATTTATAAAAAAATTTTGAACTTTAAAAACAAAGTACATAAATGAGTATATTTAAACTTGCACATAATGTATGTTATAATAGACAAATAGTAGCATCATAAAAGATGCAATAGTTGTGTCAAGTCATAAAGTGCAGCCAATGTTTCATTATAATGTGTTCAATTAATATAAATAAATTTCAACATGAACAGGTTCCAAATATTCTAGGGAATTAATTTTAAAACTATAGTACTTGATGAGAGAGAGAGAGAGAGAGAGAGAGAGAGAGAGAGAGAGAGAGAGAGAGAGAGAGAGAGAGAGAGAGAGTCATAGTCTTTAGAAATGTTATAGTACTCAAGTAAGTGCACACCTTGAGTTAGTCTTGGTCACTAATTGGTACAAGAAATGCAATTCTGATTCTGAAAATTCTTGCACTAAGTATGGCTGAATACAATAAAATTTCCGAAAAAAAGACACAACAATCACACATGGTACACATTATACAAGTCTGTATTGTGTAAGGGTTTAGTAACGTGGCTTGTACGGAAAAAGTTATGCCAGCCAATGAAATCGAGACGGACTAAATCATTTATCTACTAAAGTGGACTTAAGAAACTGACGATGCCGTTTTCACTAAATGTCATCTAGCAACAGACCATAATTTATGGCGCACCTATGCTAAAGCAAAATTCAGCCCCGATCTAATTTTTTGTTATCCCAAAACATCAACCTTTACCTTAAGTTAATACAGTGAGATTCTCCACGAAAGTTTCAAAATTATTTAAAATATTACACTACCTTGTAATACTTGTCTCTGGCTCATCTTCAATGCTTTGCCGTCCTGCTTTTCCGGAATCTTCTTTCCAAAACTGCGATAAATACAGTTTTCTAGCAGTAAGACAGTGTGACTACTCAAGTCTCTATGTTGCTATGACAGTTACCATGCTGCAGCGAATAATCGGCTAATAAAGAATTGGTAACCTGGGAAGTTAAACTAATAATAAACCTCGAATAAATCAAATTTCGTCATAGATCGACATTTGTTAAAATCGTTGATATGTATATTGATTATCAAAGATAAAACCTGTTATATATGTTATATATATTTTATTTCTGATTAAAGACTAATTCTATATGCACGTAAGTACAATTCTAACCTAGTTTCTGTTATCTATGTTGCTAGAGTGCAACACGGTACCAGTCTAATTAAAATCCGCGCTTTCACTGCAGATCTATAAGATGGCTGCGCCCTTGAAGGTTTTGAGGTTTAAAATAGTCCGACAAATTTTTACTTTAGATAAAAGGGTAAGGAGTGGTGAATGTAAAATCTGTAAATAAAACGTAACTTCAATAATATAGTAAGTAAACAATGCATTCATAAGCTTTACACCGCAGGCTGTGCTTGACTTGAGAAGGGTTCAACATCGATTATTTCAGACATTGGGTGGCATTAAACCCTACAATGTAAGACCTCGACCTACTATGTAAGACCACAGGTGCTCGACGCGAGCTTGATGTGAAATAAAAAAAACAATAATCTAAAGGGGGAAAATCATGCAGAGTGATAAAAATACTTTAGATTCCACCCATGACCCATTTTGACATGGGGGCCCTCTCTCTCTATCATACTATATAAAAAGAGAAGGTTCGTAACTTCTAAATACTTGGTTCCACCCATGACCCTCGATTTCCTTCTGCTATTTCCGTATTTAAAAGCACATGACTATTCTCTATGGCTTTATTTACTCCGGAGATTTTTTTTTTAAATGTCTAGATGGTGAATACTGAGCCTATGGACTATTTTAGATATTTTTCATTTAGAATGTTGGCATCTGATAGTAGATCAAACAACTCATTATGCAGATCAGAGAGTTCATGAGGCATACTTGAAGAAAAACAGTTGCATGAAGAAATGGCAGCCTGTCACTAGGTATTCCAAGGCATTTTTAACAATAACTAACAGACAAAAACAAGACATATACAGAGACAGAGCTTGTTTTTCCGAAAACAATGATACCAAATTTATTTGTTTTGGTCAATTAGGTGAGAAATTACAAAACAAAATGTAAATTTGGACTTAAGATTTTTCCACATCTGTACAAAATCATGGCCGACAACCTACTTTGTGATAAAATAATCAAGCTAGTGTTTCACCTACATACAAAGAAACAATATAAATCACAACTACTACCCCCAGTAACATGTATAAATAGAAAAATTATAGTATGTAAAGTAAAAAATGAGCAAGCCAAACGGCTTCAATTTTGCAAAAAAACTCATCCTTCATTCTCAATTGCTGAAGCAAATGCTCTGGAAGGTCACATTTCATGGCACACAATAACAATATTTTTAAAGATTCATAGCAGCTACTGATGTATCTACAGATTATATTCAATTTTTTTCAAGGCCACAATTTCAATGGTTGAAAAATTATAACATTACAAATTTGGATAAACATGTTTTGGACGCGGGCCACTTTTGGGCCCAATTTGACGGACACATGTTTTAAAAATGTTCACAACTTTTACAATTTTAAAGCTACATGGACAAATTATATATCAAAATTTGTGTATTTTTAAGCACAATCCAAATAAACTACATGCATCACAGAAGAAGTAAATTTAAAAAAGATATAAATAATTATATGGAAATAAAATAGACATAACTGCCCACATATCAGCCCTATACTTCAGTGAAAAGACAAAATTTAGCCATCATTTCAACATATGCAAAAAAGCAAGCAAAATTTATATGCATTTAGCCTTTATTTCATCATAATTCATTTGGAGGGATGCTTTATGCTTGGGACCGACCACACTCTTCCGTCATTTGATACTGGTGATACATCAAATGCCCATCTAAATACATAACATGCATCAATTTCTGCAACATCGTCAATCAAAGGCCACTTAAAATAGTCCTTTCTCCCTTTAGAATTCTCCATAAACTTCATCAAAGCTTTTTCTTTGCTTATTACAGAGATAACCTGTCCCAAGTAAAAATGGTTGTCATAAAATACAGCAAATTGACCTTGATTTTCAAATTGAAAAATGCTGTCGTCATCATTGTTTTCAAAACTGTCATCTGACACTGAGCTATCCAACTCTTCATTCAATCTTTGCCTTTTACAAAGCTGTTCATCATTTTTGTCTGTGCCTGCAAAATGTGCTCTTAATCTGAAGATAAGCTCTTCTTCAGACCCATTTATTGTCAAATGTTTTGCTCCAGGAATAACTTTAAGATAGTGAATTTGTGCTTTAACTGCAGAAACCACATTGGAGGAGGTAGCTAAGAGCTTGTCAACATCATGTAAATTCACACATGGACCTCCATTTTTGGATATCTCTACAACAATGTCTGTTTTTTTCTTTGCCTCATTGAATTCTTCCTCTTTTTTAGTCCTTTCATTTTCAATCATTTTTTCTCGAACTTTCAGCATGACAATCTTTTCTTGTTTCTTATGGTGTTGTCTGTAGACCTGAGCTTTCTCTTTGGCTTTTAACATGACTTCTGCGGCATCATCTGCATTTTTGGTGTTAAGCCAGCTGATGATACTGTTCTGTTTCAACATTTGAACAGTAGAACGGTGATGGAGAGAGCAATGGCACCTTTTTCCGATGTCAAAGTCAAGATCACCGAAAGCATTTTCATCAGCTGAAGAATTAAAAAAAAAATTATGATTCAGTTGGAAAGAAAAGGACAATGGAAAATATTAATCTACTTTTAAAAGCCAAGTACTAGCAGTTTGTTTGCAAATTATTCTAATTATTTTGAACCAAAACTGAAATAAACTTTAAAATGTCATTCAATTAAGGGTACTGCAATGCCCAATGTGATAGATAACCATAAAAATGTTTTAATTGAATGAAAAATATTGGGTAGTACCTGACTTTTATAAGTATTTTAATATGATAACACATGATTATTTAACAATAAATTAAAACAATTCAGACTTAAAGATTCGGATCAAGGTTTTGGAGATTCCATATATAACTTTATATAAATAATAAATTCTAAGACATCTCGAACTTTCAAAGTGATGCAAGAACCCGATCTATACTCAGAGTCCATGATAAAGACAGTATATCAGATACTCATTCTAATTTTTCCAGATACATAGATCTAGCAGGTTTCATATAGAAATATTTCTTTACATGCACATTCAAGATCGGGGACTAAAAACAAGAAGGCTGGTCAGTGCCATGAAGAAGTTGTCAATGTAAACAAAAACACTGTATCAAACCGGAAGTGTCTGTAACTTTTAAAATACATATGCTATATGAAACAAACAGTTGAGCTATAAACTGAATCAACGATAAAGCAATATAGTCATATTGGTTGACAACAATATCTGGCTTAGACAAGTAATTATAGGCAAAAATTAAATAAAAAAAGAAGGCCATGTGAAAATCTAGGTCACCTATTGTAAATATGTTAATTTACATCTATTTCTACATGTAACTGTTGGATAAATTTGAAGAAAAATAAGCAATTATAACTAAAATTAAATTTATCATCAATAATACTTACTGACAAGCATCTTTAAATCATTCGATGGAATGTCTGTGACTCCCATATCAAATGGATTCGCACCCAACATTCGCAATGAGTCGATCGTATTGGACGCCATTTGCACAATAGCAGAAGCCAAGATGCGCAAAAATCGTATGCTATTTTTAGACACATGGGGTTACGCGCCTATTTGCACAATATTTTTGACTCTTTCAAATTATAGAGAAAAATGAACAATATTTTATTTCCCATGTTTTTTTAATGAAAACATTAACAGAAAGTCAGCAAAAACTGCATTAAACATTTTATCACTTTCTCTTAAGAAAATTGGTTGAAAATATAGTCTTAGATTTATGATGTTTGCACTAGTAAAACCGGCTTTCATTTCTCTATTCGTCGGTATATAATATGTGGAAATAGCTTTAATAGGCACGTAGCACCATCCGTTTAAAAAAGCTCACTTTTTTCCTGACTGATAAAATTCTAACCACGTGATTTTTTTGTGCTTAAACACATGTTTTTAAAAACTTCGTTAAAACAGTCAGAATTAACACAGATAAAAACAAACAACATCATTCAAAAGAAGAAAGAGCACATTTTAATGTCATGTAAATATTTTATTGATTAGACAAAACAAAGTTCACATTAAGAAAAAGAAAAGGAGCAAAAACCAATGGTTTTCCATGTCTAGTCAGCTGAACTTAGGCAGTTTGAAATACCTACTGTCACACCTGAGCATGTAAAACTTTTTCGTATTGATAATAGCAATGGGTTTGGTACATACATCTGATCTAGATTCCTACTGGGCTATTGATTATATGTTATATCAACCGCATACTTCAGCAAAAAATGAGTATGGGATAGATTTCTAACTATTCTAAGCAATTACACCTCGCAGACAATGAGAATAATCAATCTGAACCTTTACACAAATTTGGTCCATAGATTGAGAAAAAATGAAGCCTGAGGTTTAATCATTAAATATAAACCTCGGTTTTGATGATATTAGAATAAATAACAGGTGAAAGATTTTCATGAACATTAATTACTGACTGGGGGTCTTAAACTTACCTCAGACATTCATGGAGTGGATGTTTACAAAACTGTCACCTTTTCGTTACCTGTGCTTTTCACAATTTAGATATAACATTGTGACAGATGTAACATGTACATGATTGAACTACTAAAGAATATAACATTTCTTAGATAAATCTTGAACGTTTCCATTAAAAAACAAACAAAAATACTGATGAAATACAGACGTAACTTGTCATTTTACCTTTATTTGCACCTGTACATGCAAATACGTTAAACTTACACATGTGTCTTGAGGCTAATCTTAAAGTTTAGACATCCACCATCATTTTTCATATAGGGTTTGTGTATCTTTGGTGTATATTGAAATTCATGCAATTTAAACACTGCAGTTTTCTTCTTTTTTTTCTCTCAAACAATTCAGCACTGAGGAATCCTGTATTGCAAAACAATGTAGCATTTTAAGGGTTAATATTGAAGCAAGTGTTTTGATAGCTTCATTTCATTCAAGATTCTTGTCATCATTTTAATCAATATTGGTATTCCTGGTTTCCATCATATTCCAGTCAACCAAAATAGGAGGTTGAGTGAATACTAAAGTGTAAGACTATACATTACACAATCAGAATGCTTTATAACTACTACTCCATTGCAAATCCAGCCCTCCCAAATTAAATTTTATTAGCTAAAGAGCTAACAGTTATTATCCCACCTAGGTGGCAATTAGATTGATCTTTGCTTAATATTGGGATTGAGGTAAATCACTTGAAATCATCAGTTACTCCTTCCCGGCATGCTATCGTACTCACTGCAGAGAGAGAAGCTTCCCAAAATCCATATAGACAGTTTGGAAGTTTTTTCTGTTCTTTCTAAATAGACAACAAATGTTCCTGTCTCTTCCGTGTTATCCCTGTATTTACACACTTAGGTGCCTATAGTAAATACTTGCACATGTCACGATGGCATCCCCTCATATTGCTATAACTGTATTAACCCATTTTATCCTGAATACGACTATGGTCGTAATACCTCTTTCTATCCTGAATACACCTGTGGTCGTTTGTTGTCCAAATTTACAGATTTATTACCTTTATCTTACTGAAAGATTTCTATGATTAATTTGTGACATGTTTTCGTGAGAAACTGCACTCTGAAGTACATGATCAAGAGTGTGAAGTAAACAAATTGTTCCAGGTGTTTTGTTGTCCAATTTTAGTAAACTTATTATAACTTTTGAAGTAACGGTACTAGAAACTTTAAATTTAGTCCAAAATACTAGATTTATCTTTATTTTATTACCGCAAAACCTGTCTTGAAAGACCACCCCTTCTGTCAAAAATGAATGGTCTCTTTTGACAGGTGGTCTACCATTAATAGGTCATAACACTATATAATCAATAAATCTGTACATAGATAAACTGGTCTCTCAAGACAGGTGGTCTCTCATGGCAGTGGTTTCTCAAGACAGGTTTTTCTGTAACATAATATTAGGAGCATTTCATTCACCTTCATTAAAAAAAAATTCACTGAACATCATGGTAAATTTTTTAATTTGTTGTTTGTTTCTTTCAAGTTGTATTTCAAAATACAGTTGTAAGCATGTACATTAATAAATGATAACAAAACACATAACACTGTGTTTCAAATTGTATTACCTTTTCGGAGATACTTAGTTTTATATAGAGAAATAATAATGTAATAACATTTTTAGTAAACATGGTGAAGGTCATCACAATTTATGCTGCTGCATGATGCTCCATTTTACCACAACATAATTAGAATTGCTTCTCAGGAATCAGGCACTGCAGTTGAAATTGGCAAACGAGACAAAATGGGCTAAAAAGTGCAGGTCTTGTGCATGATATAGAAAATTACATTAATATTGCTGTGTAATTTGAAATTCTTCTGCACACATGCAAGTTTTTTATATTATCTTGTTTTAGTGCCCACTTCATTATTATATACACAAACTTTTTTATTTTACCTGTATAGAATATAATTGGGCCTTTCATACAGGTAACAATTTCTCAGAATGGATATTGTATGTCTTCTTTGTAAGTGTCACTAATTATGCTTACATGCCATTTTTATGTCCAGGTTTTGTGTACTATAGCAGACTAATTTATATTCCTGTATAACTTCTGCTATGGTTGGATATGTGCAGGTTAGTTTTCTTTACATGGTTTACTCATTGCATTCACTTTATAGAAGTAGTTACTATAACCAGCACTTCAGTTGTTTTACTTGTATAAGCAGTTTTAAAAAATGGACTTGTTACTAGAATTTAGTATCCACTTCATAAATATTAATAGAAACACTCTTAATTCTCTACCGGTACAGGTCACATGCACCCTTCTGCAGGTAATTGTCACAGTGTATAGCTCTGCTTTGACACTCCAAATTTCATAAAGCATGATATATGCCACAATAGATATCTATACTGTCTGTTCTATTTTGTCTTACAGATTTAGTCCATAGGCAAAACCAGACTGATGACAACCACTCTAAATTATCTCTGGTTGTCACCCTGGTTGTCAGACTTGCATATTATGGATAGCAATTCTGTGGGAACTAAAGTGAAAGGCACAGAAGTATACTTTAAGGGATAAAGACATTATCACACACATGTTAAAAACCATTTGATTGACTGGGGAGATAACAGCAACAAGTTACCATCTTGCATATCAGAATTATAGACATGATGGCCATGCTCCATCCCACCTCAAGAACTGAATAACATCATGCCAGCCATGATGGCCATGTTCCATCCCACCTTCAAGAACTGAACATCATGCCAGCCATGATGGCCATGCTCCATCATGATTGGACTTGGACATATACCTTAGATTGCTGTGGGTCACAGCCATAATCGATTACATGTATACAGTTAGCAATCAGAAGAACGAAGTTGTCCAGTTTCTTTACCTGCACAGTGCCACTTAGCACGTGCTGCACATGTTGCTGCTTAGTGCCAAAGTACACAATAACCGAGTTCATGATCCCAGTTATACAGCAGTGTAACCCACATAATACAGGTAGACAGTTCCTGTGGATGACATCTTGTTATATAGGCACTCTCATGGATTAGTCTAAACCTCCTAGTGCCATAAGACACTTCTAGCATATGATGTCCAGTTTATTTAGGCAATCACATGGATCAGTCTAACCCACATAGTACCTCTAGACACTTTTGGTTTATGATATACAACTTCAGTTTACAAGAGATATCTCTTCACTAGTCCTCAGAGAGCCTTTACTTTGCGATCTAACTCTAAAAGTGCTGCTATACTACAGTATACTCAAAAGTATAGTAAGCCACCATCCTCAACATTCTTTTCCCACTAGTTTGCAGGCATCCTTACCTCAATAGCTAACTTGTTATGGCTCTTATGAGAAACAATTTGCACCAATCACAGTTAAAACCTCCCATGCCACAATCACTGGCATAATGGTTTATCATAAAATAAAAGATATCAGAAAAACCAAAGACTTATCTGATCTTCTATTCAATTTGGATTACAGGTGTTCAATGATGTTTGGAATCTGTCATGGGTACTAACCTGGCTGAACACAACACAATTTAAACTGCCCTCAAGAATTCATGGGTTTACGTACGAGTCCTGTCTCCTCAATACATTGAAATATAGCAGGTAGAATAAATGAATACATGTCCTACATGCAATTCTGACAAGATATAGTATGTTAATATCATTTATAATGCCCTTTTTCGTTGCCAAGAACAGGCTGCTGTTCGTATAAAATCAAACTTTGTAATGAAATTCCTGTCTATGCCATACAATTCAACTTGTGTGAGCTCCTGACATGGTACTCAATTAATTTTGTTTGTTTGATTAGGATTTTTAATGTAGCTTTAACAATTTTTCAGTCATATCGTTATGATGTCTGCAGTGAGGCAGTTTATAGTGATGTCTAGAATTGGGGCATCATGCAGCAGACATGTAGCATGATGTCCCACCTAGTCACATTATTCTGACACCAGGCCGACCAGTCCTAACACTAACCTCTTAATGCTGATCGCCAAGCAAGGCAGCTGTTAGTACCATTTTTGTAACTCTTTGGTATGATTCAGCCAGGGATCGAACCCATGACCTCGCGCTTCCGCGGGGTACTCAGTTAGGACTGAGCAATTGCATTAAGAGATATCTTACACTTTCTTGCTCTCAAAGAGGGAAAGACCAATATATCAACACAGACACTTTCATCCTGAATAAAGTGCTTACATGTACACTCAACAGAAACCAAATTTTGTTTAGGAAAATGTTTTTTTTTAAAAAATAATTACCCAATCATAATACACATACAGCCTCCCTGTAATTACATGTGTTTATTGAGCATATCTTCAGTTCCACTAGTTCCGGACAAATTCACAATACATGTATTCGGGGCCAGTGCCAATATCAAGAGATCACTCTATCAAACTGATACCATTGTGGGCCAATACATTTTAGCTTTTAGCTAATAAATTTAATCATGGGGTGCTGGATTAGCAAGGTAGTAGCAGTGCTCTTAAGGTATTATGATCATTTAAGTATTATTGATGAAACATATTGTCTAGATTAAATTAGTTTCTGTTGAGTGTGTATGTAAGCACAGTTTGGCAAAATACAATGCCATTTCTTGTTGTAACGGTCTATAAATTAAATTTGTGAAGATGCATATTTAAATAATAAAATTAATCAAATGTTTCTAAGGGTTTGGATAATATTGTCAAATCATCAATATTCCATGATAATATTGTCAAATCATTGATATTCCATGATAATATTGTCAAATCATCAATATTCCATGATAATATTGTCAAATCATCAATATTCTATGATAATATTGTCAAATCATCAATATTCCATGATAATAATATTGTCAAATCATCAATATTCCATGATAATAATATTGTCAAATCATCAATAGTTCACAAAAAGATTGTCAAATCATCAATATTCCATGATAATAATATTGTCAAATCATCAATATTCCATGATAATAATATTGTCAAATCATCAATAGTTCACAAAAAGATTGTCAAATCATCAATATTCCATGATAATAATATTGTCAAATCATCAATATTCCATGATAATAATATTGTCAAATCATCAATATTCCATGATAATAATATTGTCAAATCATCAATATTCCATGATAATATTGTAAAATCATCAATATTCCATGATAATATTGTCAAATCACCAATATTCCATGATAATATTGTCCAGTCATCAATATTCCATGGTAATATTGTAAAATCATCAATATTCCATGATAATATTGTCAAATCATCAATATTCCATGATATGGTCCAGTCATCAATATTCCATGGTAATATTGTCAAATCATTAATATTTTATGAAAATAATAAGTACATTTCATTTGAACTTGGTCAGTATCAAGAGTGTGGAAAAGTATGCTGACCTGGCAAAATCAGTCCTAATTTTGTGGGAAACAGGCTTGTGATGAAAATAACACTAATGGTAATACAAGGTGTAAAAATGATCATTGTGTGTGTGATTTAGTTTTTTAATGTAGCTTTAAAAGATTTCATTCATTTCGCTACAATGTCTGCAGTGTGACAGTTTATAGTGATGCTTAGCACTGGGGCATCATGCTGCAGACATGTACCATGATGTCCCACCCAGTCACATTATCCTGACACCAGGCTGACTGGTCTTACAAGGCCACCAGAGTGGTTAAAAAAAGATGGAATTGAGAGTTCAGGTGAAGAAGGAAAAGCAGATATCATAAAGTGGAATCAGATGGTACATTACAATCAATTTGTGAGCTGTGTAACCACTGGAAAGCAAAATCCTTTGATATGAAATGGAAATACTAACTTGCAGCTATCAGTGTTTTAAAATGATTCTCCTGTGCTGTGTATCAATATGATTTAAAATACACACCTGCGATATGATACATATCGATGTATATATAAATTTGATAGTCTTTTTATCTTTGAAAGCATGGTGGTGCCCCATTATGTATGTTGATATACTGGTTGTATTTCCAGTATGCATATTATAGATAGATATATAGTCAAATATAAAAGAAAAAAAACTATCAAACAGACTACCTGTTGGACGGCAGTGAGTTTTATTTAATGTTTTAGGCCATTTAATGGTGGCTCCATTTAACTTACTTTAGCCACCAGTCCCTTTGTTATGCACAGCATAAATGCTTTGAAAAAAAATTCTCTTATTACTTATTTCATGTCTCACTTAAACTTGAAAGACACTGCAATGTTATCGTCAAAAGAGAAGTAATAAAGCAATTTCTTTGTGCAGTGCATCTAGAACAAATCTGATAATGGGATTCAGGATGAATACCAACAAAATCTATTACATTGTACTTCCAGAATATGTAGAAGACTGTTGTGGCCACAAGTACTTGTATTTGTTAGCGAATAAGGAAAGCTATTGACAACACCCTGTCCTATTCTATATCTTTTTTTTAAAAAATGTACACAAGGTAATAAACCTGAGCAGTTTGAAATCTGCCCCTCATGCTGAATCTGTGCGAATTTTATTTATTCCATTAGCATTCACATTATTCTGTATATAAAGAGAAATTTCAAATTTGTTCCCCAAATTTAAAGGAGAGTTGTTGCAAGGATTTTATCTTTAGGGGGGCATTTTACTTTGTCACCAAAAGAAGGTGATAGTAGAAAAGGAGGAGGAGGAGGAAGCAGTCATAGGTCAATAGTTATCTAACATTTCTATATATGTCTCTCTTTCTTCCTGCTACACTTTCTTTTAGAGCTCTACAGAAATCAAAATCTTTAAAAGATGTCACCTCCAGTTGTACAAGTATTATTCTGCTAATCATTTCTGAGATTACTATGTTCCTTATATGTGTAAGAATATTTCTCTGTGCTTCTTTCTGAAGGGCATATGCATAGCTAGCTTTGTCAGCTTGAAGATTTTGGGGAACTTTATGGTGGGTCTCACAGATATTATTGTTTGGATACATCTCCTCTAAAACAGGATAATATAAACCTACCTTCTTGAATCATGTTCCATAATGCTGTATTAGTCTATCAATGCCAGAGTCTCCTTGTGCATTTAAATAAATATCTTTACTTCTTAATTTCATTTTTTTAAAATCCTTATTTAATTAATTTATCAAAACCCTGATATGGATATATGGTTTTGTGGCATATGATCAGCAGGTATAAATTGATTGATATAAATAAAATTGAAAATTGCATTATACTTTTCAATTGACTGTATTTTAAATACCGGTAGGCTCAGTATTGAACTATTTCTACATTTAATTTTGAAATACTTCTGAAAGTGGGATTGGCTATCATGCTGTCTGTTTTTGTCTATTAGTGTTAGGACTGGTTAGCCTGGTGTCAGGATAATGTGACAGGGTGGGACATGAAGCTACATGTTTGCAACATGATGCCCCAGTACCAGGCATCACAATAAACTGCCACACTGCAGACTGATAGCAATATAATGGAAAATGTTTAAAAATCCAAATCTCACACATACACAAACACATTATTATTCATTAACTTAATTTTGTTAAAATAATCTTAATTGACCAATGCATTTAAGGTCAATTTTAGCCATGAAATAGATTGATTGAATCACAATAATAAGCACATGCTTGTGTTCACATGGTTGATTTGTGTTGATAAGTGTTAACACCCATACTGGACAGATGCATTTATTACTGCTGTATTACCTGTAGGTCCCTCATTAATCTTTAAAATTTGATGTTTTCCACTTTCCCTGAATAAATGGTTAATAATAAATTTGATATATATATTCTATAGAGACAAGCATATCTTGTGGTCAACCATTTCATATATAATTCTGACTGTTAAAATCATGGTTATTATGAAAAACTTTGTTATTGCCAGAGTTTGCTCATCTTCACTAGCCAAGGCTCCAGTATGCTAACCCTATTAAGGCTAACTTATTTAAACCTTGGCTGGTGAAGATGGGCTTCACTCAAACGAACATTGTCCATATGACTTTGTTTTCACCGTTGGAACAATGAGTATATGATTATCAGAAGAAGAGCGTAAGTATCTAGCTGGTGTATACACATGGGGTGAGGCTGGATAGTTATGTTGGACTTGAGTCTGTCATTGAAACAATGCACAGAGAACAACTTTTGTGTTCATTCTGTATCGAATCGATAGCCAGTGTAGGGTACAGAGCAGTGGTGTGCTCTGATCGAGGTACTCTAAAGATGATCCGTGCAGCTGTGTTTTGAACTTTTTGAAGTTTCTGGAGTAAATAATGTGACGAACCAGACAGAATTGAGTTACAATAGTCCAGTCTTGAAAGTACTAATGAACACACAAGTATTTTAGTGGCATCAACTGAAAGATATTTACGAATGGAACTGATGCGTCTCAATTCAAGATCTGCAGCCTTGCATATGTTCATGACATGTTGGTGCAATGTGAAAGTACTGTCTTGAGTAATGCCTAGGTTTCGTACTGACTGAGAATTTAATGTTGGTGTTGGCGATATTTATTGTTTGAGGTAAAGGATGTAAATGAGAAAGTCTTTGTGTTGTGGACAGAATGGCCTCAGTTTTATCATCATTCATCTGCAGCTTGTTACATGTCATCCATGATTTCACATCAGAAATGCACCTCTCTACTCTATGGATGGTAGCATCAACTTCAGTTGGGTGGCTAGACTTGTATATTTGGGTGTCATCAGCATACAATTGGTGCGACACTGGGTGATGATCTATGACACTTGTGAGCAGCTGAGTGTACAGAATGAAGAGAACAGGTCCAAGAACAGATCCCTGTGGAAAACCACAACATATATCAACTGGGCTGGAGCGTATTCCATTTGCATATATAATTTGTGTCCTGTTGACTAAGTAGGACTTGAACCACTGTAAGGCTATATTCTGAATGCCAAATTCATGCTGGAGATGGTGAAGTAATATATCATGGTCTATTGTGTCAAATGCTGCAGACAAATCCAGGAGAGTGAGGACTGTAATCTTTCCACTATCCAAAGCAGAGAGAATGTCATTAAATACTTTCAGAAGAGTAGTTTCCGTACTGTGTCAAGGGCGATATGCAGACTGTACATTGCTAAAAAGACTGTTTGAATTCAAATGAGATACAAGTTAAGTTAGAACAACCTTTTCTAAGATTTTTTATATGAATGGGAGATTATAAACTGGGGGGTAGTTCTTTAAATCATTATGGTCAAGTGTTGGTTTCTTCAGCAGTGGCTTTACGATGGCAGTTTTGAAAATTGATGGGAATTCCCCCGATGAGAGAGAGATATTAATAACATCAGTTAGTGAAGGCAATATTGGGTCTAAGCACTCAAGCAGTTATGCTGTTATTTAAAATCAGTGTTGTTCTGATTATATTAGTGTTTGCGTATGTGTATGGCATTGAGATTTGAAAGTGCTAAATCCACCAATTATGTCATTATTTCTAAGCGTATTGAATGCTTTGATAAAAAAAAAATTGAAAGATAATTGTTTTTATTAATATTTGAATTTTCTATTCATTTTCTATAAGCTTATATTAAAAGAACATTGCTGTTTTGCTCACATTCATAGATCCCCATTGTGACTTATAAACACTACTTGAGTCTCAAAAATTCTCCAACACTGCCAGGGAATATGACAAGTAAGAAAGTTACAAAGCAAATGTCTATTTTGCAGAAGTAGACATCTTTCATAAGTAGCTGAAATAATAATTCTTGTTAAATTAAATAGTTGGTAGAATTCTATTCTTTATGATTTCAGAGACAGCCATATTTTAACCAAATGGATTGAAATTCATGGATTTCCAATGCATTGTTCTTTTAATAGCGGCTTTTATAAAAACACCAGATGAGTGAAAATGAATGATGAAACTTTCCATCTTAATAAATGTTAATTTAAAATTGAATCCAAATTTAATTTTTCAGTTTTTCAAGTCCAGTTCCTTTATGAGAGGCAAGAATGATGATGTTGAAAAGGCAGAGCCTGTAGAGAACATGCTAAAACCCAAAGTGAAGCCTCATCCAGAGACTCCTGCCTCAGGGGAATATGAGGTGGAGCCCCCCAAAGGCAAAATCTATGATAAGAAGCCATTTAAAATGGAACTTGAGGCAGGGAAAAAATATGCATGGTGTGTTTGTGGACTAAGTCACACACAGGTGTGTATGAAGCTAATTTACATTAATACTGCACCTATTAAACGGACATGTTATTGTTGCCATTGATCATGGGACTCCTACTCATTTTGTGAATATGGCTTGATAAAAATTTGTCTTTCTGTGGTTTGGTAATGCAGACTCGAGGACAAAACTTAGTGCTAAAATTTATCAAAACCAGTTAATTTTAGAATTCTCAAAAGATCAAAATGATGCTCAAATATTCTATTTTGATGGCATGATAAAAGGATGTGAAAACCTTTTTTTACTTATTGAGCTTAATTCATCAGAGCCTTTCTCATGTCCATTTGCCATCCACCGAGATGTCTTCATGTGACATATAGTGGCCTCTAACTTTAAAACCCCTCACTAGCCCTCTAACTTTAAAACCCCTCACTAGCCTACTGCTTCCTATTTTATATGACAACTATAACTTTAAAACCCCTCACTAGCTCACTCTTTTTATTTTATATGACAACTCAAACTTTAAAACCCCTCACTAGCCCACTGCTTCCTATTTTATCTGACAACTCTAACTTTAAAACCCCTCACTAGCTCACTGCTTCCTATTTTATCTGACAACTCTAACTTTAAAACCCCTCACTAGCCCTCTAACTTTAAAACCCCTCACTAGCCCACTGCTTCCTATTTTATCTGACAACTCTAACTTTAAAACCCCTCACTAGCTCACTGCTTTTTATTTTATCTGACAATTCTAACTTTAAAACCCCTCACTAGCTCACTGCTTTTTATTTTATCTGACAACTCTAACTTTAAAACCCCCCACTAGCTCACTGCTTTTTATTTTATCTGACAACTCTAACTTTAAAACCCCTCACTAGCCCTCTAACTTTAAAACCCCTCACTAGCCCACTGCTTTCCATTTTATCTGACAACTCTAACTTTAAAAACCCTCACTAGCTCACTGCTTCCTATTTTATCTCACAACTCTAACTTTAAAACCCCTCACTAGCTCACTGCTTCCTATTTTATCTCACAACTCTAACTTTAAAACCCCTCACTAGCCCTCTAACTTTAAAACCCCTCACTAGCTCACTGCTTTTTATTTTATCTGACAACTCTAACTTTAAAACCCCTCACTAGCTCACTGCTTTTTATTTTATATGACAACTCTAACTTTAAAACCCCTCACTAGCTCACTGCTTTTTATTTTATCTGACAACTCTAACTTTAAAACCCCTCACTAGCTCACTCTTTTTATTTTATATGACAACTCTAACTTTAAAACCCCTCACTAGCCCACTGCTTCCTATTTTATCTCACAACTCTAACTTTAAAAACCCTCACTAGCTCACTGCTTCCTATTTTATCTGACAACTCTAACTTTAAAACCCCTCACTAGCTCACTGCTTTTTATTTTATCTGACAACTCTAACTTTAAAACCCCTCACTAGCCCACTGCTTCCTATTTTATATGACAACTCTAACTTTAAAACCCCTCACTAGCCCACTGCTTCCTATTTTATCTGACAACTCTAACTTTAAAACCCCTCACTAGCCCACTGCTTCCTATTTTATCTGACAACTCTAACTTTAAAACCCCTCACTAGCCCACTGCTTCCTATTTTATCTGACAACTCTAACTTTAAAACCCCTCACTAGCTCACTGCTTTTTACTTTATATGACAACTCTAACTTTAAAACCCCTCACTAGCTCACTGCTTCCTATTTTATATGACAACTCCAAGAATACAAAGGAGAACCAGATCCTTAGATCTTTTCATTCTTTATTGGGATTTTCTAAGTTGGTGTCACCAGCGACAGTTTCATACAAGTTCATCTTATTCTGGGCACAACAAACATATTAGCACACTTGCAGTCCCATAAAATCAACTAATACAGATGGGATGGTTACTCCATCCCTTGTCACCTCTGTCTGCGTGGGTTCGAGTCTTGTTATGTGAGAAAGCTTACCAGTAGCTTCTTGCGGGTTGGTGGTTCTTTCTGATGGTTTTCCTCGGGTTCTTTCTCCACCAATAATACTGGCTGCCATGTATAGACTATCGTGTGCTGAAAAATTGCTTTAAACCCTAAAACAACAACAACAACAACCATCCCTTGCTTTTTCAATCATATATTTACCCACTGTGATTGATTACTGATGTCTCAGTTTGTGACAAGGTGGAATGCAAAACTTGCAACTATTGTCTCAGCAGTCCTGGATCAGAAGGTCTGTGCAGTTAATGCTCTTTCAGTTGACTGGAACAACTTGGATGAATGTGTGTACCCACCAATACCTTGGATTCCTGAGGTGCAATGAAAGGCAAAAGAATTGGAGTGGTGTCTTGTCCTGATTGCAGTAGATATCCCAAGGAAAATAGAGATTTCTTTCCTTTTCTGCTCGAGCAACCATGACATCAGGCATCAGAGCTGTTGAATCCGTCTGGATCGTAATAAGCAGGCCATCAAGAACAAACAGTAGTCACAACTAATGATACAAGATAATTGTGAGTGAGAAGGTCCTTCACTTTAAAAGCATATGAGGAGCTTTAGAGAATTTTCTCACACATGGTTGATGTGAACCCATTACTTAAGGCATTAATACCCCAAATAGCAAACTCACTAGCCTGTATCTTTGAAAAGAAACAGCTTCTATCATGATTGAAGGTTAATGTTCCATGAACTTGTATACATTTAAACGCAGTGGAATAAATAATGTAGAACAAAAGGAAGACTGCTCTGATCCTTTGTCAAACTTGGATTTTATGAGCCTTAAGGCATTAACCTAGTGCCCATATTTGAAAATATCACTGGTTTTAATCCGGCTGAATAAGTTGCTGTTAAACCCAGTCATGAGAGCTTTAATAGGTTCACATCACATACAAGATCTGCATCCTAATCATATTAGCTGCAGAATCAGCAAAATGCCTGATTTGTTAATCTCAACTGTTTACAGGTTTGAAGGGAAATCAGTATCATGATGAAGCCTGCTGTCACTGTCAGATACAGGTTCCCCCCCCCCCCCAACACACACACACTTATTCTTTTATGGTGAAACCTCTTTCAAGCTTGAACCCATGAACTCAAGGTCATCTACATGACCTATGAACTTAAGTCATCTACACAACCCATGAACTTGGTCATCTACAGGACCAGTTGAGAGCTTTGAATTGGTACCTCAAAAGAAGAGCTAGTGTAGAGATCATGTCTATTTTTACCACTGAAAGCTAAAGGATGATGCCTCTGTACAGGCTTTATTTTCGTGGATAAGATGGGTTAGCCATTTTGCATATGGAAAATTAACCTCGGATCAAATGAATTTCAGCGTATGAAGAGAAGGCAGTCACAAGTATTGCATTAGAATGATACTGTTCCTATTATACAAGTAATGAGATAGAGGTCACTGTTGACTTTCTCTAGCTTATACCTTAGAAATCTTTCAACCAAGAAGATTCAGTTAGACCTGGTGGGGGTCTATCACTGGAGTACGATAGGTTACCTTCACTTGTTGCTCGGATTTTATTAAGGTTGCAACAGTACATTCACTGGATCTGCTGAAATAGAAAAAAAATTTCTGAAGTCAGTGCTTCAGCAAAGGGTATCCATCATGAAGCTGCCTCACCTACCTTAGGAGATGGGAAATGGCTTCCTTTTGGCAAGTGGATGTAACTATCGTCACCTCTTACCTATTCTCCGAAAGTATATCGATTTGGTTGCATATGTGAATTAGAAACTAATAATATCCTATGTAAAATATGTTACTTCAATGTTACTTACCAGATCATAATACAGATCCATCCACCTTGCTTCTGTACAGTTTCATCCTACATAGAGAGTGTGTATTTCACTCCAGTAGTAACTGAAGTATTCCCAAGATATGGGTCCAGTCCTTGTATCAAGGGGAGATCACTCTGTCACCTTTGTGGCAGACATTTTTAGCTTCCATAGCTAAAATTTTCCAGCTTGGTTGGGCTTGTCTTGCAAGGTATTAGTAATATTCCCAAGGTTTATGATTGAGTAACAATTACCAAAGAAACGCATTTTACTTCAGAAATTTACTTCCATAATGCAAATTAGATAATCATATTCCTTTTTTTTTAATTAGCCCATCAGGTAATTCACATAGGACTGTTCCATTTAAACATACATGGTACCCAGGGAAGGCAGTTTTGTTTAAAAATATATGCTGTGGTACATTGATTTCACATAGTTCATATTAAACTGATTAGAAGATTCTAAATTGCATCTATGAGTGAGTAAAAGTGCTTTCCCTGTGTCCCATGTATGTTTAATGGAATATCCCATAGAATATGTGAAGGACCTGATCTATATTTGGATAGGCACTGGGCATCAGACTGTCCAATTTATTTTGGCTTGGAATATTCAGTACAAATAATATTTATATAATTTACATGTAACATTATGTACAAATAACATTCATATAATTTACATGTCATATTCAGTACAAATAACATTCATATCATTTACATGTCATATTCAGTACAAATAATATTTATATAATTTACATGTAACATTCAGTACAAATAACATTCATATCATTTACATGTCATATTCAGTACAAATAACATTCATATCATTTACATGTCATATTCAGTACAAATAACATTCATATCATTTATATGTCATATTCAGTACAAATAACATTCATATCATTTACATGTCATATTCAGTACAAATAATATTTATAAATTTACATGTAACATTCAGTACAAATAATATTTATAAATTTATATGTATTATTCATTACAAATAATATTTATATAATTTACATGTAACATTCAGTACAAATAATATTTATATAATTTACATGTAATATTCAGTACAAATAATATTTATATAATTTACATGTAACATTCAGTACAAATAATATTTATAAATTTACATGTATTATTCATTACAAATACCATTCATAGTATCTACTTGTATTATTCATTACAAATAACATTCATATCATTTACATGTAACATTCAGTACAAATAACATTCATATCATTTACATGTAACATTATGTACAAATAATATTTATAAATTTACATGTCATATTCAGTACAAATAAAATTTGTATCATTTATATGTAACATTCAGTACAAATAATATTCATATCATTTACATGTAACATTCAGTACAAATAATATTCATATCATTTACATGTAACATTCAGTACAAATAACATTCATATCATTTACATGTATTATTCAGTACAAATACCATTCATAGTATCTACTTGTATTATTCAGTACAAATAACATTCATATCATTTACATGTAACATTCAGTACAAATAACATTCATATCATTTACATGTAACATTCAGTACAAATAATATTCATATCATTTACATGTAAAATTCAATACAAATAATATATCATTGACATGTTACATTCAGTCAGCAAGAAATGGTTGTTTGACTACAGTTAGGTCTGAGAAGTAAAGGGCAATAGGTAAAAGTCATTCTGTGTATATTTTCATGAGAATGTAAATCTTAGTAAAAATATTTGGGTGAAAGTTCTTAACCCTTTAGGGCCTTTACCTTATAAGGTGTATAGCATTTTAGTCAGTTCATATACCTGTATCAAAGTTAATTGTGCAGTATGCTATAAATAGAACACCTGTTACCTGTTTGACTCCACACATACAGGCCTGCCTGTTAACTGTTCAGTGTAGTATATATTTAACATTAATTTTATCCATTTTTAAAACTCTACACATCTATTTTTTATAGAAAGATTTAAGAGTAAAATCCGATCATTATAGCTGTATAATTATTTTTCATGGAAGAATTTTTTATGTACTTTAAATCTTGAGAGAACTCATTTACCATCAAGCCATTGAAGCTATATATAACCATAGCTGCCATTTCTCACACTCGAAATTTACATATTCTTTGTCTGCATCTACATCACTAAATCATATGAATTGATCTAACAATAATGGTCATCATTCACGTCAAAGAATGTAGTATCTAGTAGTTTTTTTTCCACGATGGTGGCACTATGAAAGCCTGCTAAAAATGGCTGATGTTTACAGCAGGCATCAAAAGGCGCTTTCATAAGAATAGTATAGAGGCATCAAAACATGCTTCCATGCAAATCAGGTAGAGGCTTTCAAAAGCACTTCCATGAGAATGGAGTAAAGGCATCCAAAGGCGTTTGCATGCGGTAAAGGGTTAAATCACATTCAAGAAGAGAGAAGCACAAAACAATTGCGAAATCTTTGGAATCACAAACCTTCAGAAATTTCTTTATTGTTAGATGTCAGCAAAAATGTTAAATCTAAATATGGCTGAGTGTAAAATAGAAACAAATGATATGGCAGTTTGTTTAAGTGTACCTTTAGTACCACCCATGCACTAGCCAGGCCTTTTGCATCTTCCAGCAGCATACAAGGTATTTATGGCTTTGTTGGGAAAAAAGGATGTTTTGAAAGCTGAAATTTTGTGAACAATACTGTTATGTATATTTATATTTATTTGTGTATATAGGGTACACATGTTTACCTAAGTTTCAGTTCCTGATGAAGCCTTGATTCTAACCTTTTATTTTTCTAGAAATTAATTCTATTTGCAGTTTGATCTAAGGTTCCATTAAGATGACAGAGTTGTCAGGAACCATACAAGATTGTTTATAACCTTGACTGTTCTGGAAATGAACTTTTGGCCCTCATCCTGTTCCTTAAATTGTGTTGTAGGTTTTTATTTTAAGTTTGATTATATTAGAATGGCTCATTCGTGTCTTAGCATCCAAAGTGGAATCAGTCTTATTGTTGTGTTCAGTTTTTGTTTGAGAGGTTGTTTTTTTAAATAAATTATTCACTGGAATTTTAAAGTACTCACTTTCTGACTAAATCACTCTTTTGGAATTGCTGTCAGTTAAGTTAGAGACATTTTGGATTATTGTGATATGTCAAGACTGTTGGCAAATCAACACCATTGCATGCTGTTGGTACATTAGCACTTTCAGAATTGGAATTTCATTTGGAACACCTGGAATTCAATAGGAATACTCCATACTTTTGGATATTTGATAGAATTTCTAGGACTGTTTGGGATTTAATTTCACAATACTGTATGTTAATTTAAAATTTTCACATTGTATTCTAGGGGAAAAAAATTATTTTTTAAAATTTTACAAAACTTGATGGTTTGCACTCGTTTTTGTTACATGTACTTAGTTTGTAACAATACCTACAGTTGTCACCCAGAATAGTATAAATCTAAATAAAACAACACAAAGCTTTTCAAGCTTATGTTTCCTGATAGCAACATTACTGACCAGATTTCTTGTGGTAAGAGTACTATTTATGTTTTACAGTGGGAAAAACATGCAGATACACATTATTAATGGTTAAGTTTAATTGGTTTAATGGGACCATCAAACTGGGTGATTAGGTCCTAAAAAGTCCTTAAATTTCATGTCAAAGTTCTGTATGAACAATCTTCAGTCCAAATAACATTCATAGTATCTACATGTAATATTCAGTCCCAAAAACATACTGTTTATATATAGTATTCAGTTAAAATAACATTTATTGTAAATGTATCTTCATGTAATATTCAGCCCAAGTACCATTCTATGTAATTACATGTAACATTTAGTCCAAACAATCATAGCATATATATGGAACATTCAGTCTAAATAACATTCTTAGTATCTACATGTAATATTATGTTCAAATAACTTTCATAGTATCTACCTGTAACTTCAGTCCAAATAACATTTATTGTATGAACATGTTACATTAAGTCCAAATAATAATCATAGATATACATGTTACATTTATCCAAACATTCATAGTATATACATGTAACATTCAGTGCAAAATAACATAGAATATACATGTAACATCAAGTCCAAATAACATTCATAGTATGTACATGTAACATTCAGTCCAAATAACATTCATAGCATCTACATATAACATTGATAGTATATACATGTAACATTTATCCAAACATTCATAGTACCTACATGTAACATTCAGCCCAAATAACTTTCATAGTATCTACATTTAACTTTCAGCCCAAATAACATAGTATATACATGTAACATTCAGCCCAAAATAACACAGAATATACATGTAACATTTAGTCCAAATAACATTCATAGTATGTACATGTACCATTTATCCAAACATTCATAGTATATACATGTAACATTCAGTCCAAATAACATTCATAGTATCTACATGTAGCATTCAATCTAGTTGACATTCATAGCATCTACATGTAGCATTCAATACAATTGACATTCATAGTACATATCTACATGTAGCATTCAATCCAATTGACATTCATAGTATCAACATGAAATATATAGTCCAAATAACTTTATAGTATCTACATGTAGCATATAGTCCAAATAACATTCATAGTATATACATGTAGCATTCAATCCAAATAACATTTACAGTATCTACATGAAGCATTCAGTCCATTTGACTTTCGTATTATGTAAATGTAACATATAGTCCAAATAACATTCATAGTATCTACATGATATATTTCAAAATAAATTCATTGTACATGTATCTACATGTAACATTCAGTCTAAATAACAGTTTTATTTTATTAACTTTCAGCCTTTTTGTGATGGAACACATAAAACAGACTATATGGCAAGAAAACAACGTGGAATCAAGTTTTATCCACATTCATTTAAAGTAACTGATACCAAGGAATATTGGCTGTGTAACTGTAAACAGACTGACAAAAGGCCATTCTGTGATGGCTCTCACAAAATGCAAGCAGTACAGGATGCTATCAAATAGAGACTTGAATTTTATTTTGTAAGATTATCTAGACATCGTAATGAGTAGTAATTAAAACATTTTACACCATGAGATGTTTTAACATTTTTCTCATTTATCTTTTGAAAATAATTTTAATGTGAATAATTTGTGAAGTTTAAAACTACTGTTTGGGAGCAGTCATTAATACTAAACCTTAAATTCTTGGAAGAAAAGTGTGATCTAGATTTTTAATGTAGCTTTAACAATTTTCCAGTCATATTGCTACTATGTTTGCATTGTGGCAGTTTAAAGTGATGTCTGTAATTGTGGAATCATGCTGCAGATATGTTGCATGATGTCCCATCCAGTCACATTATCCTGACAAAAACCAACAAGTCCTAACACTAATCTCTTAATGCTGAGTGCCAAACGAGGCAGCTGTTAGTACCATTTTTAAAGTCTTTGGTGTGATTCGTCTAGGGTTTGAACCCATGACCTCCCACATCTGTGGCAGACTCTCTAACCATTTTGTCACTGGAGCAGTCTCTCTTGAAAGGTTAGGTAATGTAACATCAGTGTGATTATGTTATTTCAGTGTGATTATGTTATTTCAGTGTGATTGTGTTATTTCAGTGTGATTATGTTGTTTTCAGTATGATTGTGTTATTTCAGTGTGATTATGCTATTTAAGTGTGATTATGTTATTTCAGTGTGATTGTGTTATTTCAGTGTGATTATGTTATTTCTGAACAGTTTTGTATACAGTATTATCCAAGCATGGAAATCTGTTTAATATTGGCAGAAGTCAAAGATCATAATACCATGCCATTGATTTATACTTATCTTGATATGAGTTTACCAACCTAAAACATGAAAATCAATTCTTCAGCAAAAAAGTTTAAGGATTCAGTTTCATGAAGAGAATGTTTTCAAGCATTATTTATATCATTTGCTTATGTTTTAACAATTCTGCTCAGATCTTAAACAACATGTTGAAGCCATAAATAAGGACAACATATTATTAACAAGTCTACTTGAGATATTGATCATTTTTGTGACCATGGTTACAATGTCAATAATTACCTTTAATAAATAAAAGGTATGATTTAAATGTGTAATCATTTAGAAGTGTAATTTTGTTTCCATAAATTTTGTTTCCTGAGTTATCTTCACTGAGTATCAGCATGACTGGTAACAGTACAGAACTGGAAAGAAATTGTCTACTTGTTTTGAATTTAATTTAGCTTACCTGTCAAATTATAGCATGGCCTTTTATCCATCTTTCTATACATTCATGTTTTCTGTTTTCAAATATTTGGAAGTTGCTGGGCCAGATTTGATCAAAATTAATAGGAATGTTCTTCAGTACATGCTCTACCAAATGTTTGTTTGATGTGGCTCTCCTATCAGTGGTATAGCTTTCAGTGCAGCCATATGGAAAATATGTTTTCAGTTCCTCTGGAATGGATGAGTTAAAAACATAGAGTGCATAAAACATTGTTCAGAGAAAAACATAAGATTTTAGACAAATTTAAGTTCCCAAAGATAGATGGTATTTTAATTCAAATTTTTGTATAATGGTAATTATTGTTGATATGGCTGTTAAAACTATTCAGTTTCTGTGCCTGCAGACCCCCTTTCATGCAAATAAATACACAATCTGTTGGGGTTTATAAGACAGAAATCAGTGCCTGGGACTGGGATGGTATCTCTGTTGTTGCTGAGGGCAAACCTTGCCACATTTTGGGTCATGTGATGTCCCAGTACTTAATTTTGGCCCGGCAGTCTGGCCAACCACTGAGATGTCAGCCATGAAGTACACTCCAGGCGAGTCCACATGTGCCAAAGCTGCTGTGTATAGGCTTTGCTCACATACAGCAATAAATCAAATGGCGGTGGGTCATCTCTTTGTTAGCATCTGTAAATGTCTACAGGCATGTTCAATGCTTGGTGGAGGCAGGCATTTAAATCATGCTAAGTCAGAGCTTCTGTAAGTTTTTAACTACAGCACTACTTGCAGTTATGATGGTATAATATTTATCATTTGGAATCAGCATATTAAGAACTGACACATAGTAATGACTGTCAAGCACCTGTGCTTTAACAAATGTGACCAGAAATTAGGGTGACTTTGATGTAATATGTCAACTGACCCGAATAGAAAAGAGGGTATGAAGTTTAAGTTACTAAAGGGCATTTAAATGTTAACAGGATACAGATTTTCCTTAGGAATATTAATTTTTTCACGATGTTGACTAACGCTGTTCGCTAACTCTTACAATGCTCTTCTTGAATTAACTCATTCGACCCTGATCCAATTTGCATGTGTGATCTGGTTTCTGCATTCAGTGGCCAAAATTTGTTGACTGCAATGGCCGGTCCTGTCTTTAGTCATTTTAAATGTGTTAGAAATGTCTGTGATTGGTTACAGATGGGTTTTTACCATTGATCAGACCAATATTAACCAATCAGAAATGATTTTACTTTCCTTGGTGCAAATTTGAAATGTTCAGAAACCACGGGTTAATAATGGAGAAGCAGTTTCACTACACTTGTTCTGTTCATGAAAAATCGAAAATGATGGCAGATGTAAGACTGTTGATGATGATAAGAGTGCAGGTGAGTTTCTCTGGTTTAATGTAAAAAAAAGTTTTGAGCAAGCAGAGGAATAATATGTTCGCCTGTTGGATATTTTGCGAGATTTAGATTTGGACATCTAGGTTTCTGAGATTGAATCGTCAGAAGAAGAGGATGCTGATAGCGATTGTGACAGTTCTTGTGGATCTTGCAGACTGTTACAATCATCTTAATTTTGTAATTAGTGTATAAATAAGTTGTGAAAGACAAATAGAGAAAAAATACATCACTGTGTAGACAAATTCATTTGGAATAATTGGTGAAAATACCATTGATTTGTATTTGATATAAGAGAAATTAAGTTAAGAGTGAATGCATGTGCACAATATTTTTAAAATTGTCTAAACAGCTAAAAACTATATGCGGCACAAGCAGCTAGACAGTGCTGCTGCGGCTGAATGAGTTAAGAGAATTACAAGAGCATTTCAAAAGCTTTAGTATTAGAACCAGTTGCCCTAAATGACGAGAACGGTATATAAATCTTATTTGCTTCACCTAATTCTTGTAATGTATTGGCTAATATGTTAACAATGTACTCTTCTATTGGTTCCAGTTTAAATATCAAATCAAAACAAATAAGGTATGTGAAAAAATTTGGGACTTATCCTAATATTCTTCCCAAATTCCCTAATGCTCGTAAATCTTGCAGGGCATGTATATAGTTAGGGAAGAGCATTTGCCAGTACGTTACAAGAAGTAGGTTTCTTAGGGAAGATATGTATCTTAAAATTATCTTCCCACATTGGGTCAGTTGACATCTTACCTCAAAATCCTTCAGACATAAGACAAACATTGATTCTTATGAAAAAATACTTTTGAAGTGCTCTTGAAATGTTCTTAAATCCAGAAGAGGATTGGAAGAGTTTGCGAAGAGACGTCATTTAAGAAAATTAAGATCTGTATCCCAGTTAACATTTTCAAGCGTTAAAATGTTTGGAAGAGTTATAGGAGAGCTACAGTCTAATAATTTGCCATTAGAGCCTATAAAAGTATAAAAATTTTGCTTTCTTTACTTAAGGCTTAAAAAGTGTTAGTTAATAAGTTTCCAGTGATCGCCACTATTGGCATCAGTTAAAGTATCAATCAAAACAGTTCAGGTATGTGATAAAAGTTAGGACTTATCCTAATTTTCTTCCAAAACTCCCTAACATTTGTTAGTCTTTCATATTGAGCATTTACCAATACGGTACAAGATGTAACATACCAAAGGAAAATGTATATCTTGTTTATGTCTTCATTAGCTAAATGGAATAGAAAGGTTAAAGAAGAGCAACAACAAGCTTTGAATACCTTTTTCTAATTCTTACGAAATACATCCAATCTTCTTCCCAAATAGGGTCAGCTGACATCATTCCTCAAAATTCTCCAGGCATAAGAAGAACGTTGGTTCTAATGCTAAATGTTTTTAAATGTTCCCCAAGAGCACTGGATAAGTTTGCGATGAGTAATTGTCATTGAAGAAGAATTATTATTCCTAAGGAAGATCTGTATCCCATTAATATTTTCAGGTATTAATATGATTGGAAGAGTTACAGTTTAGCTACAGTATAATAACTAAACTATGAAGACAATAATGGAATATAAATCTTGTTTTTGTCACTTAAATTCTTTTAAAGTGTCGGCAAATACATTTCCAATGATATATTGTTATGCGCTTAGGCTCGAATAAACAGTAACATAGAACGAGGGAAAATAACAAGCTTTTGTAAAATCTTAATAAACAATTTATTGAGCACATATATTTTCTAGAAAAGAAAAAATAAACTTACAGTTTTAAGAATTAATTCCAAAATTAATCCAAAAAATAATTCAAAATATTATCCACTAGATAAATTGCAAAAGTCCTGGTAATAAAATGTCCAAATAATTCTAAGGTCAAATTCCAGCGAAGTATCCAATATGGAAGACGATGTCACTTGATGAAGTCAGTTCTTGTTAAATAAATTTCTATGAACACAATTCTTTTCCAGATAAATAACAAAATAATTCTTCTTAATGCAAACGAATTGACACAATTTCCAGTACAAGGTAATTTATAATAACTCAAAAAGACACAACTTAATATTCTAACAGCCCAAATTCTTCTACTGAATAGCTCGCTCCAAAACATAATTTATATAGCTGTTTTTACGTAAACAAGGAAGGGTCACGTGATCTTCTAGAAACTATCAGAACAAATTTACGGTCAAAGAATCACGTACACAGCTTATGACCCAACTAAAAATAGAAAGATGTTTATATAAAGCTCCATTTTGTCCTTGGAACCAACCAATCATTTTAAAAACTTGTTTACAACTCTGAAACCAGGTCAGAAATGAGGTCAACACCTGTAAAGTACAGGTCACACGCACCCTTCAATGAACGAATCTTAAAACTTAAAATGCCTAATTTAAATCTAAAAAACAAACAAAAATAAATATAAATGACATATCAAATATACGTAACAATACCCTTTAGGAGTCGGTCAAAATATCAAATCAAGACAGTTCATGTATGTGACAAAAGTGATCCTAATTTTCTTGCAAAATTCCCTAACTCTCGTAGGTCTTGAATAGCATTTATATAGTCAGTAAAGAGCATTTGCAATACGTTACGTGAAGCAAGATTCCAAAGGGAGATATTTATCTC
This sequence comes from Unio delphinus, assembly GCA_029339505.1. Taxonomy (NCBI): domain Eukaryota; kingdom Metazoa; phylum Mollusca; class Bivalvia; order Unionida; family Unionidae; genus Unio; species Unio delphinus. The sequence continues at coordinate 3,692,384 of JAQISU010001244.1, forward strand.
GTTTACAACCTCAAGGTCTTGTTATGTGTATCTGATTTAATATATATTTAATTGATTGTCAGTTTGTTTTAAAAAAAAATTATTACATGTTATTGTAATGTAAATTTATTTACTATAGATGCTATTTTTTTTCCCTGAAAATCAGTTGTGTTACGAGTTTAGGTTCTTATAAACAGTAAGAAAAAAAGAGCGAAAGCAATAAGCTTTGTAAAATTTTAAAATAATTTATTTCCCTGCAAAAAAATTAGAAAATGGAAAATGAATTTAGTTTTAAGAATCAAATCCAAAAATAATTCATGAATTAAATTACAATGGTTCTAGTAATGAAATGTTCTAATAGATTCAAGTTCGAGTCTTGTTGGAAAATACAAGATGGAAGATAATGACGTATGATGTAGTCTGTACTGTTTGTCGGTTGTTCCTTGTAGAATCACAGGATTTAACACAATTTTGATAAACTGTATTTGTCCAAGAATTTTGTATGTGCACATCAAGTATTTTTAGAGAAAGAAATTAATCTTTGAAAATCCAAATAATATGAAACAATATAACTCGGAAAAACTGGCTACAACAGAAGAACTTAGTATCAAGTGTAAAATGCAAGAAACTGAGAATATTTCTAAAAACATTATTATTAAATCTAATTTCTATGCAAATACGAAAAACCCTGGATTTCGACATAAGGGTCGCATAATCATGTTTACATCACATTGACCTAACATGACTATAACGAGAACCAATCATTTTACTCTCAGAAGAAAAGTTTTTTACTTCGTAAAACCCATCCACAAGTCTAACGTCATTTATTAATACAGCCTCGATTACATCCTAATAAATACCACTTTACGAATGAATAAAGAAAAGTTACATCCAGCTTGGAAGTCAAGGTCAGGAACTATGTCAACTTGGATACAACGTTACTAATTTTAGGTTTTCGAAAAACAACAAAATTTCTGGAATTTGTCAAATCCTTAGTAAACAGAATTACTTTATTGTTTTGACATATAATGAAATTAAAACGAAAAAGAGTTTAAAACTTACAAACAATCAATTGAATAAAAAATAATTATATCTTAAATCCGATATAAAGAAAGAAAGATCTATATTTATATAAGCTTTCTTTTAACCATACATAAATTATAAATTAAGTTTAAGAAAAACATAAGTACTCATATGACTGATAAACAATGTACATGTAATAATCATTTCTACACACGGGAAAGTGCATCTGCCATTAAATTATTTTTTCCCATGATGTGCCTGGTGTCAAGATTCATGTAACAATAAACTCCACCTTAGTAGTCTTTGATTTTTAATTTCATCTTGCCGGTGAGAGTAAGAGGGTTTTGGTCACTAAACACCAACCGAAGATGGAGCTGAACTAAGGTAAACTTTAAAATGTAATGCATATATCAAAGCCCAAGATTCCTTCCCGATTATTGAATGTCTTTGATGCTTATTTATTTTTTTTAAGAAAAAACACTGGATGATCAATACGATTGTAATGTTCTTGAATCAAAACTGATCCAACACCAACATCACTTGCATCAACATATAATTTAAATGAATGGGTGAAATTTGGAGCTGTAAGAACTGGCGCGCATTTAAGTATGGCTTTTAACATTATCAAAAGCCTTCTGACATTTTTCAGTCCAAAGGAACTTGTTTATCTTACTCAATACATTTGTCAGTGGTTCAGGAATTATTGAAAAATTTGAACAAAATTTTTGTTTGTACCTTACCTAAAAGTTGCTTTTTAATATAAAGGCAGGGGAAATTCAGAGATAGCATTGTCCTTAGCATCTATAGGTTTAACTTGTCCATGTCACATGATATATCCTAGTAAAATTACACTAGCACGGCAAAACTAACTGTTAGATCAATTAATTGTCAAATTTGCATCGTTGAGTCTGTCAAAGAATTTCCGAATTGTTGCTAAATGTTCCTTCCTGTGTCGTTGTTGACGATAACATCATCGATGTAAGCATCACATTTATCTAGATCAGAGGTGTTCATATTCATAAGACGTTGAACGGTACTTGGCGACTCTTTATTCTCAAACTGCATTACTTTCTATTGGTAAAGCCCATCTGGAGTCACGAATGCCGGAATTATCTTTGTCGTTCCGTTAATGGAATTTGACAAAATCCTTTCCGAAGGTCGAATTTGGTGACATACTTGGCATTTCCGATCTTATCAATACAGTCATAAATTCTTGGTAATGTAGATGAATCTGTCTTTGTCACACTATTCACCGTCCTATAATCAGTACACATACGAAATGTTTTATCTGATTTTGGAACAAGTATGAATGTTGAACTTACAGGGTTCTATGAAATAATAATCCAGCAAATACTGAATTTCTTTCTTCAAATATTCCTGTTCGAGAGAGTTCATCCTTGACCGGGTGTTTCTACACAGGTTTGGAATTTACAATTCAACGTCATGAAAAAGTATGTTTGTCCTTGTAGAAACATCTGAAAATAAGTGCTCATATTTAATAGATAACTGTTTGAATTCATTTCTTTCTCGCTCTTGCAAATGTGAATGTTTTTGGTCCAGATTTTTCATAATGTCTGAATTGCGAAGATGTGTCAAGCCAGTTTTAGTAGAAAAAAAAACAATAATATTCCTTCACTTGAGTCTTCACTGAGTGGGAAAGGTACAACTAAGTTAATTGCGTATTTAACCTGGCTATCTCATTCAATATACTCCTTTAGCATGTTTATGTGACAAAGCTGTTTTTGTTTTCGCCTCCCAGGAGTATTTATGATGTAATTTAAATCATCTACGATTCTGTCAACTCTGTAGGGACCATACTACATGGTCTAAAGAGGATTTAATAATATTTTCAAGAGAGCCAAGACTCTATCACCAGGCTGAAAACTCCTTTCCTGTACGTTTTTAGCATATCTTGGCTTCGTTTTCGACTGAATGTAGATTTGCTCTTGCGACCTCACAAGCCTTTGACAGCTTATACTTAAAAATTGAGAACACAATCAAGTAGATTAATTTCAGTATCTTCTTCAGAAAGAAGTTTCTCTTTCAATAACTTTAAATGTCCATGCACGTTGTTTTCAAATACCAGTTCAGAAGGACTGAAACCTGGGGATTCTTGAACTGATTCCCTAACAGCAAACAATAGTAAATGAATGCCAAACTTTACCAGTATTAAAATATATTTGATCGACTCATATTTTTCAAACTCTAATGTAATCATTCTAATGTATCTTGGCTTTCAGGGTGATAGGCAGAAAATTTGTATATGATGCATGGTTGTCTTAAGAAGTGAATCCAGGTATTTAGGTATATGAATGTCAGAAACGAATAAATAGCTCTTTATAAATTTCAATACCGGAAACGTACTTGTCCTCCATGAACCGTGATGTCGTCAAGATGGCTTTGTCCAGAATTATTTCGAATAATTTGTAACAGTTCCTGAATAATTAGCACATTCCATTTCCACTGGAGAATATAAAAGTACAACAAATATACATCTGCATACTTACAACAGGAACACAATAAATGTGAATGAATACAAAAATAAGAATGAATGATTGCTTTACGTTCTCTTTTTCTACATCGTATATTGCGACTACCTCGTAACATCATACGTTATTGATTTTGCGTCAATTAAGAATATTCGCGTGACCTCGCGCAATCAATGGGAAGCCATATAATTATTCTGAAAACATCGATATCCCATCAGTCACTGAGAAACATATGCGCCATTTTAAGTCATATTATTATGATTATTATTAGTAATTTTCAACATCTATTTATAAATCACATGCAATTTGCGTTCTCGAAACAGATCCAGGTCACGTACACAATATATATTCTATATACATTACAGCCATGAATACGAATTATAAAAATTATATGTGTGTGTGTGTGTGTGTGTGTGTGTGTGTGTGTGTGTGTGTTCAGCTTCGGTAAATATCCAATAGTTTATAAACGAAAAATAATAAATATATAAGATAAAATTTAATCTCAGTTTTGATACGAATTATTTATTTTTTTAATTCCTTTATCTCTTTATTTGTTTATGCTAATTATCAGTTTGTCTATATATCTATTTCTTTTCTTGGATGCATTTGTTTATACATCATCAATACAACTGTCCATCCATTTAGTATCAAAGGGTTGGACGAATCATCAGAATTTCCAGGAAGATAGAATTAATAACATTGTGAAAATATTAACGTTTATTATCTTTATAAAATTGTTGCCATGCGAGAAAATATTTTTTATTCGCTCCAGGTAATATTGCATACTTTCAGTTTATTTTGTAGTGGGTTATTCAAGCACTGTAAACATATTTCTATTTGAATTTAGTATCCAAAGATTTAAAAAGAAAAGCTGCCGAAATATATCGTAATATGCATCCTCTGATATAAAAACTCGAAGTACACAATGTGAACAATAGCAAATGGTAAAGGAGTGCAACTTCAGAAACTTTACTTGAGGAAATGTAGGAGTTGTTTCGCTTAGCTAGTAGTTGCGCTGTTTTATTATATGAAATCACTCTCTTGGAGATGGTTCTAGTTCGTTTTTCATGACTATTTCGTGAAATTGCATTTTTTTTACGGCTTCTTTGTGTTATACCTTCTAAAACCGTTGAGAATGGTTATATCAGATGTAGCAACATAATAAGAAATCAAAGTGTTTTTATAAAACAGCATCTATCAAAATTAAGTATATGATAACAATTGGGCTTTAGAGAAACATATGTTTTGTATACCACAAGGTAGTGACTTGCTGCCGTGTGTGGTATTTGTTTTGTATACTACAAGCTAGTGGCTTTCTACTTACTGTACGTGGATTGTGTTTTGTATACCACAAGCTAGTGCCTTGCTGCCGTGTGTGGTGAATGTTTCTTTAATTTTTACGACTTGTTGGTCAATGTTAACAAAAGAAAACATATTTAAACATGTTCAAAGCAGATTCTTAGTTGTTGGTATCTTGTATTCAATTGGCGTAATATAATAAATCATTGAACTTTTCACAGAATTCCGATGGCTGAGCGAAATAGTACTGGTTGATAATGCCGAGTTCTATTGTCGATTTTCACCACTGGCGACCGACAATCTAGATTGTCCAGAATATCTCCAGATGGATACCACGTTATCTATATTAGGGTGTTTCTGGACAGTACCAAGTCTTTATTGGATATAGAGTATGATTAAATTTTAAAAATATAGTTAAAAAAAACCATAAAGTCCAGTCTTTGTGAATGTATGGCATCTGTCAGTAAGTCTAACGTATTTGTGGTTATAAACAACACATATTTATTCTGTTTTGTCGAATAAACTGCAGTGGATTAATTAAAAGTGGTTCTTTGCTGGTATGAACGACAAGCATATCACCACGATTAGATTTAAATCAATGTACAATGGCTATGTGCCTTTATTATGTTTGCGTTGATTTCATCATTCTTTTTAATTGTAATCAATATACAATAATTTTATCTCTGACTCAAGAACAGTTTCCAACATCCTAGATCGGTAGATCTTAGAACACATAACTTAAACAAAAATGTCAGAAAGCAATGGATACACACATGTGCCAATCATTCGAAAATCGTTAGATAAAACAGGAATACAACATACTTTTAGTGGTAACCGGAAATTCTTCTGGCTTATATATACACCAGAATTCAACAATCTTGTCTTGCGGTTTGTAATTGAATAAGCCTCACACTGTAAAGATTATCATCTAAGTCATGGTGTGACGGTAATAGACAATGCTATGTTTTAGTTCTTTCAAGGAAAGCTGATATACACGGCTCTTTGCACGCGAGGGCAAATATTTTAAACGATTTGTCCCCATTTGACACCTGGAAGTAAATGTTATACCATGAACTTATGACAAATAAGACCATTTTTTGGGTTAAGAACTGCTATGTCATGAATGACTGCTTTATGGAAATTGAAGCCCAATGTCACAAAGAGCTGATGTGTGATTCTTTGTTCTTAAGTTTTTTTATATAAAAAAATAGATGAAGACCATCTTGACTGTATCGCAACCATTATCAAAACATCAATATGTATTATGGACACTTTCTTAGTTGCTTTTGCCATGGTGGCCGTTTCGACACACACACACACACACACACACACACACACACACACACACACACACGAAGGTCCTTCTATTTGGGAAGCTGAATAATTGCTTTACGCAAAATACTATCTACACAGATTTGTTGTCGAAACCGTGATTATCACAAAGGAATCATATCATTTAGATCTCTTCTTATATCCTGTACCTGCTTTTTCATTTATAACTGGAGTCTAAATAATAACTGTTTTAATTGTTTTGTATTATTTATTCTACATCACCTCATAACCTTCGTATTTGCTTCCATAATTGGATTTTAAAAAAGTATTGTTTGTCAAAGTGGGTCATAGTTGAAACACACACACACACACACACACACACACACACACACACATACATACATACATACATACATATATATATATATATATATATATATATATATATATATATATATATATATATATATATACATATATATATATATATATACATATATATACATATATATATATATATATATATATATACATATATATATATATATATACATATATATATATATATATATATATATATATATATATATATATATATATATATATATATATATATATATATATATATATATATATATATATATATTAATTACCCCCTCCTAGTCTATTTTTTACACTATAAAGGGAAATGTATGCAAAAAGGGACTAACATTTGAAAGGTAATTTCGAGGATTGAGCTAGTCTATGAAACTCGCAACGAGGCGATCATATTTTCCTTCATTAATGCAAGATGTAACAAAGTTTATTTGATTTTTCATTATGCCATACATACCACAACATCCGCCCCGCCTCCTGGGTAATGCAGATATATATTTACATGATTGGCAACTATTTTCTTCGCATTCTACTCATTTCTGTCTTAACCAAATTGTGTTTAAGTGTAGTGATAATGACATCGAAAAACAACTGATTGAAACACATGGGCGAAGCAAAACTGATATATGTTATGAAGCTGAGTTTGTTCGTTAAGTTTGCCATATGCTCTGTTTGGCAACGAAGATGGGCGTTTGAGTGTAGGAAGGACTGTGTGATTGCCGTGTTTGAACTTCTAAAGGAGATTTTACTTTTACTATTTTCATTGTTAATAATAATAATAATAATAATAATAATAATAATAATAATAATAATAATAATTTAATACAGATAAAACTGGATACCTGTTGAGACTCAAAATTTATCCCCAAGAATACAGCAATCTGTACAAAATTCATTTGTTTTTGTTCATCTTTCCAGTTTGAAGATGAGCATGAAAACGTTAACTGGTTCGATTTCGATGAGTATATGAGTGACTGATTTCGCAAATTTGTGATTTCAACAGTATTTGTATACCTTATTTGTTTTGATTTGATATTTAAACTGGAACCAATAGAAAAGATCATTGTTAACATATTAGCCAATACATTACAAGAATTAAGTGAAGCAAATAAGATTTATATACCGTTCTCGTCATTTAGGGCTACTGGTTCTGATACTAAAGCATTTGAAATGCTCTTGTAATTCTTGCCGAGGTAGGTGAACTTGTCCACTGCCACGCGAGTTTTACCATTTACTGTGATGTTAGGGTTTAAAGCTGTATCAGGTGACGGTTTAAAGCTAATCACATGATTGGAAATACAGTCAATGCCTAACAATTTGAAGTATCATCTCAAATTGTTTTGCTTTTTTTTGCGAAATGCTTTTGATTTATTTAAAGGTTGGGCTCATTGATCAGTTGCAGTAATCCTCTCTATTTGTCAATGTTTGATAATGGAATGTATCCAAAGTTTTTTTGTTTATTTTAATAGATTGTAGCTTTCAAAAAAAAAACTGTTTTAATCACCTCCATTTTTTTTTTAAAGTATATGCTTCGACAAACTGATCGCCATTTACATGCCCTTCCACACTTCATTTCTTTGCTGCAAAATCTAATCTCTGCTAATCTCTGTAACATGGGTCATGTTAAATAGTCTCACTTGTCTCGTTAGCTTTCTGAAAGCATTTATTTGCATGCCGATTTAATGATGATATGTGTGTATTACACTTTACCTTTCTTGCCCATGTCTGGTCATATGATCTATATCACGTGTCTTTCAGTAACTTTAGCTCTAAACTCGACATTGGTGAAGGGCTGAAATATTGTGTTATTTTACCTGTGGCGACGTAGCCTGCTCCCACTATTGGTTTAGCCAGTCACTAAGTGAAATGACATCCCTTGAGATTATGCACGAAATCTGTGGATAAGGAAATTAAATTAAATCAAAATATGATGAAAGTGACAATTATTACTCAATTTGCGACGGTATTGTGTAATACTTTTTGTAATTTTCTCAAATATGGTAGAAACTTCTATACCATGTGACCTTTTACAATGAAAGACGTCGACATGAACATTTTTGTTTGTATACTAATTTACATACATTTAAGTAAAGATGCATTTCCTAAAAGTTAGGATTAAACCCATCTGAGTCTATTCAAAATCAACAATGTGATCTTTAACGGCCGATTAGAAGAGAGACCGGTTTTCAGTCAACCCATTCAAAAGCAAAATTGTGATGTTCAGCGGCCCTAAAAGAAGAGTAACACAAACCTGGAACATGGGAGAAAGCAGTCATTAAGAAAATCGATGAAACAACCTACTTTGGTATCTCAAGAAGAACCGATATGAGACAGACATACAGGACATAAGTATTCGTTTATGTGAGAAGGCCTAAATGGACAGAATAGAGCAAGCCCAATTATTCCATACAGCATGTATATCCACGTCCACGAGCTGTACACGACTTACAAGTGATACGGATCTCCACAGCAGACCTAGGTGCGCTGAGCAAACGAATTTTCGTCAGGTTCAAGTTCTTCCAGAGCGATATGATACAACCGCAGTCCATATACTGATGTGCGTAGCCCCTAGAGATGCCCACATAGAGATGAAAGCCCCGAAACTTATTGGCAACATCACTAGGTAGCTCGAATCTTTGGAATACGTAACTGGGCGCAGGCGACAGTAAATACAATGCGAAGGTATCAGCAGCTGGTGTACCTACAAAACGGTCAACATACATAAATACTTCTTCCCACCAGCATTCAACCGGACTGATAAACCCTCTGGCAAGTAACCACGGAAATATCGTTAAGAAGAAAGTAAACTGATTTTGGAACAGGACACGTGAGATTGGCGTGATTGTTCCCATGTACATCCTATTTAGGTCTGGTCATTTGATTTTTTAGAATTCCAAACACCTTGTCGATAAACCACAGGGACTAATTCATTACCCGTCAAGATCTAGTTCTTAACCTCATCCTAGTCAACATTCTGCTCTACTGATAGTGAAAGGCAAATATCACGAGCTTTACCAGTAAGTACACATTGCAATAATAGTCTGGAAGTCTCTTTGCCATAGCAAAATTTCAGCGTTTGTCTTAATATACACAATATTGACCTACTTCTTTTTCCAGGGGGTATTAACTTGATATTTCTTCAAACATCAAAAGTAGGGGAGTGTTGTTTTCTTCCTTTTCCAGCTCTAATTCTTTTAACCTAATTTGAAATTCCTTTTCTTTTTTTTCTCGTTGCATTAGCATATTTTGTTTTTCTTTCTCAAATTGCATTTGTCATTCATCTTTCTTTTTCTGAAACGTTATTTTTCCTTCTTCTCTTTTTCTTTCCATTTGTATCATTTCTATCTGAAACTGAACCTGTCTTATGTCTAATTCCATCTTCTTTAGCTGTACTTTCATTCGAAATGTATGACCAATCCTGGATAGAATTGCAAAAATTCTCTACTTTTGATGATAATTTTTTTTTTAAAAAAAAAGCCTTTTGATTTCACTAAAGACTTCTAAACTGTGAAATGATTAAAAGGATACAAAGGATTTAAAATCTTTCAAAAAATAGCGAAATTTAATTTTTAAGAAACATTTTTCTGAAATATTTTAGTTTTAAAAAATGATATATCCCAAAGAGGAACACCCAAATGTTTCTGTCACGAGTCTAGGCTCTTACAAAACGTAACATGAAAAAAGTGAAGACAACAAGCTTTGTAAAATTTAACAATTAATTTATTTCCCTAGAATGTCAATTGAAATATTGAGGGAAAAACTTATTGTTTTACGAATACAATTCAAAAATAACCCAAGAATTAATAAATGAAGTCCTAGAAATAAAAGGTCTTGAATGAAACTGAGTTCGAATCGCGATGAAATCCAAAATGGAAGATGATGATGTCTGTTGTAACCTGCGAACTACTTCAGTGTCAACAGTCTTTTGTTGAATCACAGAAAATATTACTCCAATTTTTGAAATCTGAATAAATTTCGATATTAGTCCTTGTCCAAGAATTAATTTAGAGTACTAGTATTTCCAGGGACAATACTCACTTGAATTCAAACTAATTTGAAAAAAAAAATACACTAATTTGACCAAACTGGACACAACATAAACAACTTGACATCTCAGGTGTGAATGCACGACGGACTTTTCTTTCTCAAAACATTAGTAATAGGTCTAACTAAGACGCAAAAGAGATGCCCGGATGGGGGTCAACCTTATAGAAATGGAGGTATGTTTTATGATAAATATCACGTAGTCGATTTATGGCTTTGAATGAACTTAATAAATCTTACTCTAAGAAAGAATAAAGAAAGAAAACAAAGTTTGTTACTTTAAATGTCAATGATTCTGAATCAAGGTCAGAAACTAGATACAGTGTTTCTGTTATTAGGTGTTTAAAAGTGTCAGGTCAATCAGAAATGAATTTAATTCTAAAAAAATCTATTCCAATTAAATGGTTAGATTACAAAAGCATGTAATAAAATTAAAAGAATTAAAAACTGGCAAACAAATAATTATATATATATATATAGATATATATATAGATAGATATATATATATATATATATATATATATATATATATATATATATATATATATATATATATATATATATATATATATATATCGCAATATGTTCGCCACAAATAGTGACCATACCATGGGTGATAAACATTGTGCTTTATTTTGAATATTTCTGTTTAATTCACTGTTCAGTATGCATGCTATTTGACTTACGACAGGTAAAAACCACAGATTCAAGCGACACGCAGACTATATACAAGGACATATCTAATTCTAAAATAATAATTATTTCTTACCAGTATTTTATATCGATAGCGATTGCAAATTACATTACACAAGAATATTTAATTTTCTTAGAAATACGAGTGACTTTGCATTCTTGCCAGTAATATAAACATTTATGTTCAAGACAGGAAATCTTGCTTGATTTTTATTATATGGTCACTTGATCTAAAATATTATGTTGCAAGCATTATGAGATCTTCCATCAAAAGCATTCCAAGAATTTATCCATAGATACATATTAAACAAGAAGATTAGCCTCTTAGTGGTCAGCTTTTGGATAATTCAATACTTTTAAATTTCTTTTATTAAAAATGATTACTGCAGATGATGAATACAGTGTACTCAAATTGCACGATTAGAAAGCCTCAACGCAATAAATGTACGAATTGTGTAATACGGAACCACACCACATTATAATGTTTTGTTTTAATAGTTTAACGCCATTTCAAAGCACAATATAGGCTATACATGGCGACCAGTATTAAATGGTGGAGGAAGAACCCGAAAAAAGATCCACCGACCCATGAGAAGCTACTGGCAAGCATTCTCACATAACTACATTAGCCGAATGTTAGACTCGAACCCACGCAGACAGAGGTGAGATGATCCGTAACGGACAGCGCTTTAGACTCGGCCACTCCGGACTGGTACTCCAGTTCCCATCCAGTCCGTCTACTTCTGTCTCCGGTCTCTACCTTTCTCGTCAAACAGAGACTCGGGACCAACTGCACTATGGTATTTCCATCTGTCTCCTACAGCTTCTCTGGTGCCTAAAAGCTTCCTGTAGGAACACACAAGGATATCTAGACTCTCACTAACAACAATCTATCAGCAGATAAACCATTACCTTCTTTCGTCATGCATTCGTGCACATCGAAATACCCATACTCTATGATATGGTGTACACGCTATCAACTACTTATCATGCATATATCAATAGATTTAATCACATCGATATATATATATATATAGATTCTCAATCTGATTATAAAAAACAATATCACATAATATGACTCTTTTCTGTATATTGCGCTTCTACAAACTGTACCCAGATATCCACATATCCTTCCGCTAATATATCTTAACATTCGATACTCCTACAAAGTATACACAAATAATGAAATCCTTATTAACTAATGTTGCACACTGCAACCATTATACAAAGTTACAATTCAATTCATAATTTGCAAATCTGGATTTATCGCACGAGGTTACTATGAATTAACCAAATAGCGAATCACAATATTAATTCTTGACATAAACATTGCTCATATCTCAAAATATGCATGTAGATCAAACACTACAAATTAATCAAACCCTACAAATGGTAATTCTACGTACTAATGATTCCAGTAATGAAGTATACATACTGCAGATAATTAAAGTACAATTACTTTGCCGTAATAGATTACAACAATCGAGCAAATATGTCACTGACCTGTTCGAAGCTCCTTTGTAATTCCCAGAATGACAAAGTTTCCCGTCAATTTAGAATGACGTCGGAGTAGCTTATCTTCCCTTGTAATTCCTGCAAGATGGTTTAGCGACTACTTATATTTAGCTCTCAAGATACTAGATTTAAGAAAATGAGCAGCGGGCACAATTTCAGTGGGTCATATAATTTCTTCAAAGTATTTTGGTTTTTTTTTTTTAAAGTTTCATTCTTGTGTATATATATATATGACACAATCTCATATGCCTTGTTACTCTGCCGCGAGTTTTCCAACGCTCTGAGTTTACAGTGGTAGTAATCTTGATGTTGTTGGTGGCTGCCTCTTAGACGACGAATCGCTGACGATTGAATATGCATTTTGTTGCCGATGTTTCTAATTCATTAGTTTCCTTATGGTAGTGTTGTTCTCAACAAAGTAATCTTGATATTTATATGTGTTGGGTTAACGAATTTTGGATGCAGCCGAGTTCACGGAATCTTGAATGATGCCTAGTTTTAACTCCTCGTTCATGGAGTTCCCATCAATTGTTGATAGCTAGGAATACGTGCCTGTTTCTCATTCTCGTATCAATCGGCATCACTGGTCTTTTTGATGCTTTTTTTTTACTTGAAGTCGTCTGCAAGGCTGAATCCGGATATTGATCTTGGAAACTATGGGACTGTGGTCATTTCAGCATTCTGTATTTCTCAAGGCATTGTCATTAAGACATTTTGCTGATATGACGTAATAAGTCTGCCTTCCCAATGAAATCTGACCATGTCTGGCGATCTGAGATAATTTTAGCAATGAGGTCATCGAGGGTGCTGAGCTAATCTTCCTTTAGTACTTCTGAAATAAGTAGAGACGCCGAGCCTTTATACAAATTTGTCCTTGACCTCATTTCGGTTGGCTATGGTGGGTGCATAGGTTCTGATGATAAGTACACGTTTGTCACTCACATTGGAGATCTTATTTACATTAGGCTGCCATTCGCGCCCTTAGGAATATTTGTGAGCATGCTGACTAGCCGTGATAGGATGTCGTACCAAGACAAGTTTCAAGTTGATCTCTTTCATTTTGGCAACACCAAAAGAAGATTCAGCCAAATACTACATCAGCTACGCGAGATTAATTCATATCAGCTATATGTGTGTGTTAAATCTGGTCAGCTCTCCACCAAATTAGAACTGTTTTTCTCTTTGTTCTATCTGTTATGTTTTCTCCAAAAGTGTGCACACATTCCAGGCACCGAGGGTGAGTAATATAACCTTTGTCTTCCTTTTTGGAATTTCAATTGGTAAGGTTCTATCCCCATCAGCCGCTCCATGCTGACCAGGATTAAGGTGAAGCAAGCATTATGACGGCACCTGTTCTAACTCCTCCATCATGAAGGTGAGTAGTGTGGTCCTAAATGTGACTGCTTGGTAACCTAGCGGACTTTTTAATTCAACTGCTGCTTGGATCCAGTGAAAAGCAGCTCTGCACCCTTCTTATGTGCGCATAACATCAGCTAGAGCTGCCAGTTTATCAACACCCATTCTTTTGCGCTGGACCATAACCACAATGCTTTAAAAGTACATATTAGGATTGGGTGGTTGGGGAATACTGTCATGCTTTGCGCGTAATTTTGAGTTTGCATAAGCGAAGGTTAATCAGAGGCAGCCTCAGTCGCTCGCACAGGCCCCTATGAATCCATTGATACAATAATAGCAAGCTGTTTGGAGACGAGTTAAGATGCACTGGATGGCCATCAGGTACAGATGCACCTGACTTGATGTTCTGTTCTGTCCACACAGCTCTTGTCATCTGCCCCGGCAGCCGGATTTATCAGAGAGGACTTTCCAGAGAGAGTTATATGTAGCTGTCCACGCTGGGTCAACCGTCACAGGTTTTATCGTCTTCTGGTAGCCGTTGTAGCCTGGCCTGATCACATAAGGATTCCCATCATATATTGGTTATCTTTGATGATTCATTATTTGTCTTGTATTTCGAAAGGGTATTTGTGTTTGTTGTTGTGTTGTTTTTTTAAGTCAATAAATGAAGTGCATCAAATCTTGCATTATTTTCCAATTGTCTTGAAAAATATGTGTATTTACTTGATTAAGTCTATTCTGTTAAAAATGGGTTTGAGCTCAATTACTTTCGTTTAACAGATAGGTACCGCCACCAAAAAATATGGCACAGAAAATAAAATATAGAAATAGGACCATGTGTCCTTGCTAGATATGATTTCCCTACTGACATTATTTCTACCTCTGATCAATATTTTCCGCTCACAAATGAATTGTTTTAAAAATTACAAGTAATACAAATATTTTTGTCTCACAGATTCAAAAGTGCATTTATTTTAAAATCATCATTTAAGTTATTTTACAGTCGATTTCGACGGTAGACGGACAACAATAATATAAATGGACCAAACGTTCAAATGCATATCTCGTTTCATGCACAAACACATTATTTTTGTTTTGTTTTTATTCCTCAATTTGGAAATAGGAATCATTTTCCATAAAAGTATCAAAATTATATTTATGATGATTGTCGAGAATCTTGAAATAATGAAATTATTATTATTATTATTATTATTATTATTATTATTATTATTATTGTCATACCCATTAATAATGAAATAACATGTCGTCAAAAAAGGAGTTATCTATGTTCTTGAAATAACGACAGCTTTATGAAAAGGCGCTATACTTGTATGATTAATACTGAAAAGTGTTATTTATTCTATTTTCTTCACATTTGCTATGAGGTATGTTTCAACATTATTTGATGAACGTCTCGAAATAGTTGTGTTTTCTAACTGAATTTGTCAACTTCTTGATATAAAGGTTTAATTTGCTCAAAAACAACAATTGTCAAATGACTTCAATGAAACCACACCATTTCTGAAATTTTTGTGTTTCACACTTAGTTCTAGATTTATATAAAAGGACATAAACAAATCTCTGGCAGGAATGATTTAAATATATTTTGTTTATAAAAGCAGTATAAAGCGTTATTTTCTCTATAAAAAGTAATGAGAAAACAATAGTAGAAAGTAACACTATAGCAAAACAGGCTGGAAAGGAGTTGTTGGGCAGAGAAGAATGCAGAAGAACATGCTATATGTGAGTGTTCTCCTACTGGGGTGGAGATGCAACCCAAAATATCCTCTGCATGCCCTGCTATTTAAAGACAAACAATAAAGGTCTCTGAGAACATTTAAACGCAAATAGACACAAATGATGCACTATATCGACAAGTAGGAGAAGCAGCAGAAAATTTTAATGGATGAATAACACCAAATATTCAAAGTGAACGTAGAAACAGTTTTTATGAGTTTTGAAAATGCTGTATAAGTTGCCAATTCCAAAAACAGATAGATTCAATTACATCAGATGAAGAAATGTATGAAAAACAGATGTAAGAGCTACCAAACGAAATTGTGTTGGGTGGGGGGATTATCCTGAAAGGATAAATGTACTTTTGAATTTAGAAAACAAAATTCGCATCTGAAAATACACGTAAAACATGTAAACTGGTTTTGACGATTCGAGTATTTTTAATAATTAACATCCCCTGTACAATAATAGGATATAGCTTCAGTAGTGTAGGTTTATACTGAGCAATGTTATTGGTCTGGAAAACTGTCAAGTCTGACTCGTTTAGTAATTTTAATTTATGATGTAATGCCCTTAAGCCTCATTGGTCTAGTAACTTTAGAGTTGGTAAATGTGACTGGTTCTGTTAGTAGGGTTTAAGTGAATGTCATTGACATATAGTTTATTGAAGATAAAAGTTTAACCAAGCCCCAAACTATGGTTGTTAATTACCGTTGTTAATTAAATACTTTGATAGTTTGCAGATTAGTCGAGAATCAGCAGTATTTATCTCTTGGCTACGGCCAGAGAACTCTTTTTGCGGATAATGTCACTTAGCTTTTGGCTGTCGGTACGTGCCAATTCCTGTGAACTTTTACTTTCTTTGTTTGATTAATTACGGACATGGGCTCAAACGACCGTGAACGTTCCGGTGAATAGCAGAAAGACCAATGTCCAGTTTGAGGTCGAGTTTAAATTAAAAACATGGTGTGAACTATCCGTGAACTATCAGATCTACTGGAAATTGAATTGATTCTAACAAAATATATGGTTGATAAGTAAACTGAAACGACTTTATTTTACCTTACCTGCAGCCAATCCTTTCTGCATCATTCTCAAAGGATCACACAAGTTTATTTCAGCAAACCACTGACATACGATTTGCTGGATTGAAAGAGATTTTAGTCTCTACCACTAATTTGTAAAATCTAAAGAGACAAGAACGCTACTATTTTCCCTCCGTTTTTCAACGTTGTTTTAATTTGCATCATGAAAAAAAACATAAAATATCAAATTTTCAGCGCATGGCTGATACGTCAATAGTTTTGTATGAACACTGTACATACTCATATCAGTATTTCCCTAAAATGGCCACAGTGTCCTCTTTTCCGGTTTGGGAGGGTGTGTGAAGTTTAGGTGGCTACGCTAGAAACATATTTTAATGGTAGTTTTAATTTCTGAAGTGATATAATTCCGAATAGTTTAAATAAATAATTCCTCTTAAATTATGTCTGAAGAGAGATTCATGGACCATTGTAGTTGAAACAACCAACATATGTGTCGCAGAAATCAGAGGGAGTTAATTTGAACTTCATTCAATAAAATGAAGCAACAGGATCACAAAAAAATACTACATTACTGTTTTTATATTTTACGAAAAAGATAAGATTTGTACGGAAGCCCATTAGCGCCAGGTAAAAAATATTTTGTTGCGTTTTTATGAGATAGTATTGCGTTATTACGAGATTACATTTCGTTATTACGAGATAAAACATCGCGTTATTACGAGATAGTATTGCATTATTACGAGATAACATTGCGTAATTACGAGATAATTGCGTTGTTACGAGATAGGATGGAGACTCATTTCTGATATGTAAGATGTACATCAAGAAATGAACATGAACTCATGTTTTGTTCCAGTCTTTAGACCATCGCCGACTCCGTTATAATTGCAAAAATGCCACTAGTCTTCCGCTTAAAGAATGCTCCAAAGATAACAAGCATATTTCATTTAATTCTTCATTTCTTTATTTAAGAACTAGTAAAGGACATGGTAAAGGGAAAAATATCCTTGGAACTCGAAAAAGTTGGTGTAAACTACATCATTGTGACCCTTTACACTGGTTATTAAAAAACGATTTGTAACAGAACGTTTATTTACACGATCCTAGAAAAGCACTGTAACTGTAATTACTAAAACTGAAAATCTAAATTATATACATGATAGAACTGTTGGTTAAATTGGCATTGGATGCATTTTCTGATAGTTGTATATAATCAAACTTAAGTTTAAAGATAAGCATATGGTTGTATGAACAAATAAGCAACATCCGTAATACATTGCACTGGGGTGAAGCAAATGAATGCTGGTACAGGTTTAAGATTCATTTAAAATAATTGTCTGCTGTTTCTTTTAACTATAACGCTACCTTTTAAAGTTTAAAAGTACCTTAGAAATTGTAAAGATATTAGCAGTGAATGATGATAGTTCATCGAGAGTTGTCATAATTTGTAGCTGGAGCCTCTATCGGACAATCTAGGCTAAACTAACAACGTCAATCAGAAGTCGCAAAATACGAACAAATCAGCAACAACATTGAAAAATCGATACTTGAGTTCTGGCGTTTGCGCTGTAATTTGCAAAGTTTGTCAAAATATATTTCAAAGTATTACAACTCTTCATATAAATTGTGGATAATGAAATGGTTTCTTAGAGCGGCACCTCACTTGGTACAGTATCTGATTTGATGCAGGCTCGATACAAGCCCAAGTCAGACCGGGTCCGTAATTTGGGTGTATCCCTCTTCCGTTTGCCCTGGTACGATTTAATCTTAACGTGTTCACTTGCAGTAAAAGACTCACAAAAACATATACGCACACAACAAAAACATATACGTTCACAACAAAAACATATACGTACACAACAAAGACATATACATACACAACAAAGACATATACGTACACAACAAAGACATATACGTACACAACAAAAACAAATTCATGTCTTTCTGTCTATGGCAGAGGTGCATTCGGTTTCCGTCGCATAATTATTGAGTGCTTCGTCAGAGCGCAGTCATACAAATGGATTACGGACTCTTCATTGATTAAGACGCCAATAACCAATCCATACCACTGGTCCATAAATATAGTGTTCTTCTAACCAAATGCTATACAACACAAATCGAAGCATTTCAAGAACTTTACAAGGGATTTATACATGCGTTGATCTCGTACAACACTCTTTCAGACTTTAAATAGTTATAAAAAGGAAGTAGTTGTTTCAAATAATTATGGGAGGAGGGTAGTTGCTATATCTTGTATGACAAAATATGCAACCAATTTTCCCTGGGATTTATCCCGTGATGATGTCCCAGCTGACTTTTCAAACGTGTCGTTTATATCAAAACTTGGTCAATTGTATTCAAAGAATTTTACCCATTTTAATCTTTAATTTTGTTTTCGGCGACTTTTTAAAAAAAATATATGTATACTCCTAGTGCTCACTGTTTCAGTCCGAACATGTGTAAAATGGTGTAAACTTGAGCTGCGATGCCTTTTCATCACAGCGTGGAATATGTATATCACTAGATTTACATGATCAAGGCAACATAACCATCCTAGTCATCAGAGAGAGAGAGAGAGAGAGAGAGAGAGAGAGAGAGAGAGAGAGAGAGAGAGAGAGAGAGAGAGAGAGAGAGAGAGAGAGAGAATACTGTATGTTAAGCACAATTTGTTCCAAATTTTCAAGACATTTCTACAGTAATACTGTTATTTAACGCTGTTGATACGGTCAGAGAATAGATCTACAGGCGGGCGTTCTAAATGTGGATGGATACAAGTTCCGCTTAATGCCAAGAATCATTGGATTATGTTATACATAAAGCCAGACAAAGCAAAAAATATTTATTGGAATACTTAAACAATGAGAGAAAAAAAATCAAATTTTAAAAGCAAAATATAAAAAATAAACAAATTATTAAAATATTGTGAGAAATGAAAATTATTTTTATGCATCTGCAATACATATTAAAAGGAGGTAATTTTTCTTTTAGGGGTCGTCCATTAATTATGTCAACAAAACAGGGCGAGGGGGTTTGAAGAAGTTTGACAATTGTTGACATGGGGGAGGGGGAGTTCAAGATAAATTGACTTTTTTTTTTACAATAAATGTAATTTTTAAAAAAATTGGATATAGGAAAGTAGGAAGATGATGGAAGGTAGAATATAGTCTCGATTTTTTCATGAATTCAAAATGTTATAGTCAATATGAAATCTGTTAAACAAGTGTAAAAAAAAATGTCTTAAAATTTATTTGTAGAACTTTCAATTTCCATAATTCTAATTTTAGCATAAAAGCCAGCCGTGAAATATACTGTTAGTGTTTGTAGGGAGGTTTTTTTAAAAAAAAAAAGAAATGGACATAATTTTTTTAGAGGGGTCACCGAAAGTTTGACAGTCGTTGACAAAGGGAGGAGGTTTTTTTTTTTTTACAAAATTGCCTAAAAATTGTTGACGTAATTAATGGACGTCCTCTTATTGGCTATTCGATATCCATGGAACTACCGATTATCAGCAGATGAAACCAGGTAATTCGAAATGGCGACGGACACTAGGGTTACACGATTCATTGTGGATCTACACTTTGACTAACATCGTATTTGCTACGGAAATATGCTGCAAATTTATCTCAAAGACATTTTTAAGGACCGTAGCTACATATAAAAGATACTTTGTGCATCTTTGTATAATAAAGTCCATAATACATGCAATCAAGACGAGGGATATATATGACTGAATAAAGTTTGTAGATCGCAAATATTTTATTTGATAAGTGATGTTGTTCTTATAGAGTGTTTTGTATACATGCTCTCAGTTCATGGTACACATTTACGGCTTCTTACGGCTCTTCTGGCTGGTTCCAGTCATTTTCGTCCATCAGAATCAGGCACAGCTTGTATAAATCCTCGTCACAAGGCAAGTCATTCTTTGCTTGGCATTCTTCCTCACAGACTTCGGTATCTAAATTGTCTACCTGGCAAATTAAATTATCGAATCTATAGAGATGTGGCAATGTGTACAGCAATACGGGTTTGTCGCAAGGTAGTTCTGTAATCCGTTTACTTCGAATGAGGTGCGTTTTCCACACTTCAGCGGCGTTATCTATTTCAGCCTGTAAAATAGTTTATACAATCTTGTGATATCATTTTCTCTTTCCCGTCTTTTTAATTTCGAGTGCTATATTTCAGATAAAAATCAATAAATAAATATAATTATGTTAATGAAGAAACAATGACTAAACCTGCATGTTGTTATTTCATTGGTTGCCTGTAACAAGATTGTATCCTTCCTGTTCATTCATGAAATTAATGTGCTTTTGTTGCTTTTGTTTTCTTTTGAAAATACGTGTCAGTTCCTCATCTTACTGTTTATCTTGAAGAAATTTAGAGGTAGTATTGTACATCTTATAAAATTGCACATGAAATCCTTACTCATTTTTAAAGTCTCATATTTCATTGGGGGTTTTTTTGGGGGGGGGGGTTGCAGGCATTTTTGATAATAATTAAAAAAATAGCATAGATCCACGGAAAGCTATGTTTTGCCATTTTCTGCCTCTGGCTATTATGTTGCCATTATTTCCATAAGTGTCCATTACATGTAGCGTGGGTATGTCAATCAATGGTATGAAGCCATGCCCCAGTAGTCGTTTCCGAGAGGGTAAGAATCAAAAGGATGAAAGTAATGACCCTGAAATCGTTAAAATAGGGGCTAGGATGTATTGACTTCATGCATATATACATTATATATATATATATATATATATATATATATATATATATATATATATATATATATATATATAGTTATGAGTATGGATTTTTGTCCTCCTGATACAGGAATACACTATGGGGCATAACCCAGTGTCATGACTCTAAGGCAAGTTGGGTTTAAAAAGAATGTGAATTGGGTACATACATAATAATCCAAATATAACAGCATAATTCATGCAAATTTACAATATACTGTAACAAAATATATATAAACTAGTGGTTGCTTTAACCGCGTATGAGAAAAGGACTCGACATTCATGAAATACATCACTCACCACTCCCTCAATATTAACTACTGAAAGCTTCATAAAGTTCCAAAGAGTAGTTTTACATTATTGGGCAAGGACATTGTTATATTGATGAAATTTTAGTCCTTTAAAAGTCTTAAGTTTGGAACACTTATTACTGAAATTAGTACCTGACCCTTTGGTGAGGAATTGAAAGTACATGTTCCAAGAACTAAAGTGCCAATGCTCTCTCGTAATAACGCAATGTTATCTCGTAATAACGCAATACTATCTCGTAATAACGCAATACAATCTCGTAATAACGCAATGTTATCTCGTAATAACGCAATGTTATCTCGCAATTACGCAATGTTATCTCGTAATAACGCATTACTATCTCGTAATAACGCAATACTATCTCGTAATAACGCAATACAATCTCGTAATAACGCAATGTTATCTCGTAATAACGCAATGTTATCTCGCAATTACGCAATGTTATCTCGTAATAACGCAATACTATCTCGTAATAACGCAACGTTAACTCATAATAACGCAATACTATCTCGTAATAACGCAATGTTATCTCGTAATAACGCAATACTATCTCGTAATAACGCAATAGTATCTCGTAATAACGCAATACTATCTCATAAAAACGCATTTTTTTAACCTGGCGCTAATGGGCTTCCGTAGAGACGCTCACTTTACGGCGATGGTGCACAATATATCTTATGAAACACATCCTGGGATGGGCACTACTTTATTGCGCAAGAAGTTTCTTCCGTTTGTTTGCTGTTCTCCATACCAATGTGAAAATTAATCCTTTGTATTTGGTTACCTTTTCGATAATAAGTCAAATACATATCCTCCTTTTTGTCTTGCCTTAAAAACCTTAAAAACGACGATTTGCGGATTACAGAAGAGAGGTCATTCCAACATAATATTGTTAATGGAGAGAAAGAAGAAGAAGAGAGTTCGAGACTGGAATGTATCGAAGTCTTTTGCTGTTTTTCCCAAAGAGTTCGGGCCTGGACGATTAAAAGTCATTTGCTGTTTATTCCAAAAAGTTCGAGTCTGGACGGTCGAAGTCCTTCACTGTTTATCCCAAGCAGATTGAGTCTGGACGGCATAATTCATTTGCTGTTTTCCTAAAGAGAATAAATTGATAGTTTCTCTACAGGAGGAGAAAGAACTCAAACCAAAACTTGACAGTATCTCAAAGTTCAAGATTTTATACAACATAGATAATTTTGTTAAACGATATTATTGATTTGAAAGTTTACCAACCAAATTCGAAGTGAAGAGCGTTTCTATCAACACAAATTGTCAAACCTGTAACCCCAGTCTTCCAATATAGCCGAAAATAAAAACATCTTTAAAAAATGTTGTCTAAAAGAAACCCAAATTTGACATAAATGGCCCTCATATAAAAGTCTTTGAAATTTTTTCAAATGAAGCAGTTACATGTCCTTAAATATTGTCAAATTACTAAACATAAATAATCTGTAAAATACTTTTTCTAAAAACCTGCTCAATAGAATTGGACTAATTTGACAAAACTCTTTTTGGTTTAGCAGGATTTTAATTGATGCAAATAATCTCGATCAAAATATGACCAGTTTATTCAAAATTATTAATGATGTCAACCATATAAAATAGAGATAATACAAAAATATCTTACCAAATGATAATCTCCTGATATAAATGTCGTTAAAGATTTATAAAATCAACATGCCAGCAAATATGCACACTGGAACCAAAAATTAGACAAACATAATATTAAACGACTTCCTAAAAACTGCACAGCAGAATTTCATTAAATATGAAAGAAACATCCAGGCATCAGTGATTTTCACAAAATACAGATTCCCCATCAATTATGGCCGCCGTTACAAGCAAAAGAAATTCATTTAAATGGCTTATTACAACAAAATACTCAACATAATTTGAATAAACTTGACAGACAACGTGCTGGCATGAATGGTTTTTAAGTATGAACAAATGATGCTAATTTGGCATTAGATGTGACGTCATTTACAAAAATATATATAAACGTTTATTGCTATGGTAAACTTGGCATCAATACATTTCAACACTTATTGCAATATAATAATTTATATACATTAAAGCATACTTTCCGCTGACACTATGCACCCATAGACAAAACCATGATCTTTTTGTTCACCCACGTTATAGTGATGCTAAAAATACATCTGGATCGTCCATGAGACATCCACTTTTCTTGACTGGCCTTAATTCAAACATGGACATGCCCACTAAACAGTTCGTACGCACTGTCATGATCCAGCTGTGAAGGTATAGCAGGACATAACACGTTCCATCTTCTCTAGCCAAGGTTCCAATAACCTTATCTATACCTTCCCTTATCGAGCAGATATTTATGTGCTTCGGGTTTGCGGCAAGCAACCGTATCCAATTAAATATACCCGGTAAGTCTTTCAAATTTGAACACTGTTCCTACGTGAGCACGTGACTTGAATGGCTGTTGTTGCTGTTGTAATAGGGCTTGGGGCCTCCTAACTTGAATGGACTGATAGATATGCATTTTTTTGTCTTTTACTCAGATAGACCTCTAATGGCTTCCCTCTGGTACATAGTCATGCAAATGCCACCACCGTTTTCGGCCGTTGTACAATGCAGCAAAGTACTTCATCGAGTGGTGGGTTCTGAGCACAGCAATAAACGTTTATATATTTTTGTAACAGACGTCACATCTAATGCCAAATTGTCTCCTCCCCCATTTGCATTTACTGTAAAAGTGCTGTAGCCTATATACGAAAATTAAGAAGCCCGTCAAGTTCCCTCCCACCTCGAAAAAAATTGAAATGACATCCCTGAACGCAGCACGCTCGTGGTTAGTTGGCAATACATACTAAGGGAGGCAACTCAAGAAATCCAATAGATGTCGTGAGGACAAAGTACCGATATAGTTGTTCGATCCACCAAAGTGTAGATTAATCGGAACCTTGGCTAACAAAAATGGGCACATTCCATCCCATTCAAACATTTTCCTGCCATTATTTCATTTCCAAGATAGAAGCTTCATCTTTTATTCTGGTTTTGTGCTCCTTCAGAAGCGACATGCTGTCTCTGTATTATGTTCCTTACAGTGCGTAGTCCGTAATTTACTTCTAGTAGGTACCATGATAGTACGCTGGACTTTTACTTCAAAATCATTGACAGAGAAATGGTTGGGAGACGAAAAATTACTATATATTGCCACTGGAATAAACAGAATGTGCTGTTTAACTTGAAAGGCGTCGTAGCATAAAGGACGTTTAGTTTGATACAAATTAAGCCAGTCTGCTATCAAATATGGCTGCTTTTGCTAACATTTTAAATAGGACGGCCTTAGGTAATTTCTTCGAAGTAAAAAACTAAGTAAAGCTAAAAGCAGAAACTTCTGACAAATCGGTATAAAATATGTACAGCCTTTAAAATATATCCAAGTGATACCGATATGCCATCATTATGGTTGTCATTACGGTTGTCATTACTGAAAATAGAAACAAAATTTACACATATTTATCCTAACGAATACGCTTAAACTTTTTTTAATAACTTTGATGGAATGCGTCAACCATAAAGTGCTTTCAATATTGAACACATGACACAATGAAGTAACAGATAAACGTTAAAACCACTGTTTTCAACGTATATGCATTGAACAGTACATGCAACATTTCTGCAGAAAGCATCCCACTGGCCGAGATTTCTTGTCCAACTGCTTTTATATTTGACTGTCAGTCTGGTAAGAAGTCTCACGTCCACTTTGGCCTTTTGTTCATCAAAGCTCTTATTAGCTTCTAATACGAGTTCAAGTCAGTTCATTTCAAAACATCCTTATTGTTATCAAAATTTGAATTAAACGTTTTATGATCATGTTTAGTCATATTAAATTTTTCTTTGATATATTTATTTCTTTTCTTCGGTTAATTTCATTTTGTTTTGTATGAAAAGTATTTTTCTCAAGCATTTTATGACTTTTGTAGTATCTCGTGTGTCCGAATAAAATCGCATCTTGTCTGTATACCTGATGGTGACATTGTTTTGTGGAACAGATTTGTTGATAAGTTCGATGTAGTATCCTGTAAAATAGAAAACAGTTACAGCATGCAGGAAATGGAAGTTTGAAAGCAGACTTTATCATCCCATTAGCATTTAGAACATGATGAAAGGTTTTATATTTAATAGTCACAATAATATTTCGGATACATATGCTAATTAATAAGTATGCATTTATTCGTCACAAGAATATTCCGAAAGCACATGGCTAGTATATATTTAATAGTCTCAAGAGTATTCTGATTGCATATATCAGTCACAAAAATATTCCGAATGCATATGGCTAGTATGTATTTAATAGTCTCAAGAGTATTCCGATTGCATATATCAGTCACAAGAAAATTTCGAAAGCACATGGCTAGTATATATTTAATAGTCTCAAGAGTATTTCGATTGCATATATCAGTCACAAGAAAATTCCGAATGCAT
Organism: Unio delphinus; assembly: GCA_029339505.1. Taxonomy (NCBI): domain Eukaryota; kingdom Metazoa; phylum Mollusca; class Bivalvia; order Unionida; family Unionidae; genus Unio; species Unio delphinus. The sequence continues at coordinate 3,718,721 of JAQISU010001244.1, forward strand.
ATGGCTAGTATGTATTTAATAGTCTCAAGAGTATTCCGATTGCATATATCAGTCACAAGAAAATTCCGAAAGCACATGGCTAGTATATATTTAATAGTCTCAAGAGTATTCCGATTGCATATATCAGTCACAAGAAAATTCCGAATGCATATGGCTAGTATGTATTTAATAGTCTCAAGAGTATTCGGATTGCATATATCAGTCACAAGAAAATTCCGAAACCACATGGCTAGTATATATTTAATAGTCTCAAGAGTATTCGGATTGCATATATCAGTCACAAGAAAATTCCGAATGCATATGGGTAGTATGTGTTTAATAGTCTCAAGAGTATTCGGATTGCATATATCAGTCACAAGAAAATTCCGAAACCACATGGCTAGTATATATTTAATAGTCTCAAGAGTATTCCGATTGCATATTATATCAGTCACAAGAAAATTCCGAATGCATATGGGTAGTATGTGTTTAATAGTCTCAAGAGTATTCGGATTGCATATATCAGTCACAAGAATGTTCGGAAAGCACATGGCAAGTATGTATTTAATAGTCTCAAGAGTATTCCGATGGCATATATAGCAGTGACAAGAATATTCTAAATAGAAATGATTAGTATATATTTAATAGTCACAATATTCCTTTAAACACTACAGTTACTAATTAAATATGTAATATTATTACGAGATTATCCTAATTACTGACCACTTAAAAAAATTTTCTGTCCTTTCTTTGACCAATAAAATCTCCAAGAATAAAGGTACACTCTTACTCAGAAAGGTCTACATAATTCACTCGTGAAATCATGTCTCTTTTGAAGGAACAATGGATGGTACGCAAACGCAAACTTATGTTTCATTAAAAATTTTATCCATGCTATACCACGTGACATTTCATGTTCCGAAAATTTAAAATCTCAGTTATCAAACGTTTAGGTTAAAGCGTTAATTAACTTGGTATCGCAGTGGTGGTATACATCAGAACATATTGCTAATTTGAATAATACGAGAGAATTTAATACAAAAAAGTTAGAAATAATTACATTTTGTCTTGAAAAGATTTTAATAATGATTTAATATTTAGAACAAGGCTTAGAATTCTGGATTCGAAATGTAATTGTATTTATATGGATTCAGGTTTAAATAAAGGCTTTAAAATATTAACTGATATGGTACTTGCAAAGCATTAAAACAAAACTATCAGCATTACAATAATAACTGATATAGTATATAAAATGCATCGACAAACACTATATCAGCTTTACAACAGTAACTAATATCATATATACAATGCATTTTGCGTTCATTATTTTACAATTTTGAATGTATGTTTTGTTTTACCTACCCGGACGTTTCATTCAGGTCGAGCCATATCCGCAGCTGTAGTTAGATCATTATTATATTTCATTAACGACGCCAGCAATGCAGTCTTATAAAGCTAAAGCAGATTAGAAGTAATTAAGAAATTTCTTCAAGTCCGTGATTCTGTCAGACAAAAGTTACAAGAACTTCAGGAGTCTCAGGTAGAATGTGCAGAAGGTGCAGAACAATTATCTAAATCAGTTACGAAGGCTACCGAAGGCCTTCTTCCCACGTTAATACAACCGCTTGAATGGAAAAATACCGGGGAAAAATAGGAAAACAAAAAAGATGTTACTAGCTGAAATAGCTGCTGCTCAACCACTTGGCAGAGTCAAGGAAGCAATACTTGAAGATAATGACCAATCTAATGCTGAAACAGATGACATGGAGGGTTATCATATATAAGAATCAAGACTGGATTTGTTGAAACGGTGATAGTGTTTCCCAAATAAGAGCTATTGAAGAGGTATTATTACTTATATATGCCGTGGATAGTTATAATGATTACAAAATATTCTTGAAACTAGCGTACACTAATAAACATATATAATGGACGCAATGGGATAGATAGGATCGATAGAAAAGAAGATGTAGTTGTTGTTGTTATAGGGTTTAACGCCAATTTTCAGCACACGTTAGGCTATACATAGCGGCCAGAATTATTGGTGGAGGAAGAACCCGGGAGAACCCCCAGAGAAAAAACACCAACCCACGAGAAGCTACTGGCAAGCTTTCTCATAACTACATTAGCCGAATCTTTTAGTCGAACCCACGCAGACAGAGGTGAGATGGCAGTGATCCGTAATGGAGAGCGCTTTAGACCACTAGGCCACTCGGGGCCCCTGAAAGAAGATGTAAGATTTAGTGATTTTATTTATAAATTACATGAATAAATTAAAAAGTTACAACGAGTAGAATCACAACAATTATTAGAAACATTAGAAGGGTAACCATCTCAAACAATAAGTTATAAAGAAACTAAACGAGAAAGACAACAGGAAGAAGAAGCTACACGAGAAAGAGAAAAGGACCCGAAATTGAGTAGAATTAGAAAATGTGGGAAACAAAAAAAAATCCTAGTTGAGTTGTCTAATGAAGAACAAAACGGCAAATTTAATAGCAGGGAGTGGTCTTCGTTTTAGATGATAATAATTATAATAAAATGTTTCAACGTATACCTGATCCAACGTTTGACATAGACGCACCGATTCTCAAAGATAAATGATACGTGCTTATCAATTTTATTTTTATTAAGCACGGCAACCAAATCAGCTTGGACGTATCGAACTTCATTTTCAGTATACTAGTATATATTATTTACCCGCTGAAGTATTTATTGAAGAAGAATGAAAACTTGTAATAAACGGTGCAGATGATACACCATATGCATATAATTTGCATGTTGATTTTGTTAACAATGGAATTATATCACTGTTTAATAGCGCTACGTATATGATTGATGGAATTAATATTAAATCAGTTCAGAAACACGTCGACGTTGCCACAAAAATAATAGCTACAGCGAGATATTCTGCTAATTCCATAAGATCAGCTCGTCCATCAATGATGTTTGCTAAAGATATTATCAACAATGCTGATCATAATCAATATATTAAATTACGGACACCTGTAGATGCTGCAACCGATCCACAACCAGTTGATTTTGAACATATAGATAGACCAGCTGATGTTTTTGATATTATAGGAAGTATTAATGCAAATTTCAGGATTCGCAACAAATGGCCAACAAGAACCAGTTGAGTGTATATTGTTCCCGGGTAACTTCGTTGATAATCACAATGTCTAATTTTGATTCAATTAATTCTGCAATTTTTTTTGTTGAAATAAACATTTCAGAGGTGTTTTTATGCACTATCTTTGGAACTGGCGTATTAATATCAACAATAACACCATCACTATAGATAGCACAAACAGTTGTAACAGCTTGTGTTTCAGCTGCAACAACACATGCTTGTGTTCTTTACATCATTGCCAAGAAAATATCTGCATGTAGCGAAAAGAAATTACATGAGTAGATAATAAAGTTGCATACAGCAACTCTAGCATACTCCAAATTATCTTCATTGATATCATCAGGTCTTAGTGATGGAATAATATCAGCTATTGAGAGTACAGAAATGATCAACATTTACAACGAGGCAATGACTGCGTCTGATTTAGATAATAATAATAATAATAATAATAATAATAATAATAATAATAATAATAATGATGATGATGATGATGATGATGATGATGATGATCATCATCATCATCATCATCATCATCATCATCATCATCATCATCATCATCATCATCATCATCATCAGTTTCGTCATCGCAAAAACTGCAACAGATCGTCGTTAATACAACTCCGTCCAAAACAACAAGCTCGACCAATACTGAATTTAGCGTCAGCTTTTCAACTTTCAGGCAAGAAAGACTGCGCTTGTACAAATACGATTATGTCATACTTGGCTAAATATTAGCTCACAATCATTCGCTGGATTACAGGCGAATAATACTTTGGTATATTCAAATAAAAACAAACCGGATGGAAACCTCGATTGAAAAGTTGTTGCTGTTACAACTGGTAGTTATGAAATCGAACGAATCAAAGATGAATTGCAATGTAGAATGATATATATATATATATATATATATATATATATATATATATATATATATATATATATATATATATATATATATATTATGGGAAGTATCAGAATAACAAATTGTTGTATCTCGATATTTATACACACACAAAGATAGAACACATGTTTGCAACTGTGGAAATAAAACAATCATTATATTATTATATAACAACCGACGATACAAGTTTCAAAATGATAAAATAATTATTATAAGCGAATGCTATTATAAGAACAAGCGAGATAACGTTTTAGCCGCTCTACGTATCCTTTAGAAAGGTATCTCTTTTCATCAGTTTCTATCAAACAATATTGAAACATTAATTTTTGCTTTTAATTTTTAGGAAATGTCAACCTGGTTATATTATTTGTGACACAATATATTGAACACTATTTGTATCTATTTGTAGATACAACTGATCTGGCGCTTTGATCATCATAAATAATATTCCCAAACTTGTTATTCTGATTTCGTGTAACAAGACATACATTGATCAACGTGTTTTCGATTTGTACACGTTGATATGATCGATCACAAGGCCGTGTTCGATTGATCCAATGAAACATTCAGATACAAACCTATGACAAAGATACATTTTATTTCCAGCATTGAACACGAAATAACCGTATTAATGACTACACCAACTGTTTCTTTTGGTCGACAGCGCCTGACTACAACAGCACAAGATGCTTCGAAATTCTTGATGATTGGATGCTTCATAAACTCAGTTTGTTCCATTCATATACTAATATCTTTTGCCTAATCATTAATTTGTAATCTTGCTAGATAGTCTTCGCTATTGTTTATAACCTTGTCACTGTCAGTTTGTTTTAAAAATCATAATATCATTTCAGATCACTTTAATTTTACCACCACATTGTACACACAACAGTGTTTATCATGTAACCCCAACATTACATTTCAAACACGGTATTGGACCTAGACGTCCACGACGTACACTTTGTAAATTATATCAGCAAAATCATTTACACACGCTTATATATAGTCTTTCTTTATAGTATGGGGGAGTTTAAGCGATTATCTAAAGCAAACCTTCTAAATGTAGATTGATCTTGACAGAAGAACACAAGACTTGCCGAAACAAGATCTGTTTCATCCGACGAATAATCTGATTGAAAGTATTCGTGGCGCCAAGAACGAATTTCGCAACGATGGTGCATCTCATGTGTGATCAACATTCAAAATCATACGTAACACCAAAGGTATTGACAAAGTTATCAATGTTTCAATGAACTAACAACGATCAGCAACAGTTATTAATTATCTCGACGATAAATGATACTGTTCTGGAATACAAGTTTTTGTATTAGCAGTTATTATCCGTGACAAACATGACCGAATCCTTCATAATGAAAAAGCTGTTATATTGAGTAAATATCCCATACCATGAATGCTTAATGACATCGAAAAACCGTGTTATGAAAGAGAATATCCTGTAACCGCAGTTATTTATGGAATATATCCGCTGAATGATAAACCCAACGTTCATGATTTAAAACTAATGAAATGTGTAGCCAAACCAGTAATGGAACATGTCACAATTGCGATACGTGGAACAGATTTAACGGATATATGAGTCAAAAAATAAACAACTGGGCAGAAAATAGTTAAAGACACCGGAGCGTCTATCAAAGACATTGCTGAGTTAAGAAAGAAACTAATTTCCAATAATAATAAAATTATAACCGTAGAGGTTTTGTAGGATTAAACATATAAATCGAAAGAAGCTTTAATGGAAATTTAGATCATTATGCGCAAGCATGGACTAATGCAGCAACACTATTTCCACGAAATTGAACAATAAGATTTTATGAAGGTGATATATTTGACTTTACTGAAAATATTTGGAAAAGCTATCCTGGATCTGTGTGGTTGTTTTCAAGTTCCGATAATGAAAACTATGATCAATTTGTACGACCTGTAGGTATTTATAGTTCAAGATCTCTCCATGACGACATGAAAAATCTTGTGCAGAAATTTTCGTTGTAGACTGAATATATTGAACATTTACAGAATAATTGGTTTACCGTTCCGTCAGTTGCAGCTCACTTTGCAAGAGAAAACAATTCGTGAAAGCCAAAACGATTTGAATTTTTTGAGGATATACAACGTAATTGTATTGAATATGGACACGGCGAATTGTGGAATACTGATATAATTATAACGATGTTATCTAGGCTGATATGGCAGCGTGTTATCCAGGAAGTTTTCTTGGAATGGTTGAATGTCATGGATATTTTAAAAGATTTGGACATCCAACAAGCGATATAAAAAGAGTTGTGTTTATGACTTGAATGGATTCAAATCATTTAAATTTGCTAAAGAACTTCATCCGATTTATTATGTCTGGTTTCGTACCGATGATACCGATGATATTGTTACGATATATGGTCGATGCAAAAATATAAATATTTCATGAAATAAGTGAAGCAATTATATCATATCGTCCGCAGAAAGAAGTTTGCTTACCACATTAAATAAATAGTCCGATGACATAAACGATTTTGACAATAATACAACAAAAGATCTTGGCAGAAGAATAATCAGGAAATTTACCCAAGGATGACGATATCATCTAAAACGACACTATACGAGATTAATTGAGGACGATATTGAACTTGATTTTATAATTGCTGATGCGACGAAGAGAAATATATTTGCAAGAAAAACCGCGTCCTTGTCAACCGAACTAAATTAGGAACAATCAGTAGTTACACTGATGGCGAATCACCGCAGTTTACTCGTTTAAAAACTACAATGCTCGCGTATGTTTGGATAAATTTATGATCAACTATAAACATAATTCCTAAAACCGCGAGTAGAGTTTCCAAGGATTCATTTATATCGAGAGAAAAAATGCAGAATTCCTGACTCAGTTTTATATAAATACTGCTTACGATGTATCATAGGTCAAATGCAGAGTAAAACAAGAAATGTTACATACTTATTCTGAATCTGCAGACGCTGAAATCAATGACATCTATTACAAAAAACAATCAAATATAAACAAATTGTCATCTGCTCCTTCAGTGTATGATCTTGTGACTAGACATGAGGTAGCTTATATTAATGGACCTGGAGTTCTGGTAAAACAACTCTTGTGGTCGAATTATTTCATCAGAGTTCGTCAAACTCTATTGATATAATCGCTTTGACCGATACACACTGACTCGTCAGAGAGATGAGCGAACCAGGAGTTAAATGATGCACACATGATATATTTTTGTCCATGGAAAAGAGATAAATGGACTCCTGAGAGAATGAGTGAAAAATACATTCCAAGGATCAGTATTTGGGATGAAATATGCACTGCTTCTAAAGATATATATATATAAAACATTTTTTGATTGGTTGTTGACACAAATTACTGTTGTGATAATGTGCGGTGATAATGGTCAACCACCTCTTTTTGTTGCATTGTCTCCGCATGAATGGCTGAAAGGTTGTACAGATTATTACAAAGAAATAACTAATGATCATAGAGGGCTTGATCCAGAATTAAGAGAGCTTACGAAATTAACTAGACGTCAAACGAATAAAGTTCTGTATGAAATAATGCGTGATATAATATCAAACAGAAATATAAAATTTTTTGAATTTGTGGAGACCAGATGATTTGATAGTTGCAAGTTAAAATATAGTTCATGATACACTTCAACGACAGTTACTTTCGTTACATAAGGAAACATTTTCAAATATACCCGTAGATAGAATTAATAGTAGTCTTGATCACACGCTTGGAAATGTAATGCTGTCCTTTCTTGAGTGTAATCGACTTCGAGGCGCTTGTTAAGTGAAGGCGGTGGCAATTGTGTATCTTCAGGAATTACTTGTAATTGTTCACGTACAAATTCTCGTCGAGGAACAGTTGAATCTAAGCTGTATATTTCAGGTTCACCCGTACACTTACCACACTTGAAATTGTATGTGTAGTTTCACACCAAATAGGATCAGTCGTTCTTTTTTTTAACCACCTTCAAGTTCAAAGGGTTCTTATAAATATCTCACTGTCACATTACATAATACGGACTGTTTTAAAAAAATCATGTCTTTGTATTGGTATATTTTTTGTGATTGTATTGGTAGCTTTCAAAGAAATTGCCCGAATAACCTCATTTTTTAATTCAGCTGCCACACATGGTAGTCTTGTAAACCATTTACAAGATCGCATATTTTTGAGCTATTTTCTTTGCATATTGATATCCATATAACCGCTCAGCAAGTGTTCGATTAAATCGTTCAACGATTGCCTAATGACGATGAGTTGATGTATGCCCTCGTCTGATTTTGACGTCATGTTTTTTCATCAGAGATGGTACTGCACCAATAAATTATTTGCCAGGATCTGCTTATAGTAGTTAGGCCATCGTAATGGTACTCGTTGACAAATGCGTTCAAAAGCTAATACAACTTCAGCAGCTCTTAAGTTAATAACGGCTCTGCTTCTTTATATTTACTTGCAACATCAACGACATTTAACGCGTATTTATATGTGTAGTGACGTTTGCCAATTGTAATAATATCGTGTGGTAAAACAAAATATCTGCCTGATGAACTTCATTAGGCACACTGACATCAAAATGTGCGTAAAGAATTTGTTTAAGTGGCCGTAGATAACTTTACCATATTGCCTGTCGTGATAACAATTTTCAGCAACAGAACGTGCAGCATTTGCAGCATCGGCGAGTTTGCTAATCGCTGCCTTACCCCTCCAATATCCTCTTGGACTATAATAAATCGATTATATTTTTTATAATCGGTTCATTAGTTACAAGCCCCTAGCACTAGTTTACCATTCATCTCGTATCTTACTAACCAATTAGCTAATGATTCTATGAAAGATCCATTTTTTAATGGATTTGAACGAAGGTCTCAATTTCACATCTGCAATATGTCGTTGTTGTATATCTTTATTTTTATATGCTAAATCAGTGGCTGAAGTTTTACCTCTACAACAAACAATATAAATCCATATTTCTATAATATGGATGCAATTTATTTCTCAGCTAACGTAAACAAGAACCAGTCAAAACATCATCCAGCACTACCGAGTTATATCAGAATGATTATAATAGATACATCTGGCAGTGGAAAGACACAATTATTATTTAATTTGATAATGAGATGGCACAAGTGGGATAAATTATATTTAGTGCCACCTGTAGATGATCAGAGATGATACGATCTTCCTAAAGATTTTAATGAGAACAAAATTTTTTTGCCAATGATATTGATGAAGCGCCGAGTATTGATGAACTTGATAGATTCATTAATAATTTAGTTGTTTATGATGATGTAATGCTTTTTAAACAATCAAATCTAGCAAGAATATTATCTCGATGCAGACATAAAAATACAGATATAATTCTGTTCCACAAAGATATACACAAATTCCGAACGTGATCAGAGATAACTGTTATATTTTAGCTGTATTTAACGGAGCTGATACACATACAATAATTCAGTTTAAAAACGTCTTCTTACGTGTGCAAGCTCCTACACACGGATTTTTAAAGATAACTTTTCATGATCCGATGTCGCGATATCGTATTGGCCTAAACAAAAGTTTTGGTTAAGAAAATGATATATAATAATGATCTAATTTCAGCAGCAGAGAGGGTGCGACCTTAACGAAACGTCCGGATGGGTAAACAAAAGATACATACAAAATTTAAAAGAAAACACATACAACACAAGATAAGGTAACGGAAAGAGCTAACCCAAGTAGAGACACTCTCAGTTAGTTAGAGGCTTCCGTTTGGCGTTATTGACCTTGTGTTTTTTTATTTTCGTAGGAAGCTTTATTTTGAAAGCAAATAACGTTTCAGTAAAAAGGTCTGTTCATCCTCTATGCTGCTCATACCTAGCTTGGCAAAATTCAGGCACATACATTTAGCTGTACAGATAGCTATATTAGAAATAAAATTGCTGATGATATCGAAGTTAAGCAATAAATTCATTAAAACTATCTTATCTGTATGCAAGGTAACATCAGCAAAACCACGCAACGATCACATAAAAGGACTGTAAACAGCTTATATCCCAGACAAAACAAAAGTAGTTAACTTTTATACTGGCACTGCTGTATCTTATGAAAATTTGTTGTCAATTGAGCCCAGAGAACCACTAAAAGTGACCTTCGGAAATCTGAACGTGTATCTGGACAGACGCCGATATTCCCTTGATTACCACCCGTGCGAAATTCTGTGAATGGCTTAGCAAATGCGGCAGAGTAGCGACCGCTCGGGGAGGGGGGGGGGAATGGGACTATTCTTAACAGAGCACCTACAGTGGCAAAACATACGTTTCTACTAACGACATTTAAAAAATAAACACTTTTTATATTTACAATAAGAAAACTACACTGCGAGGTTAATTATACAGAATGTTTGTCTTGGTTTACATTTGGGTATATTCGTCTTAGTTTAGCACATACATTAGCAATAACAAAATGGGACCCGGGTTTGCCTAGTGGTCACCTATACCAATCACTGCCATCTCACCTTAGTGCACGTGAGTTCAAGTCTTCGGCCCGGTCAATGTAGGTGTGCGAGAAAGCTGCTAGTAGCTTCCTGTTGGTCGGTGGTTTTTACCGGAGTTTTCCAGGATTCTTGTACACCAATTACAATGGCCGCCATGTATAGCCTATCATGCGTTGAGAAACATAAATAACAACAACAACCGTAAAGCATTATGTGTTCCAATACTTTAACCACGAGTTAGCAACATGACCATATAGCCATCACTCATGAGCAAAACTATCATAACAAGAGAACATACTGATATTTTCATTATGTTCTACAGGCTTATGGAACAAGAAAATTACACTTTAAACTATCATAACAAGAGAACATAATGAAATTTTCATTATGTTCTACAGGCTTATGGAAGAAGAAAATTAGACTTTAAACTTTCATAACAAGAGAACATACTGAAATTTTCATTATGTTTTACAGGCGTATGGAAAAAGAAAATAAGACTTTAAACTAAGCGTTATCTGCAGTGATAAAGCTACATAATTAATTTGTGAATTAAATCATGAACTCAAACAGTTAAAAGATCTATTAGGGATCAGTTTATATACGGGCATACAATATAAATTGGATTCATGACAAGCATATTTTAATAAAATATTTTAGTTAAAAGCAGACCTTTGGGGTGACTCTACGTGACACTACGACCAGTGTCTTTTCCGAACTTCTACGATTCTTGAAACGAAGTGTGTGCTACGCTATGACCTTTTAAAATATGATTTTCGACCTTTACCTGAAATCGACTTACTGTAAAGATGTCACTGACTTATCCATTGGATGCCTTAAAAGGCCGGAGTCACGTTTGGGGTCAAACATTCAGACCGCACAAAAGCAAGGAATGGTCACGGGGACCAGTTAATTGAAAAAGGTTTATTTTAATTAACTTATATGAAAGGAATGAAATTGAGGCAGAATGAATTCGACATTGCCCGCCTCATGCGCTGTCTCCTGCACAAGTAAGAATAATAGGATGCGTGGTGTTTCAAAGAAAGCCAATATAATTGATCTACGTGACAAAAACTCTAAATAGTGTAAAGAAAGATTTTAATCAAAATCTCATTTTCGAAACAGCGCCCTGGTTTATCAAATGTTTTAGGTCTCATACAATTATTTACTCAGTTTCTGTACACACGTGGTTGTGTTGAACAGATTTATTATGTATTTCATAATGAAAATATAACCGTTGGAGGACAATGATATTGCCACAGTGGCGATACCACTTTTATCGCCAGAAGGGCTATATTACATTTGGAGCTACTTTATCCACATTCAGGAAATATATTTGCCCTTATGTTTGATATTCAAACCTGTTTTTCCATGATGAAGGCATATTTTTCCTTTCTCTCTCTCTCTCTCTCTCTCTCTCTCTCTCTCTCTCTCTCTCTCTCTCTCTCTCTCTCTCTCGTAACCGTAGACTCCCCATTCTACATTAATGCAATCATTGAGATGCCATCTAGAAATGCCTAATACAGATTCCAAAGCGTAGACATTAACTGTTACCTTGTTTATCTCTACATATATCACGATAGCTATCACTGATTTTACATGACCTAGTGATGTTTGTCATCTATAGTATTGCATACCTGTAATACCCTATGACAAACGAAAGAAAATCTCAATAATTATAATAATAAACTTTTCTAAGTAGCAATTTTACTAGCCCCTCTATCGTGTTTGAAAGCTAAGGATAAAATCGGGTGCTTAATTAACGTAAATTGTAAACCAAAATTAGGTGACAATCGAAAATTCTATTAGCGTCTGCTATCTAACCAGACTGAAGCTTGCCACACTAATTCACTTTTGAATTTGTAAAGACAGTAAAGAAAGAAAAATATTACAGATAAATTCCCAATCATTCAAACTGTTGTTTAAAGATGTTACGCTATGAAGTCGTTTGAAGTTGTTTTTTAAAAACAAATTAAAAATCTCTAATTTGCGTGCGAATACTGTCATTAATTTGACAAAATGCATAACTCACATGACTATTATTTATTTCAATCTTACCATACCTCCCCGTCTCTATATTCAGCGTGTGTACTGAACACCTAAACCTGAATTTAGCAAGAAACTTCTTAATTAAACGATAATATTCCACATGATGGATATTTGTTTTCGGTTCTAATTCAGTTTTATACGTGCTATTATCACAAATGTGAATGGTTAACATCGATTTGCCAATTTTAGTAAACAAAATTCTTTGTTCATTGCCAAAATAAATAGTGAGACAAATTGCTTTTTGTCTTCAACATCCTGATTTGGCAAGACAATCCCCAAACCGCATCGAAATAATACGACTTTAACATTGGTAGCCCCAATGATACGGTCTCCTTCATCTAATCTTTTCAAATAAAATTGGTGTGGGTAGTGAATTGACGGAAATGATAAAACCTTCCGTCAGTATTTAATACATTATTTAAGAAATACGAGGTACTCCCCTAACACAGTCGCATGAATGATACAAGTAGTTTCTGAAATATCTAAATACTATTTGCAATAATGTATTGCACAATTTCAATATATACTATATTCGTGTCCTCAGAGTTCTAACCATAACAAGCAATTGGTTGTACCAGACAAAAAAAAATATTTATAATGCAAAACACCTTCTACATTAAAATAGCTAAATCATTTTTGATAATTCAAAATCACTTTATTTGTTTTGTTTGCCTGAGCTCTCTGTATCTTCTTTACATTTCTCCGAAAAAAAATTGGTTGAAAAGATAGCCCAGATATTTGTATTAGGTACACATACAGTACGTCTTTCTTATAAACAATAAACATCGTTTTACCCCATTCTTTAGAAGAAAAAAACCCCAACGATTTTAGTTTTATCGAGATTGAACATCATAGGAGTTTCATCACAGAGATGTGCGTTGGTATTTCTTTGTATCGGTACAGTTAGCAACATTATTAAGTATTGCAACAATATCTTCAATCTCTTCTGAGATAAAAATACCGCTGTTGCATTCGAACTTCAGCTGTGCAATGCAATCATCAATAAGTGGGACAACATGACAGGACTCTCTGCACAACCTTGCATTGTACCTAATGTGCATTCGAAATAAGAAGTTACACCTTTAGGTGTTCGAATTCAGTTTTCAAGGTTCCATACATATCTCTTAAAATATTTACTGCTTGACCATTCATACTCCAACGCATTAACTTCTAGAACATGTTGGTAAAACGAGGACCAGTTCATCGATAGTCATTGAATGAAGTTTACATGTATGCACATATTAAGGTTTAACGACACGTCAGCACAATAATGTCTTTATTGTCGATAACAAGTCAAGTTCTAAAAATGCAAAATTTAAAGAATTACATGAACTTTATGAATAGAATCCCTACTTAACTTAAACATGAGATGCTTCATGAAGATGGGAACGCAAACTTTGATTTAGAAGACAAGGAGACGATATGATCTAATCCAAAAATACATGAACATGTAAATTAAACGACCAAAATGACTTCCACAGAAAGTTCTTCTATTAAAAAAAATTCTTCTAACGTTATCCATCAATAATTATGTTAAAACATGCAGAAAAAATACTCAAACAGCACGTGCAATACCAATGCTTCAATACGGCGAAACGTGTTAAACAACATCAGACATATTGATCGTGTTTAAATTACTGACAATGCTGCTGAGAAAACATTGATTCTGTATTTATTTTGTGAGTGGTACGTATTAAAAGTAAATACCATGTTGTATATAGTACGTAGGAGAAATGTTGTATACAATCTCCATACCAGAAAAAAAAGAAACATATTTGTATTATTATTAAATAAATTGTTTTAAAACAATGTATTATCATTGGCACTGTCTTACCATTAGAGGTTTGTCGACATCGGTTGCAAGACATAATCAGAAGAGGGTGGTATATGGCCAAGTCCTCAAACTCTCAGGTTACTTGGTATTTACTAGTTATTCATAGAGCTCATATAAACTCGCGTTGTGTACGTATTTGTCTCTTAAATCTTTTGGCATTCGATTTATTTCCAAATTTCCAATATAACATAACTTGTTTGCAAGATTATATTAGAATACAATATATTCGAATATTTGTTATATTCAGTGGATTTCTAACTGGTACATTTACAATATTGAAACATATAAATGCTTAAAGCTTGTTTAATGTAAGAATTCAAAACGTGCCTCAACGTAATTTAAAAAAAAATAACAATCGAGAATTTATAAAAATTACCGCAGGAGAAAAAAAAAATTGGAATTAGAATAATATCGTTCATTTTAAATAGTGTCGTCTTTGAAATTTGTCAAACCAAATTTCAAATCTATTTCATTTTGTCTTGCTCATCACTTGAGCTAATTAGGAACGCAAAAAGAAAGACGGCGATAATTTCGGAAAACAGTTAATGATTTATAAAAAAAAATCATCGTAGTGCTTTCTTGTTGTAGTTTTTGTTTAATTTTAACTAATTGAGTACATTTTAAAAAAAGAGCATCGTATTGTTTTCAAAGAGTGGAACAGTAGGATAGTTGTTATTTGTTTCTTTAGATCGTTAGGTTTTGTTGCAATGAGACACAAAAAGTAAGACGAGTAAAAACTGTCGAGCAAGACAGGAAGAAAAATTATATGTAAAATGTTATATGCAAAACAAGAGATTTATTATTATTATTTGCATCATAAGTATAACTGTGTTGATCAGCTCAGAGAAGAGACAGATAGCAAACACGAAGAAAATCTCTCCAAATCGGTGGACTGAGTCTGTATATTACAAATATCTCTAACAATAATGGCAATCAATCTAAGTAGATGGGAACAAATCGCAAACATCAAGCCCAAAGAAGACAGATACGTGTGCTTCCAAAATTGGACACATACGATATGATCGCAGACCAGATAAAGTCATTCAATAATGCGTCTTGAAATACCTTACACGGAATTAATGATGCATGTCATTACGACAAATAGTAAATGTTGAATACATCATTTAAATTAAATAAATCCTTGTTTCTGCATGGTCTACGCACGATATGCGTTATAGAAAATATGCTTTTATGTATATTATTGGTATTTTTGTTAAAGATCCGATGCATGATTACATTGTTGTTTCGTTAGCACCACTGATAACGAGACAAATGACGAATCGCTTTATTGGCGATAACGACACCTTCGAATTAGTCCTACTTAATTAGTTTAGTATTTTTCTTAACATAAAATATTTTCACGTGAAAATTTCAACGCTTTGTCAGGCAGCAATTTCTGGTTTATAGTGAAAATATATGAAAACTGGATGAAAGATAATGAATTTATAAGTTTTAGTTTTAGTACTGTTATCTATAAAAAATTAGCCAATGTGTCAGATCATCATTTAACAATGCCGCTTCATATTTAGACCAGGTTAGAACTCAAGATGTTTTCTAGTAACAAACAAAACAGTTACCTGCTCTAGCGTGGGCATCGGTTAATTAGGTTACTGATTAACCAACGCTGACTGGAGGTAGATAGCTTGAGTTTTGTTTAGTTATAGTATAACAATTACTAACATATTTCGAATATTTGGACTTTCAAAACATTTTCATGTTTACATGAACACTATGAATGGTCATGCACGGTGAAGATTGACTGAATCCATCCAACTCTCTCTCTCTCTCTCTCTCTCTCTCTCTCTCTCTCTCTCTCTCTCTCTCTCTCTCTCTCTCTCTCTCACGTAAAGCAATACAATTTTTTGTAGAATAATATTTAAATCTATTACTTACCAAGAAACAAGGAAAATAAATCACACGGATCTATATTATCACTTGATTTACAATGTAGTGTTTTATATATCTTAAATAACGCATATTGCTGTATAAAACCTCGTGATATTCATGGCTAATTGCTTAATTACAATGGGCACTTGTTGATCTTTACAAATCACAAATTGTAATCAACAACGATTCACATCAATCATATGTTAATCACTCACTGTAATCGCTTAGGGAGGTAAACTGATAAGATTATTTTAAATTGTACATTGAGATTCATTGCTACCGGGAGAACTATTAGAAAGGTGAATATTTTATTTGGTGGTTAAGTGTATTGAATTTCAGTGGCCGATGACTTGATAACTTCGGACAATTCATGCTCGCGAGAGATATTCCCATTAATCATGAAGAAAACATAGTTAAAACCCTGTAATGAGGCTTAAATTGCTTGAATATCATGTTGTCATCAGATACCCGTTACGATTCACTATATCGGAACACTTCAAGGCATTTATATTGATATTTCACGGAGAAAGATATACTAGGTCACTATCATCATTAACTTCTATCCAGTTACGATTGTAAACAACGCTAGTACCATGCAAACACCGTTTAACCCCTGGATCAGCCTTGTGTTGAGTTGTCTTTTCGGTAAATTTGCAGTTGATTTTAACAAATGAAGCTTACAAGTTAAGAAAAACATTATAAAATAAACAACAGTTCAATATTTTCAATTACTGTTTACATATCCCCTGAAAAATAAAAACAAAGGTCAAGCGTTTCCACCCCAAAAATAGTATTGGTGTCAATAGCACTGCTATAGCACACCACCTTGCTCCATCCTAGTAACCCCATGCTTTACTTTGAACTTATCCCACAGGGACAACTCTACAAATAGTACTTTTCAAATCTTACCAAAATCCTATAAGTCTCAGCTCTCTACTCAGACTGTCTTGAAAAGGATGTCAAAAATACAAAATTGGTAGAAATACATATCCTTAAGCTCATCTCAGAAATTAGAAAGAAAGGAAAGATATGAACGACAACCGTAAACCAGTCTAGTGTAAAGAAACATAGGAGTATAACAGGAACACAAAGAAAGATGAAACAATCCAAGATATACTAAACAAGCTTGTTTGAACCGGGAGAGGAAAGGCTGTGAACCAATGGTGAGTGGATTGGTTAGATTAATCCAACTCGGCGATATGGTTAATATATTATGAGCCAATCCCCACCCTTACAA
Organism: Unio delphinus; assembly: GCA_029339505.1. Classification (NCBI taxonomy): domain Eukaryota; kingdom Metazoa; phylum Mollusca; class Bivalvia; order Unionida; family Unionidae; genus Unio; species Unio delphinus. The sequence continues at coordinate 3,736,241 of JAQISU010001244.1, forward strand.
CTCCCTGTAAAGAGACAGCCATGACCAAGCAAACACACGGTCTAAATAAAATAAATATTAACTAAAGTAACATGTTTAGGATCACCAGAAATAAACAAATAATCCATCTACCTCTTTTAGGTCACAACTTAAAACAACACCCAATTAGCTGTCATCGAATTTAAAAAACAAAGATGGGGGCGACAAAATCACCACTAGGTTTCTCTTGAAACAAGTATAATTGCTCTGAAATCATTAACAAACTTAAAAGCGAACAAATAGATAAACATCTTAGAATAAACAAAAACTTAAGACTGAAACACTAAAAACTAAACTTAAATAAACCCAATTTAGCTATCTTATATCAAATATAGAGATATTATTGATAGGTGTGATCAAAACCCAACGAGATTTTTCTGGAGACGAGCATCACCCTACTAAGGTAAAAAAGACTAAGTCAAAACAAAAAATAGATAACTATTAGATACAATCGTTATCTCTGAGCGGAGCATATAAACAAACATTCCCGTATTTCACTGCATACGCTACCACATGACTCAGACATCCAGCCTAGTCAGTTCCACTCAATAATATACATGCTTTCTATTACTATCGCATAAGACTCACTAACTTCTAGCTCACGGCAATCCTTAACTTAAAATATGTTTAAGCATGAAAAAGTCTGATATAAATATGCAATTATCGTTAACTCACGATAAATAGTATCGTCTTAGCAGAAAAAGGACATTAATTAATATAAGACTATGAAATCCTACACATCTGAACATTTGGATCGCAGGCAACGAGTCAAATCTATCAATGAACTAGAAACTGTAAAATTAAAGAGATAAAATGCGTGACAAATTTAGCATCAACATATTTTTTCCATGAAATCGAACAAATTATGCATTTTATGAATCTTAAGCATATTAAACACATTTTGCATAAAGCAAACCAAATAAAATATAAAATTGCATGAAAAATCCCAATTGCGTACATTAATGATGTCTTTCCTAGAAAATGTGGGTCCTAGCACTAAAGACCTGTATTTGCCTATGCAACGACTCTCTTTTAGTACTAGGAATAGTTAATTAGATTTAGCTAAGTTATCTAGGAGATGGCCTTCCTAGAATTTTATGCCTGGTGTGAGTGAATAGATAAAATATCAACAGAGAACTGGACAAGATAATTGGGAAGAAATAATGCAATATGTGTCGCCTTAGACAATACAAATAACACATTTAATCAAACAAATTAAAAGTGTTGATTTCAATTCAATTTAAGTTATATGAACAGGATTTATTAGCAATGTCTAATTTGGATTTATTTCGTCACGTCTGATTGCATAAAATTCTCCTCTTCCGTGTTCCTACGTTTCCTATTTTCCGAGTCTTACTATTCCGACTGCTTAATCCCCTTTCTGGATTTACTAGTTCTTCAGCTCGTCACTTCTTTTCTCGGACTTCACTCGTCAATTATCTTTTTCCGGACTTCCGTCTTTGGACTGTCCCGTATCTGTCTCTGTCTATCTCTCTGTCTCTGTCTGTCTGTCTCTGTCTCTGTCTGTCTCTGCCTCTCTCTCTCTCTCTCTCTCTCTCTCTCTCTCTCTCTCTCTCTCTCTCTCTCTCTCTCTCTCTCTCTCTCTCTCTCTCTCAAAACTGTTTCCTTAAATGACAAAATCCCTAAATATCTAAATACGTACACTTTCTAGATGTACATAATATTCTTTCACTCAGAACATAATATTTATCTACATAATGCCTAAATGCTAACTTAATACGGTAGTATATTACCCTCGCTTCACAGCAACAGGTCATACATTACCATATGCTACTATCTGTTCGATTAATATTGCATAAAATTCCCAAATCCTAACTCACTTCAATACTATTTAAACATTACAAATTCAAATATAAGATTAAGTAGCGTTAACTCACAATAATCAATATCGTCCTACACATATGGAAATTTGGCAATCAATTCTACCAATGAACTAATAACCGTAAAATGTAAAAGATAAATTGCATAGCATCTCCATAAGCACATTTCCATGAAATTCAATAAGATCAATTGCATAACAAGTCTAGCATCAACACATGTCCATGAATATAGAACCCAGTCTTATCAAAAATAGATAATAACATGAAACTAACATTGCTACCTAATGCGTTATCTTTGGAAATTATGCATCCTAGCACGAACCCCTGTCTTTTGCCACAAGACAGCCACCTGGTTCCTTTCTAGTTAACGAGGAAAGCACTTTTCTTTTTCCTAGGCTTCCCCTGAGTCAAACCTCTCTTAGAATATTTCGGACTAAAGAATTTCGACCAATGTTGTCACTTTAAATTCACATTACTTTCACGATATACACCTTAATTTCACTCTGACCAATCATAAGCACTGGTTTCTAAAACTTTTCCTAAGACATTTCTTTCGTCGGTCAGAATCTCTGAATTACTATACATGACTTTTCTCTTTGAATAATGACTATTTTAACATGAGGTCCTATCAAGCGGTAGAGTCGGTAGTTATAATGACTACCGTGCTACGATATCCCGGTCAATTTCATTGAATCGACTATTGGATCCCCATCACTATTACCTTTTACCAATAGTCTTAATTGTATTGGTAAGTAGCCCCTGTGGGTACCCATAACTGTTAATAAACAGGAAAATATATTTAAAGAAACGAAAATTGGTTTCTCACGTGTCTGGACAGTTACGATTCGCACAAGTTACAATGAACTCGTGAGATGATGCTCTCGTGAGTCATTCGTATGTCAAACAAAACAACACATCCTTTGCTTTGAATATTGAACATCTACTCAGATCACATATACCAATTTAGATAAAAGATTAAGACCATGCTGTGAAATATTCAAAACCCCAGATCACCTATCATTTGTAGCATTTTTATGTTGACGTAGTTACTACGTTGCAGATGGAGAATCCCATGTTCTGTAGGAGATATCTTTAAACAAGCAGCTAACAAATGTTTTTCAATAAAATTATAAGCAATTGCAATTATAAGAGTTTGATGTTTTTTCTGAGTTTTGTCTTTGTATAAACTGTCAGTTGCCGACTCACACAGCTCACATGAAGCCCTTCGGGCGTTATTTGCTAGTTAATTCGGCAACTGACAGTATATTCCACGATAAGCGCAGAGAAAACCCCATTAAACTGTTAATAAGATCAACTTAGAATCTGGCGTCATTGATGATAACTTCCATGGGATCTATTTCAGCATCTTGCTCAACACAAATGACTACTCAGTCCAGTTCCACATTGCTGGATGTGACTTGAGTGAGGGTCTTTGTGTCGGTATTGTCTTGTTCAACTCATATGTACCGTGACTGGTTGACCTTCTGAACTGGTACATGCCGCACTCTTGTTGAAGATGGACACGGTTTTCATAGCTCACTTTCCTTACTTATCTCTTCCGAAGTTGCGTTTTATTTCTGGCATGTCAGCTTTGTTGCATGGTCGGTGTCAGAAGGTGTCATTCTTAACTGCACTTCCCACTTGGTGTTTCCACTACATTCCTAATGACTTGTTTAATTCTCCCGATGCCCTGTTCGTTTTTTCCACCATGCCGATCAGTGTGCACATTAATTGGTTACAAAATAATCATTAGGTTTAAAGATAGTCGTATGATAACAAAGTCTCCGTAGAACTTTTGAATGTTACATTTACCACTATATATTAAACTGTACATTTATCGAAAGTATATAGGGAATGAAAACTCTGAATGACGAAAGAAAATAATTAATTGAAGTCTTAATATGTTATATTTATCAATAATGTAATGTAATGTAACATAATTTATATCTGATGACATGTCGTTAACTAACAGTCTTGATAACCAGTCATTAATAGAAATAATGTTTACAAACATTTTCAAGTAGGATTCTTCGCGAATATCACCCAGCAAATATTAAGTCCGAAAACCAGTCTTTAATAGGAATAATGTTTGGAAATATTCTCAAGTAGGATTCTTCGCGAATATCACCTAGCAAACATTAAGTCCGAAAACCAGATTAAGATAAATAAAATTATCACGCGAAATAGATGACCATTTCTTTATAATAAAATTAAAAAAATACTGACGTACTACATTAGCAGATGTTTTATGGCGATCTAGTACGCCTTCTTTTAAAAAAAAACTTTGTGCTATTATTACAATTTTAACTTGAATTGCAACTATTTACGTCTACTGAGAGGTTTGATCTGATTCTTGATATATACAATTCTCTTGTTGCATGTTTCTATGTAAAGCATGGTACCGGTATTTGTTTATTTTGACATCGCTTGTTTACATTCTTCGAATGCTGAAATATATTATTTTTTCTAGCAAACGCATGCACATATGGATATTTGGAGTAACGTAGTAGCTCTAACGTAATTGAGGAGAAATATTTTGGAATCTATCGGAAAGACGCCATCTCTAAGTGGCGAGAGAAACATTAAATTCGACACCGGAAAATATTCTGTACATTTAGAGTAACACACCTAATTAAAAACTTTTTATGAGACATCAAACAGGAAGTTAAAGAAATATGTAGCTTAAGCCTCGGGTTTATTGATTCTTAGTAATTAATTGCTTCTTCCTAAATTTGGTTTCTTATCGATTAATTTATTTTTCTCTCCATTCTGTGTGCATTTCATAATATCTCTTAATTCGTCTCTTCCTTTCATTTTGACGCTTAGTGAAACATAATATCAACGATAATAACAAATAACTTAGGTTTTGACTTATTTTATGTACTGTCAAAAGATGAACAACTGCACCATAGGGACAATTGCAGGATGCAAAAATAATTTGAATCTCTTTAACATTTTGTTTTGTTTTTACTAATGGCATCACAAATACAAAAGTAAATATGCATTTTGTTTTGTCCAGACATGATATGGTTTTGTTTACTTCGTGTTAAACATTTTCTTTTCATACTGATGTGTAAAAAGTACTGCCAACATTTATTTTAATACCGTATGATTTAATGGTATAATGTCTCTATAACACTGGCCCCTTTGAAGTCATCTATGATAGCTTGTATATCTAACATTTATGTGGTTAAACATTTTGTGAATTTTCGATTTTTATTTTATCTTTTTGTAGATTTTATATATTTCCACCCTAATTTAAAAATGAAATATTACAATTAAGATTTTTATCTCCCTGTATTTTAATTAATAATTTATATACAGTTTTGTAGATTCGGTGTAATACCATCAATCAGTCTTGATCGTAGATACTAGTCACCTGCCATCTTTAACCTACATATGTCCTACATACAATAATCGATTCAACTGTAAGGTGGGGGTGTCTTATCCAAGTCATATGACAACAGAAAAAGCCGCATTCGCATAATCCGCTAGTCTATCTGGTTATATGCAGATAGTTATGAATAAGGCAGTAATGAAAACAGCGCAGACTTTGATCTGCCGGTGCATTATTCCACATAAAAACACGGTCTTTGTTTGTTTGAAAGTTGGACTCGGCTTATAAGTGAGTACATACGGTTTTTCGCTCTGATTGTTCTTGTAAGTAGTCCAGATGCTGATAGTATGTCGTAAATCTCGGATCAATTGTGTTTAATTAATACTTTAGTCTGACGCCATAATTTAGGGCAGAACCAAATACTTCGAAATACTCTGGTTCCCATGTGCTATGAATCACAAGTAATGTTTACATATATTTAAATTGATATAGTTTGCATTGGTACATTATATATGTACATGGACAAGTACATTTTTTGAATATTACACAGGGACCACCTGTTCATGGCGCAGTGCCTAAATTTGGTACCCATCTTATTCTGGATTAACAAAGTTTGCTGTAATAAATATGTAGGGGTTCAGCTTTTCGCTCAATGTTCAATATTTTTAGAAATGCATGTTCTGCAGTATATCAGTCGATTTCAGTTATATAAGCCATATTATAGGTTCCATTATATAAGCCATACCTTAGGTTTCCGTTATATAAGCCATACCTTTGGTTTCCGTTATATAAGCCATGCCATCGGTTTCCGCTATATAAGCCATGCCTTAGGTTTCCTTTATAAGCCATACCTTATGTTTCCGTTATATAAGCTAATCTATAGATTTCTAATATATGAGCCATTTTATATTTTACTATTTAAAACGACCTAGCAGCTTCCGGAAAACATTTTCGTTATCACTCGGCAATGTGTAACATTTATAATTCAACAAAGAGCAAAAAATTGGGGGTTTTTTTGTTTTCATTTCATATACATCTTGACTGGATACAAATAAAAGAAGAATCTGCATGTTCGGCATTAGAAACATTTATTTCTAAAATTCGATTTATCTTCTTTATTTGAATCTTAAATAACATTTTCCTACCTTAAAAATTGTGTGTATAAATTTCATGTCTCAAATAGATAGCGGTAACATTTAAGTGAAAAGACCGTTGCAGTGCTCACCTGGAATTAAAACGACCCATCTGCCACAGGACTCTACAGACACACATGTATACCAGAAGCAAAGTGCAGAGGTTAGCATGGCAGTGCGACAATGAATACTGGCTTCAGCTTTGTCAGAGCATTCAGTCAGCAGCAGAAATCGGAAACATCAGAGGCATGTACGATGACATAAAGAAAGCAATAGGTTAGCACGCAGGCGCTGTACACATAGAGATTTCAATGTCTTCGTGGCCTTTATAGACCTCACCAAGGCGTTCGATCTGGTCAGCAGAGACGGACTCTTCACAATCCTGGCGAAGATTGGATGCCCACCAAAATTGTATAGCATGATCCAGTCCTTCCAAGATGACATGGAAGTTTCAGTGCAGTACGATGGCTCAACGTCCGACTCCTTCAACATCCGCAGCCGAGTGAAACAGGGTTGCGTCATAACCCTCACGCTCTTCGGCATCTTCTTCGCTGTTCTGCTCAAATATGCCTTTGGGATGTCTACAGAAGGGATCTACCTGCACACGCGATCAGACGGAAAATTATCCATTAGGGATATACTTTTCATAGACGATGCTGCCCTAGCCAATCACAAAGAAGCTGAGTTACAGCACCTGATGGACCGCTTTGCTAAAGCATGCTATGAGTTTGAGCTGACCATCAGACTAAACAAAACAAACGTGATGGCTCAGAATTTGGACACCCTAAGCATCGTCATCAACAACTACAAACTTGAGGTAGTCAGTCAGTTCACGTACCTCAGCTCTACCATCACAAACAACTTATTGCTCGATGCTGAGCTCAACAAGCGAATTGGAAAGGCATCAACAACTCTCTCAAACTTGTCGCAGTGAGTGTGTGGATCAAACGCATGCCGACCCTGAGATCTATGTATACAGCGCCTGCATGCTAAGCATTCGCCTGTATTCCAGTGAAACGTGGACTTTGTACGCTTCAAAAGAGAAAAGACTGAGCGCCTTTCATATGCAATATCCCCGACGCATACTCTGGATCACATGAAGTGATCGAGTAACAAACAACGAGGTGCTTGAAAGTGCCAAGATTCTGAACATGGTCACACTCCGTCGCCGACGTCACATCAGATGGTTGGGCCATGTAAGTCAAATGGATGACGGACGGATCACCACAAACCTTCTTTATTAGGAACTTGCCATTGGCATAAGGTCGATCGGACGGCCACATCGCAACTTCAAGGATGGCTGCAAACGCAACATGAAAACCCTTGACATCGATGTCAACATCTGGGAAGAAGTTGCTGTAGACAGGCCCAGCTGGCGATACGTTCTGATCACTGGTTTGAAAGTCAGCGATGACAAGATACACTTGCTAGCTGATGACAAACGACTGTGGAGGAAGAATAAGCAGCTTCAGCACACACCAGACTCAACTTTCAAGTTCAGCCAGTGCAGCAAGGACTGACACACACGTGTTGGTAGACATAGCCAATACAGACGCTGCACAACCACCAACTGGGACATCTCATGGGCACACTTCCGTTCTCTCTCTAGACTAATTGATGCCAACAACAACTTGATATGAAAGAATTAGCTTGATTTGTGTGTATTGACTTATCTTGGTGTATTAACTTGATCTGAGTGTTTGTATCTAACAAGAACCCAAAGATAAATCGTAATCCGTTGTCCTACGTCTGTCAAACAAGATGCGATACAATTACACATTGTACTGGCAATCCCATAAACAAATTATTCATAATGAAAAGACGGGTTTTTATGGTACTGTTCTTCCTCTTTTACCGTGATTCCATCTCACCTATCAACTTCATTCATGTGCCCGTTGTTCATTTGAAAATGGAATAAATCCTTTTAGAAACTTGAAGTTTGAAATATATTCTTATATTACACGATTAAGGAAAGATTAATCTAGATTAATTTATTTATATCACTCACCAGGTACGACTGTAAATTGATGACGTGGTTAAAATGAAAATGGTATATGCCATACCGGAACTGAGAAAACAACCGTATAAAACTGGCGTGAAAACGGCACTTGCAAAAAAAGTCTCGAATCAATAAATGAACAACACACATAAAGTGCACAGTCGTAATTATTTTATATAATCCAAATGATATTTAGCTGTGTGTGCTGACAAAACTGAAACAATAAAAATAATAACAGAACCAAGACTGGGTATAATTGATACTATACATCGGAACTCGACATTAAAATTTGAAACGTTGTCACCTGGCAAAGGATTTATGCATTATTGATGATCTGAAAATTGATTTAGAGTAGACCCATTTGTTTTAGTATGGTTTACCTGTAATAAAGTGTATTATTGACACGGAAAATTTCATGACATCTGATCACTCTTTCTCCTACGCGATAATGAACCGGTAACTTCCGAAACAAAAACTAATTGGTTGACCGAATTTGCTAACAGCCAGTTCTCTGTTACTGTGAAATATATCTGATTTAATATATATTTATTTTAATTTAATTTTTTGTTTGTCAGTTTAAAACAATTTTCGTTTTTCATTAAATGCTATTGTAATGTAAATGTATTTACTAGAGATGATGTTTTCTCAGAAAATCAGTTGACTTGAATCATTATTTGGTAACCAAGTAATGTTGACCTAGATCCTGATCTTGATTCATGGTTAGTGGCTGCCACGTAAAGCGGTTTCATTTTAATTTTAAAATGATTGGTTGTTGTTAGGATCAAGATGGGACTAGTAAATTAGGAAGCAAACAACTTATTATTCTTAAATTAAAATGATTGGTTATCGTCAGGGTAATGTTAGGAGCACGTAATATAAAACGATCACGTGATTCCTCACCCTTTCTTCTCGTTTTGGCAATTTGGGGACTTTTTCAAAACTGCGTATTAGAATACGATATATTCATTGTTTTAGTAAAATCTTTTTCAGTTCTTTTTTTTTTACACCTGAGTTATTCGGTTGTAGTCAGTTTTTCGAGTTATATCTTTTTCAGATCAGTTTTTTAAGATTAATTAATTTCTATGAAAATATTTGATGTGCTCATACACAATTATTGGACAAAGACAAATTATTAAAACTTTATTCAAATTTCCAACACCGGAGTGTTTAATCTTGTGATTCTACAAGGAACAATAAATGAACAGTACATACTACCTACGTCATCGTCTTCCATCTTGAATTTTCCGACAGTACTCGAACTTGAATCTATAAGAACATCTCATTTCTAGGACTCTTGTAATTTAATTCGTAGATTATTTTTGGATTACATTTGGATTTGATTCTTAAAACTGTAAATTCCTTTTCCATTTTTACAATCTTATTCCAGGGAAATAAACTGTTTGTTAAATTTTACAAAGCTTGTTTTTCTGTGTTACTGTTTATTAGAGCCCAAACACATAGCAGTGACCTTGTCATAAAATAATCAGGAAACATATGTGAGCTATTATCAGATTCGTATTCTTTTGTGTTACAGGTCTTATAAAACTTTACAGGGTAGATACAATGAATTTCGTAAAACGTTATCACCACTGCTTTTATCAATGCATGTTACTGTCTGATAATCTGAATTTAATAAACATTAGTTTCATCAATACATCTTACAGGACTGAGAGGACGAACCTTAGTAAAAGCTATGAAACAATAACGATATCAATGCATGTTACGGAGCTGATTGGGTGATTTTCAGTAAACCTTATAAACACTCTTTTTGTCAATGCAGCGAGCCACGTGTATTGGCTAGCATACATTTTCGGGCAACTTACTTGACCACCTAATTAATAGAACGCACAAACTTGAGGCCCCCCCTTCCCCCATCTTAAAGTTAAATCAGTCTAAGTATAAAATAAGATACTGTCAGACTAGAGGTGATTGGTCTTAGTAAAATATGGAAATGAGTACTGTAGAATGATAACAATTTGGTAGATGACGGATTTATAGCAATTTATATATATGAAAAGCTTTAGAAAAGATTACTTGAAGTGATAATGATAAATGCATTTTTTGTAAGGAGGGAGTGCTTATTCTGTTATTAAACGAGTTTGGAATTTATTTGCAGAATGGATACAATCTAGCGATACAAATTTTAGAATTATACGAAAAGGTGTCTTTATTGGAATCAACAACTTTAACGATTTTTTTAACGTCCTAATTTTTGCAAAATACGTTATTGTTGTTCATCACAAATCGCAAATCTCAAATTTTATAAATATTATGTTGGTCTTTTAAACACTGGAAAATATGAAAAACTCAAGTGCATACGTTCGGAAGTTCCTGATAATATTATATATATCGACATGATCTGCTCCAATGAAACTGGTGTAGCCTCGCTTCATCTGCCGCCTCCGTCACGCTCACTTGTCAAGATTAATCCATTATTTTTAATACTGAAGAGATTAACATCATCACCTTGGACAAAATTCGTATACAATATTTTCATTAACTGTGTGCACGTTTAAACATTTGTGTTGTCCCTTATAAGATCGATCCGACCGCAATCTGCATGGACCCAGATCTGGTGGGCATAGTGTGTTTGCAGATCCGGGTCTTTTTAATTTCTTAGCATTAATCAGTAGAGCAAGAAACAAAAAACTTAATCTGTTGGCGTACAATGCGAATGCAGATACGGATCTATGATCTTTGCGTTTGGATCCAACTTAAAAGTTTGGTTATTTATATTCCTTTCGTTATGAAGAACATCGCTAAGATAGATTTGTAACTGTAGTTTTTTGACGATAGTCACATGTCAATAAATGATTGATCACTCGTAATGCCATGGTTCACACATTAGGAATGCTAGTCTATGGCGTAGTACAATATTAGTCATTAAATATCAGGGCGGGTGGGAGGACAATCCTGGATTCATATTCAAGTAATTTCGTGCAGAGTACACGTGTACATGGTTTAAAATTGGGTCCTAATAAAGTTAAAATATGGACATCATACCATCTTCCACGTCACCCTCCTAAAACCAGTCATAAGTGACTATATATACTTATCTGTCTGGACTTTGTAAATGCTTAATTGGGTGTATATTCCAAGGCCAAATACCTGCCCATGTCTTCCCACAGTTGCTACGACCACCCACAGCCAAATATGACACTTTATCACTTTAAAATCCGCATTTCTTCTAGTTTTCCTCTGATCCAATGTCCAAAATGTGCAGCTCTGTCCATACACACAGTGGTTTTTTAAATTTAAAAAATAGATTTTACCAGCGCTAAGTAAAGTGTAACAACCTCAAAAGACTAGTTTTTACTAGTCCTACTTTAAGATAACACTAATTGTGCAAAGAGTAATCACAATCTGAGAAATGTTTGACCGCTCCGGTGGCTTAAGTTGTTAGAGCATCCGCCTCGGATGCGGAAGGTTGCAGGTTTGAACCTCGGCTGAGTCATACCAACGACTTATAAAATTGGTACTATCAGCTGTCTCGCTCGGTGCTCAGCATTAGGCCTGGTGTCAGGATAATGTGATTGAGTGGGACATGATGCTACATGTCTGCGGCATAATGTTAGACATTACTATACACTGTCACACTGCGAACATCGTAGCAATATGACTAAAAAATCATTACAAGCTACGTTAAAAATACACACACACACACACACACACACACACACACACACACACACACACACACACACACACATCTTAAGTTGGAATTGCATTTCAGAGGTCTTAAGTTGGAATTATATCTGCATATTTTTAGTTGGAATTGTATCTCTGGGGACTTAAGCGGGAATTATATCTCCATGGTCTTTGGATGGAATTGAATCACTGGGGTCTTAAGCGGGAATAATTTCTCCATGGTTTTAAGTTGGAATTCTATCTCCATGGTCTAAGGTTGAAAATGTATCTCTGGGTTCTTAAGCGGGAATTCTATCTCCATGGTCTTAAGTTGGAATTGTATCTCAGCGGGAATTATATATTCATGGTCTTAAGCTGGAATTATATATAAATGGTCTTCTGTTCGAACTGCATCCCAGAGGTCTTTATGCGGAATTGCATCTCAGTGGTTTTAAATTGGAATTCAAACTCTCCAAGCCTCAAAAGTACAATTCCTGCAATTCTCAATAATACCTTTATCTTAATCGTGAGTTTAAATCTCAAGTTCGTTTGGATAAAATGTAATCACTATTGGACCCAGACTATTTTACATGTGTTGGAATATGTGTATTGATTGAGGGATTGGAATAAGGGCTCTCTTACTAACAAATTACCTGGCAGAAGGTGAGTCAGGCCATAATTACACATTCATGAGTACACTCCAACGGTATATGGAATTCGTCGGGCTACATAAGTATATCGGTGTAAACATTTTTGTGTTATTCTTTCTTTTAAAAATTTCATAACTTTGCTATGTTACAAATCAAATTTTTAATTTCATTTAAAGTTATATATTTCTATTCGAATTGAAAAAAAAATGACACGAAACGAGCTTGTGAGGCGAGGTCATTAGGTGTTTGCAAGGTATAGCGATTCTAGATGCAATGCAAGACTGTTATTTGAATATTCAAGTATGTCTTGTGTGTATGCTAACCGAATTAATAAAATATAAATATTTGCAATTCATTAGCGGCTTTTAAAAACATATTCTTTATCGAAGTTCACTAACCTTTAGCTTCACTTACTAAGGCAAGCCTCCCAAGCACCTGTAATTTTGAGAGGTTGTATTAAGTTTTTGAACTTATATCAATGTAAGGACCAATTAAAATATTCAATAAATTATATAGTATTTGACTTACTATCGAGCTAAGATAAAATCAATATATTGAATAAAAGGTGACAGGGTCAGAAAGGCCATAAAACGGGTGCGACGTCAAAGCTGATTGTAACACCATAAATGTTCGAGTTATTTGGTCCAGATACGATACCCTTTGATCGCCCAAATACCCACTGACTCACATTTCATTCACCTTGATAACCAACTGGAATACATTAGGTAGTCCATATTTCGAGTGCAGTCAGATATTTGTCACTGTTACGACTTTCAGTTTACAAACATTATCTACATGAGATACGCTCTCTTTCTTGTGCTTCAATTACCACCTTCAGCAAGATAGGTCACCGCTGCAGTTATTTATTATTTTCATATATAATGTAACTATAGAAACGTCGAAAAAAGAAATTCAAGTTGTTTGTGAGACTTACAAAAATGGTACTAACAGCTGCTTCGCTTGACGCTCAGCATTAAGAGGTTAGTGTTAGGACTGGTCGGCCTGGTGTCAGGATAATGTGACTGGGTGGGACATCATGCTCCATGTCTGCGGCATGATGCCTCAGTGCTAGACATCACTATAAACTGCCTCACAGCAGACATCGTAGCGATATGACTGAAAAATTGTTAAAGCTACGTTAAAAATCCTAATCAAACAAACAAATCAAGTTGTTTGTGCTTTAGTTTTATCTTTCTTTCTAAAACTCACCAGCTGGTGTTTTCATTGTTACTGATTTTATGTGCGTGTTAATTTGACATTAGCGATGTTTCACACTCATTACAAAAAACGACACGACATACTGTTCTGCCATTTTACTGTAAAAATTTTTATAAACATAATTCTTTTACCCTCTATTTTAATTATAAAAATAAAACACAACACTAAATTTCTTCTTGTAATAATTCTACTACCAGTCAAAATGAAACGTCCGTGGTTCAAAACGACCGTAAAAACGACAATACCATTCCTACCAGATTCAGTGTTAACTCAGAAGCAACAATATGTATCCCAGTGAGGGAAACCCTCTTATTACATTGAAATTATTTTACGAGTGGTCTATTCCTTCTACCAAGTTAAAAATATGGCAGAAGAATCAAATGCATATTATTTTGACCCGATTTCTGCCACTGGTTACTCAGACAGAACTGGAATCAATGTACACTTTCTGACTTTGAAAGTTTCCCTCATGTGTTATGAAAATGACGATTGATCGGATTGCTTGATCTTAAGATCGTTATCAAACGTCTCATTGGCTTATCGAATTAGCTTCCAGCATTTATACCTCCAGCATTGAAAAGCACCACAGGGCAGATAATATTGATATAAGTACTTGACGTGAAGGAGCTACGGTTAACAAATGTCTTTATAAGGTTATTCATTTGACGGTCATGAAAAGATTATTTCACCGCTAAGAAATACTTTGTTCAACATTTTTTCTTTCATGATAATACTAACAAGCGACATTGCTATACAGCCAAATTAGTCAATATCTTCGTATATTTAAATCAGTAGTCATTTTAATTCATTGCTTAGACATGATGGTTTTGGAAGAAGAAAAAACATTATTCATAAATTGCAGGTGTCAGTTTACACAGCAGTCCTAAATCACTACGCGAATTTTGTTAACAAGTAAGATTACGTGGTCTACTTCATCGTGTGAAAGGTTCAGTTTTCTTCTGAGCTTTTCTTATCAATAAAACGGATACGCTGTCTTTTTGGTGTATGGCAGAAGATTTCTTATTCATATATTTTCTATAAGGTAAACTGGTGCTCTGCATCACAAATTAAATTCTACAAGTTATGTCATTTTCGAACGGTGTTATATTTGTGTTATTACGTATTTGTTTAATTTTAAGAAGAGTAACAAGAAAATTAATTTACAACCAAAATATATTAGTACACACGAAAATCCATAAATAAAATCTTAATTTTGCAAAACGCTTGAGTCCAAGTCAAAAGGCAGGGTATGACATGTTGCACATTACTGAAATCGAAAGTCAGTTCATCTTGATATAACTAAAATACAACAGGGATCATGCTCAGCATGTTCCGTGCAAATGTTAGCCGACTATGCAAGTTTTTGCTGGTCTGGGCATGTGTTAGCCGGTCTGTGCAAGTGTCTGCTGGAGCGCGAGGAAAGGAATTGAGCCCGGAATTCCAGGGTCTGTCCCCAGAGTCCATGCGTCCACATTAAACAATGCACTATCATGATCCTTACATAACCAAACACTTGTTCGAAAAGCGAACGAGTGATTTTGAATGCACATGAACATCGACTCTATCAACAGACAGTTTTTATGTTTATGTAAGGGTTACCTAAAAAAAATCGCACAAGCAGGCCAGGTCAAACCTTACTGAATAGATAAACCTGTTGCTTTCTTGGAGTTATGGTTTGTTTCACAGACCTTTATAGTTGTCGAACTGAGCGATAAGTATCTGTCATGCGAATAAAATAAGATACTACTTAAATAAAAAGTCATATTTATATTTTGACGGGAGTGGTGGTGGGGTGGAGCGAATTTAATAACAGTTACAGGGAATTATATGATTTGTAAATAGCGTGGAATATTGTACTTGTTTATTAGTCAGATGCAGATATTGATACTGGTAAAATATCAAGAATTTTTTAGTCACACTTATACTACTGGAATATTAACAAACAATGCTGATAAAAAAAGATTTCAAACAGATCTACACAGTTTATAAGATTATGCTGTCTTACGTTATTTTAGTATTGGACAAATCTGCGACGGATTTACGCTTCTTTGTCTTTTTTCCATGCATTTTGTGTACAAGTTATGTTGAATCTGTGTTCTTAGATTACACGAAATGACACAGATTCTTACATGAGTCCAAGCTGATAAGCCGTGTGCTGTTGTTTGATTTTATTGCTTTTTTGCGAGTTAACCAATTTTTGTTATGAAATTAATATTTTCAAAAGAATATGAGTGATATTTTCAGAGTTTTTATACTAAATTCATGGATGCAATTTCAGACCAAACAACGGATCTCAATAAATAGCGATACGTCTAAAAGGATGAAATCTTTTTTATCAGCTATAGTCATTTTAAAGTAAGCCGCTGCTTCTCGTTGATTCGGAAAACTTTCTATAAATCAGAAAGCAAAATATGCCCATCCCAATTTTCAACTGGCTGTTTTTCATTTGGCATGCCATTCTATGTCTGCAGATAAAGTTGAAGAACTGAAGAAGTTTCCATTTATTTAGGTTTGGTGGGGTGCTCCCAATATTATTTAAATCAATACAGAAGACCCACCCATGCTCGTTTTTCTTAGAAATTGAAGTATGATAGAGAGATACAAAGTTCTGAGCCCCCAGTCAGCAATGCGGACAGTTAAATTAATGAATACACAAAAGGTGAAATTCAAATAACAGCAATTTAATATCATTCAGTAGAGGTCATCTCTCAAATAAAATTCAAATTAAAACTCTATCACTCGTCTTTTACTCGAGCAAGTGACGGCCTATTTCATCATCTGACTTAGTGTGATAGATTTTCCTCCTGTCCTGTGTTCCGACTCATGTGTATGATCTTTCTCTGGACTGGTAATCAAATTCCCTCCAGTCCTCAAACTTCTGCCACCGTTCTTCCTTTTTGTTTTGTCTCCCAGAGACTCCGACCATCTGTAATGGGGTAATTGCCGTTGTCTCCTACAGTTCCTCTTGTCCCTAAAAGCTTCCTGTATTAACACACATGGACATTAGCATAGCATATTCCACAAGCTATTTTACTCACACTAAACAACAATATCATCAGATAAGCCATTACTTTCTTTTGACACGCATTCGTGTCCATCGAAATTCACACACACACACACACACACACACACATATATATATATATATATATATATATATATATATATATATATATATATATATATATATATATATATATATATATATATATATATATATATATATATATATATATATATATATATATATATATCCATATATATGATATATATATATATATATATATATATATATATATATATATATATATATTCACAATCTTATTATTCAGAACAATGTCACATAATCAGACGCATTTCTGTACTTCTACAAACTTTTCTTGTTCCAAGTACTTGCACTATTTTTAAGAGTAATCCAGCTGGCAATGTCTACCAGAACAGTGACGTTTGAACATTTGCCTATCAATTATGATACTGAAATAATATTTCTTCCAGCATACTTCCGTACTCATTATTGTCAATTGGTAGACAATTTAATTTTCTTAATTGCCATTTCAAATTTGGCCTCTTACGAATTGAAATCATACCCCTCAGTGTGTATTAGCAGTCAATATCCACACACGCGAAAGGTAGCACGATAGCTAGATGGATCAAATCAGATATGTACTAATATTTCTCTACATAGTACCAGCTCTGAATCTTGCTTTACTGCCGTTCTCTTTCCCACAATGTACCAGGTCTAATTCCTGCTCTCCTGTCACATTTGCCAAAATAGTCCGAAAGCAAAAATTGCTTTGCGGATCTTTTTCTCTCATAGTACCAAATCTACACACTTGCCATTTTTCTCTGGATAATTCTTGGTATGAATCTTGCTCAGCGGCTGTTTTTCTCTACATTGCTATAGGTCTGAACCTTCCGTTGGTACCGTTCCAGATAGATCAATATCTGAATCTTGCTTTGATACCGTTCCACATAGTACAATGTCTGAAGCTTGCTCTCAAGTTACTGCCTTGACAATGCTTCGTAACACTATTTCAAAAATTATAACAATATTAATAAAAACTAGTGAGTTGTTAACATTACTTTCAGTTATTACATTTTCACAAGAGTTTATACGTAAGCCGCACATTAGTTTTCAATGACTGACTTTGAACTAATTATTTGATATAGAGTTCATACTATGTTTATGGAGGTTTTTGTTGTATGCGCGCTTTTATCCGGACTCTTTGCAACTTTTTGGATCCAGTTATTAAAATGTGGTTGTATATCTCATTGCTGGTTAAGCTGTTGTTGTGTTGGGGGGGGGAATGGGGGGGATTGGTGGGGTTAAATGGACTTAAAATCACTATTAACACCGTGGGGACACAGAGGCTCCAAGGGACTTTTCTATAACTTGACCTTTTATGTTAATTCCGTGGTACCTGAGGATAAGAGATTGCAGTCCCTCTTTCGTATCTACCCTGAGTTTGTGTTCATATTCAAATACGAAAATGCCCCGAGTGGCCGAATAGTCTAAAGCACTCTCCGTTACGGATTACTGCCATCTCATCTCTGTTTGCGTGGGTTCTAGTCTCAAATTATGGATATGCGAGAAAGCTTGCCAGTAGCTTCTCGTGAGTCGGTGGTTCTTTCCTGGGTTTTCCCGGGTTCTTCCTCCACTATTAATACTAGCGGCCATGTATAGCCTATCGTGTGCTGAAAAAATGGCGTTAGACCCTACAACAACCATCTTCAAGTAGTGTGTGTAGTCTTTTGTGGAAGTGTTACTGATGTACCCATATACAAGGATCTGAAAGTTGACCAAACTGGGACTTTTTATTCGCTCTTCTAAATATCTAACGTATGTACTCGTTTATAAGCCGAGTCAAACTGTAAGCTGCAAAGAGCTTCTGTCATCCGTAACAGCAGATGAGGGTCTATGTTCTTTATTCTACTGATTACTTCTAACAAACTGCACAGAGCCAGATCTGTGGCGCATTTTGTGACGGCCAGTCTGGGTCTGTGCAGTGTGCATTTGGATTCATATTTTAAGCCAGAATAGATAGTAATTTTTTTTGGGGGGGGGGGAGGAGGGTGATCTCACCCATTTTGATCTTCACAAACTATTTGGTGAGGCCCTCCTGCCTTTATATTAAGTGTTTGCTATAAGGTGTTTTTTTTATTTTATTATAAATTGGTATAATATATTATTTATTTTTGTTTGTATTTGTTCTTTGTATTTTTGTTTTGTTTTGTAATTTTTGTCATTTGATAGTTTTTTATTAAAAAAAATTCATGATATATATTCGTCGATATGTAAGAAATTTTCTTGACTCATGTGGTATTCTTTTTCTTCTCGTTTCTCCCATTCCCTTTTCCTTTACTTTTTCGTCCTTATTCTGTCTTTCTCTCTCCATTCTGCTGCTGTACTATATAGAGTTGCTGTTATTTCTTTCGGTCTTTCTCCTGTGATTAGTCTTTATTTATTGTTTAAATGGGGCTCTGTTTTGATTTGTTTCTGTTCTTTTCTCTAGGATTTGTATCTTTTGTATCTCTAGAGTTGCGGTCATTTCCGATGGTCTTTTTGCTGCGGTTAGTTCCCTTGTGTTTATTTGTTGTTTTGATGGGGCTTTATTCTGATTTGTCTATGTTCTTTTCTTTAGGGTTTGTGTCCTTTGGATCTCATTTACTTTCGTTGTTTATTGTTGCTCTTCCTGTTGTATTATTCTACCAGATGCCTGATGTTGTGGGTTATTTGTCGTAGTTTTTGCAACACTACTCGTTTGTTTTTGAGTGTTTGGTTTCCCTTGTTTCTGTTTCTCGAAACTTCCTTGTGTTTGTTGTTGTTGTTGTTGTTGTTGTTGTTTTCCTTGTATTCTCCCGTTTCGTTCCTCGTTGTTTTGAGGACATATGAAGGGCGTGTGCCCTGTTGCATTACATCTATTGCATTTCCTGCATCCTTTGTACCACGTTTTGGCAAGGAAGTCGTGTATAAAATAGACTCTTTTGATAGATTTCAGGTGTACCTTTTCAATTCTTAATACTATCGTCCCGTTGTAAATGTGAGTTGTTGGAATTATCGTTTGTCTTGAGTTGATTGTTTTTACAGCGAATTTATCCTCAAAATGTTTAACTACTGTCTCTAATGGTATCTCAAGTGGGATATCCGATATAATCAAGATCAATTTGCATATGAAAAATTTGACATGAACATTCGGCTTGAAAACTACTGGGAAAACATAAATAGTCATAGACATTTACTAAGAAAACTTAATGTGTTTTCTTCCAGTTTTGGACGAAAACTTAGAATTTCATGTGTCAAGTAAGATGTTTGTCTTTGTTTGGAAAGTCTGACTTATTTTCTGTGTATTCTATCTTAGCGAAATTATTGTATGACATCCAGCCTTTCACAATGATAAAGTTATCGAGGGATCTTTGTCTACAATTACTGCGGCAGTCTATTGTGGCGATTTTTATGGTGAAAGATACAACAATGATAATGTCAACATTAAGTACAGACTGAAAATCAAGTAAAAGAGAGCTGTAGGTAAATAGGTATGAATAACTGAGATGCCGTAGACTTCAGTCATCTATTGACTTTTAAATGTTCGCTGGTAGCCAATCTCCAGTCTTCCAGAACCACAGTTGAAAATCGCAAGAATTAGTCTGCGTATTTCACTGAGAAACAATGTAGTAATCTAACTTGGAAAGGTAGCATGCTAAATTGAAAACTTATCCACTGGTTGACTGGGGTTTTCACTCCCGCTCGAGGTCCAGGATGCAACGCCCCTGGTGGAGGGTAATGCGCGGGTTTGGGGTTTCAGCTCTTGAAGCTAAACTGGCATGATTGTATGAACTCAATTTAAATTATCCATCCCCTATAGAAAAATGGAACATTTTTAAAAATGTATATTTTAGCAAGTGGCAATTTTCTGGAAAAAAGTATTAATTTATTTATTATTGATTTCACTTGAATACGACTACGTGAAATGAATATTAGTAACATGGACAAGTGCGTGTCATCATATTTAATGTTAAGCTCCGATTCCCGTCACTTTGTCTGAAATTTTGGCGCTTTTTCTTTATCCACATCTTCAATAAAACCCATATGTGACCCACAATCTATGATAATTACACATGGTCTTTTCCGTTCTGTAACGGTCAGTATGTAAGCGAAATATCTGACATGTCGATCATCTGTGGCCGTTTTATATTTTACATGTAAGTTTGCATTAGTCCATCTTACAACTCTACATTAGTCAATATATAATACCATACAGATCTGATTAGGTAAACGTAAGCGATAAGCATTTTTTTAAATTATAAAAGGATGGCTATTAGATTAGATTTTGCATTGTGTTTTTGATAGCTCGTCTTTGATCAATGATGTAAGGAAAGTTGTTTCTGAGGGCCAATGTACAACGTAAAGTATACAAACGTGTGCAGCAGTAGTTGTTGTAGAGTTTAACGCCATTTTTCAGCACACGAGTATACATGGCAGTCAGTATTACTGTATATGAAGAACCTGGGAAAACTCAGAAAAAAACCACTTACCCACGAGAAGCTATTGGCAAGCTTTCTCACATACCCACATTGGCAGAATCTGAGGCTCGAACTCACACAGACAGAAGTGAGATGGCAGCGATCCTTATTTGAGAGCGTGTTAGACCACTAGGCCATTCGGGGCCCCGTGTTCAATCGTAGTTTATGGGAAGAAATGGAATGTAAAGGTATGTACAGGTATGAATGATTGGTTAGCATAATTTATATAAAGTGATCACTTTCTTAGTTATAGATCCAGTATTGATATTGATACATTCATCATCATTGTCGTCATCGTCATCATCAAATCCACCCCCACCCCCATCTCTTTCTAGGAAGTAATCATTAGTTGACGTTGGTTTATTAGTTATGATACATGAAGTTTAGAAGTGACACAGCAAAAAACCGCAGGTCAACAGCCGTCTTCGGGTTATTTGCTCTTTTCCTCATGCACTAAATAAGAAACCTTAGAACTTTTTGTAAGTTCTTAATGGTATTAAATGACAACTAGTGTCAAACAATGTAAAATATCGTCTCTTTGACAAAACAAAACAGTACAATGGCCCTCCGAAAAGTGATTCATTCGAAAGGATCAAAGATACACAACGGGCAAATAAATCATTCATCATTACGATACCCTCACGATGACAAACATACCGTATGCATTCCTTTATACGTGTTTAAAGTCTTTTCACTTAAGAAAGGTGGAATTTCCCTCTAAAATAATATACGTGTAGAAGGTAATAATTATATAGATATGAACTTAAAATATTGCATAAGTGATGCCAATATTGACAAAATACAGTGCAAAACTAAAATAGAATAAATATAATCCATTTCATAATATATCGCTTCCTTTCCCAAGGTCACGTAGATAGATATGACAACCACGTAAAAAGAGAAATAGAAAACACCAAAATATTCGTCGTGATGTTTGCTTGTCAATATTTACAAAAATTGTACAATTTTATTTTGGCATGTAAAGTGAATGCTCGCAAGTCAGGAAAATATTTAGACAAAAGATTATTATTAATGACGTAAGCAAGTACCTTTGTTAATTTTAACGGGGACATTAATTTCATTCTCAGAAATATTACTTTTAGCAGATGACGGCCTACGAAACAGAAATGCCATTATCAATCTGTTCGGGGCAATCTAAGCAATGTTTTTTTTTTTTTTTTTTTATGGGGAAGACTGCTGTTAGTGTATTAGTGTTTTAGATTGGTGTTAGTATATTAGTGTATTATACTTGTGTTAGTGTATCCCTTGCAAAAACGTTTACCATGCACAACGTTTATTTTGATAAAAGTTTGTAAACTAGTGAAAGCATAACATTATACAAGCTTTACCCATAATGCGTTGTATACGCTTATCTACAATGACTTTCTAAAGTAACCGATCTGTAACGGAATTTCAGCGTTTGCCGTCGTCCGCTACAAATCATATTGCAAACAGAATATTTTTAATTTTCTGCTCAGAATAAATGATTTATCTTGCTGTCAATGTTTATAGTTATAATTTTATATTTGTTAAGTATTCTGCAAACTTGTAAAGTATACGTACTGGACTGTATAGAAAAAGACTACGTAGAGAGAAAGGATTTTTTTTAATCCATGCTAGGATTGCATAAAGCCTTTATAAAAAAATATTTATAATTTATACATTAAATTTGTTTTAAAGAATGAAATTTCAGAATAGGCATACATTATACACTAAACCGTGGAACAGCTCTTGTACAAATGACCACTTTCCCAAACAATTTATTAATCGTGTGTCTAACATACGAAAGTCCTAGTTGAAAAAAAAACAACCTCTTTTAAACATAAAGATTAAGAGTACACATATTTATTTTAATATTTTAATTTGTAAATGTTCAGTTTGAAACATTATCTAGTATTTCAATATATACTGGGAAAGAAATCTTTAGAAATCATATCCATGCATGTTAGAAGGGTGTCTTAGTTATATAATTAACGAGGAAATATGAGTGAAACAGCGGTCAAATTATAAAGTATTAGCCTAGGGTCATACTAAGCTACATTTCAATTACACTGCCATCTCACCTCTGTCTGAGTGGGTTCGAGTCTCAGATTCGGCCAATGTGGGTATGTGAGAAAGCCTGCCAGTGTCTTCTCGTGGGTTGGTGGTTGTTTCTGGGGATTTTACCGGGTTTTTCCTCCATCATTAATACTGGTCTCCATGTAAAGCCTATCATGTGCTGAAAAATGGCGGTATAACACTACAACAACAACAACACAGCAAAAGCCCCCGCCCACCCCCACCCCCAAACATAAATAACATAAAATACATATTATGCAAATCTCTTGATCCCTAGGACATAAACGTGTATTTATTAAAATGGTTACTGTGACTTCATAATCAATATACTTTGAAAAAGAGAGACAGTTTTGATGATTCAACATCGGCACTAATAGTTTTTTTCCCAGGGTTGACACTTTTATGTTATTTTCCACTACATAACACATAAGGATGTAGAGGGAAGCCTTTAAGTGCTCTCCGTTAAAGTCTGGTTGTCGTTCTTTTAGCTTTTTGGTCTGTTTCCTTCTCATTCTAAGAATTATCGTGTTGTGGACTCTTCTTCTGAAACCTTTAACCCACCAATCATAGTCGGTCTGGATCGGTGATGGGGTTGGGTGTGGGTGTGGGTGGGGTGGACGTGAGGAGGATTAAATGGATTGAGGAAAATGGAATTTTAGTGTATATAGCTAACTTATAAAAATAGAAGCTACTCTAGCACAGCAGGTACATGACCTTGGTTCGATAACTATCTTCGGAGAACGTCCAATAATTTATTTTAAAAAAATGTTATTATCGTGTTGTTAAATTTATGTACAAAAAGAAGGTACTCTGACCCTTTTTCAACTATATGTTCTGAAATACCGTTGAACAGGCACTGCTGATTTTCATTTACCATCACTATAATTAAAACTTGATTTTAGTTGACAAATGCAGTTGATTCCCGTCGCAGGGTATAAATTTATTGCCTATTATAAGAACATGTTAATTTTTGTCCACAACGGCTTGTCATACAAAAAGTCGAACTCAGTACACATATTAACTCAATACCTCAATAACATTTGTTTTAAATCTGTCAGCACGGTAGTACTGTGGAACTTTCAGAGTTTACAATAGCTAGAGGGGCCTATACTCAAAGTACACGCTCTTTACGTCATCTCGATACCAGCGATGTGACCCATAATGGATTGTGCAAGTTGTTCCATCCAGTTATCGCACACTTCCTTTTGAATTTAACTGGAAACTCTCGCAGTCTTTGAGTCATTTTTCATCCAAGTAGGATTTAACCACTGAACTTGTACAAAAATAAAATGGATGCATTATTTCACTAACGCTTACACCCCCTCTCGATCGCTATCAATAAACTCGTTATTTGTAGCACTGCTTATCTCGCGCTGGCAGAAACGATTATTTTTAAATGAGAAGTTACAAGCAAGGTTGTTTTTTTTTATCTTCTGTCACATTTGTTTCTTTGAAGGCAACAGGCAGCATAATCTGCATTATATTAAATGCGTTATCAGATAGAAGGAACTGTGCAGTTTCTTTCATCAGACTGGAGATAAAACAATTCTACATGGATTTGGAATAAGAGTAAATTAAATCTTCGGTTTAGTGGCGAAAAATGTTAAGATAATCACGTGACTAACGCACTCTTGAAGCTAAATGACTAGATACTAATAGGGAAGGTGCTTAACAAAACAAGTATAATTTAATTCAATATGGATGTGTTTGAAATAATTTGCGTCCTTAAGTTCAATTTATTGGAACTATAAATATACACAGAAAATTTGGTGAAAAGATGCTTATGCACATGATCGATATAATGAATCTACAACAATTCTTGAGTTTTGTGACGTTACTCTTGCGCACGTAACGTCCTCAGGTACCACGGACACGGCTGTTAACAAAATCTATTCATCACACACTCTCACACGTTCTCCACCCAACCGTAGTGGTCGGCTTCAGTGATCTGATAACAGTGTGCGATACTTTTATAGAGAGACTGATATTGTCTGTTTGATTCAAATATTTCAAATGATTCTTCGTTGTATAGAATATTTAGCAACTAATATATTATATCTTTCAACCGAGCTCCATGTTTTGGACTAACTATTTCACCAACAACGTCTCGTTAAACTTTCTTTCACCACTATAGTCAACGTATGTGGCAAACCATCTGGTCATTAAAACCATAATGTGAAAAGGCACCGCGAATTCGATATCATAAGATACGTTACAACGAAACTGAGCTGTTCATTACGTGCCAACGTATTCCCCATCATAAAAAAATCGAAATTTTCTGTGTGCGTAATCAGACTATCTGCTAAGACAAACAAGCCAGAACATGAAAACATTTCGCGTTCTCTAAGGTCGAATTCGTGTTCTGGAAAGAACCAATTCGAAAAGTCATCAGATTCGCATGATACTTATTTTAGTCCGCATGAGTGCGCGGTCTTAAAGTTTGAATACTATCTCAAGAGCGTTAATTATTAATTACATATGTAGTTTGCAGAATATGATTTCTCTTCTGATTACTGTATGATCTGAATACTCGATCTCGATATATATATATACACACACACACACACACACACACACATATATATATATATATATATATATATATATATATATATATATATATATATATATATATATATATATATATATATGCAGAGAGAGAGAGAGAGAGAAAGAGAGAGAGAGTAAACTGTGCAAGTAAATTTTATAAAATATGTTGTTGTTGTAGGGTTTAACGCCATTTTTCAACACACGATAGGCTATACGTGGCGGCCAGTATTATCGGTGGAGGACGAACCCGGGTTAAATCCCGGAAAGAACCACAGACCCACGAGAAGCTACTGGCAAGCTTTCTCACATAACTACATTAGTTCGAACCCACTCAGAGGTGAACGGAGAACGCTTTAGACCACTCGGGGCCCCAATTTTATAAAATAAACTTGCGTCATGACTGCCATGTTATTTAAGCGGCTGTATCACGTTTCACATGGTAAATACATCGGCCCTTTAATGTTTTTCAGATTTACATTTGCATGTTTATGCCTATTTCATTTTGTTCTTTTGTGCGTTCTCCATACCCCACATATTCTCTCTCTCTCTCTCTCTCTCTCTCTCTCTCTCGCGCGCGCGCACTATCTCTTTTTGAAGATGAACAGATCTTAAGCGGAAACAGCACATTAAACCGTCTGTTATATGTTTATTTTATCAGCGATATAAAACTATGCCTAAAATGAAATAACTAAAAGTAAACCTTAAGTAATGGCTTCTTTAAAGAGTTTTACACATGAATCCTGCAAATTATTGGTGACTAAACTTACAAAAACGTTTGCTATTTGATACTCGGTGATCCATACAGTGTGTCGTTTACACTCTGCAACAAACAGAGACATTTTAGGAAAACCTTGACTGAATATAATAATACAATTGTTTCATTAGTTTCCCCCCTCTTTACGTTGTATTATTTCTCTGAAGTATTTGCAAGATAGATTTTGGTAGGAATAAAGCCGCGAATGGTTCAGATTATCAAATACGTAATGAATGAAGATTCGGAGTGAAGTTCAAAATTAATTTAAAATTCGACGGTTTCTAAAAATAAAATAAAAATCGGTACTTTAGCATTATGTGATAAATATTGTTCATTCCACAAATGTCTATTTTCTTTATGAAACTCCTCGAATAATTTTATTTAACTTTCTTAATAAAAAAAAAAATTATATTAGAAAATTGTGCGCGTTTAAGATGATCGAAGTGAGTAAAAAGCTGATATCAACACAGTAGTGTTTCTGCGTTTATTTCTATAAATCATAACAAGTAATTAATTGTCCTCTTTAAAAGCCGTTCACAGAAACAACTAATTCATAAACTTAATAAAACGTCCTTTCAGTGATTGTGTGTTGTAAGATATACAGTCATAAAATAACGTGAAGTGTCAACATGAAACGACCTGGACTATGCAAGTTCATATACAAAATCTAAATCCACTGAGCTTATCCTAGAGACATTCATACATATGAAATTATTATCTGACTAGATGTCACACATTGAAAACAGCACATGCTATACTAAAATATGATTGAGTGTCATAAAGGGAAAAGAAAACAGCTTTTGCTACACTATAGCACACTACAGGCTTTTTACAACCTGTCATACGTAAATACGACCGACCTTGAACCCACTACAAGGTCAATAAAAATCCATATTCTTTTCATATAATATCATATACTGTTATCATTTACAACATTATTTGATAGCGTCAGTAAATATTGACGCTTGGATGTATCAATTCTTTATTTTAACATAATTCTTCCACCGACACTTTGATAACGTATCTATATGTGACAACAGATAGATGCCATAGTACTAAAGCTTTGATAAATGATAATCATATATTGCAATAACGGATATTGATATATACTTTTTTAGCAATAACGGATATTGATATATACTTATTTAGCGATAATGGATATTCATATATACATATATTGATATATACATATATTGCGAAAACGGATATTGATATATACATATTTAGCGATAATGGATATTGATATATTCGTATATTGCGATAACGAATACTGATATATACATATATTGCGATTCGGATATTAAAATTTAGGTTTGTGTCACCAAGAAATGTCCGATGGCAATCTTACAAAGTTATTCCAGTCTCTCACTGCAATTATATATCTGGACAAGAAAGGGTGTGGTCATTTACTGATTGATTACATGTTTCTCATTTGTTCATTTTCATTTGAGTACAATAAGGTGCTTAATGTAGTATGGGTGTTCCGACAGTGTATGTGTGTTGTTGTTTTCTTGAATTAAAAAAAAAAAACAACAGATTTTTATTTACATACATGTCTAAAATGTTGTTATAATTTTTCGACGAAAGTTCTGTTTAAAGGTTCATTCTTTTCGTGTCTGAAATTGGAAAAACAATAAAACAGATAATGGAACAAAGTAAAACGGCATATTAGTAGATAATCAGCAATATAAGGAGATTAAATGTCAGTATATAAATTCTTGGGCGTGTTCAGGTCACCACATATCACAGTGTACCAACGTGGGGATATTTAGAGACTGTCTATAATCGCTTCGAAACATATTATGGGATAGGGATTGAAATTTCTGAATCCCACACCCTCAGCAAACTACAATTGTTTGTTTCAAAACTATATATATATATATATATATATATATATATATATATATATATATATAACACTCATCCTAAAATTTATTGTTATCTAGTAGTTTTATTTTTCTTTAATTTTGTATTTTCCGAAAAAAATGTATAAAACTGTTTCGAAATTTAAAAAAAAAATTCAGTAAGAAATTCTGATCTTTTGGCCAAAATGCAAGAATCTGAAGTCACTCTCTTCTGACATAAAATGACCAGAATTGGATTCTGAATTCGCGCAGCGTTGAGGACGAGATTCAAACTCAAGTTCAAAATTACAAACTAAGGCATTGTACTCAGAGGCAGCTTGTGTCCTTAAATATCGATATGCCTGTATAAGTATTTTTAAACTGTCAAAGTTTCTGACTTTATTTGAAATGAAAGTCATGGTGTATCCTGAACTTCTGTTTCTTACTCAAAGAGAATGCCTAAACATAAAAAGTATAGTTTCTAGAAAAAGGGGCCTTTTGAGTTGACGAAGATGACCAGTGCTTTTTTTTCTCATGATGACTTCATTTTGTGAATGTCAAAGTGTCTCCAGTCTTCTATAATTCACACCATTTTTTATCTTTACTGATTTGTAATTAAAAATATGTCTGTAATATCATATATAAAATATTTAATGAAAAAATAATACCATTTACTATCAGAACTGCACAACAAGTTTCTAACTTATGCAACGTTGTGAATTGCTGGATTTCCAAGAGAAATAATTTTGATAAGAAATTTGAGCCTTCTCAGATGTTTTTGCGGATCCGTTTTGTAAGTATGACATGCATCTCACATGCAGCCAGATCAAGTTAAATTAAATCCCACAGTATGTATATGTGGTATGACGGGTTGTTATGCCGCCACTGTAGTAGGTGTGGTTTTATGGTTGGGGTGGGGCGCTCACAATATATTATTTAAATTACTATAGAAGTCCCACACAGGCTCGATTTTGTAGGAAGAAAAATTAGTGATAGAGAGAGGTAAAGTTCCGAGCCCCCAATCATAAATGCCGAAAGTTAAATTATTGAGTACACAAAGAAGTGAAATTCAAATGAAAAACAATTTAATACAATTCAATAGTCAAATGATAATTCCCAAATTACTCTTCTTCCGCTCGAACAAGTGTGATAGCCTATTGCATCATTTCATTTATAGTGTGAGATAGCTTTTCCACCTGCCCTTGTTTTCTATTCATCTGTATATCTCCTATCCCACCAATTCCTTCTGTTACCTCATAACTCCTTCTCCTTGACTGCTCCTTCTCCAATTTCTCCTCCTCGACTCTGTTCCGACTAGCCTTCGATTTATCCACTAGTCTTTATTCCGGCTCCCTCATAGAGACTCGCGACTAAACTACAGCTGAAGTCTGTCTCCTAAAAGCTTCCTTTGTAAACACAAGGACGCTAGCATATGTCCTTAGCCATCTGTCTCACACTAACCAATAATCAGTCATCATATAAAGGCTGTTACATTTTTCGGTCACGCATTCATGGACATCGAAATACTCGTACGTTCTTTTATAGTAAACAATGTCGTAATAAGAACACGATATCAACTCCTTTTCATACAATGAATTGCGTCCGACACACACACACACACACACACACACACACGCACGCACGCACGCACGCACACACACACACACACACACACATTCTTAATCTCATTATGCTGAACAATATCACAATAATCAGACGCATTTATGTACATTACACTCCTACAAAATGTACACAAATATTCAAATACCCATGCTCTTATATATCCTTACACCCATATTAGACAATTTTACACACTGCAACCATTTTAAAAAGTTACAATTCAATTCAACAATTGTAAAATCTAGAATATCACATGAATAAATGCTAAGAAGTAACCAAATAGCGAATAACAATATTAATTCTGACTACGAACTAACACTATACATAATTCTTTACATAAGCATAGCTCATTTCTCAAATACACATGTAAATTAAAAAAACTATAAATATATTTCTAGTAATGAAGTATGCATATTGCACATAATTACAATTACAATATTCTGCAGCAATCGAGACAATAACTTACTGGCCTTTACAAAGCTTTGTCTTTCTTAGAATTTCTCCGTCACATTAGGGGTGGCTTCCCCGGAGTAAAGCTTTATAACTTTCCAGCACGACGTTTGTGCAATTACTTAGTTCCTAGCTCGAAAATACTAAATTAAATTCGGATTGAAATGGTGACCACAGCCTCTCTCAATTCCAATTGGATGTCGATTTTATCCTGTTCTATTAAACTTAGCAGATAATTCCCCTGGGCCGTCTGTCTATGTGATTAGATTTATGGCGCCTATAAGGATTCTTTGTTCTTGAACAAAACTTTCAACGTCCACGTGCGACTTTTCACACCCAACAAAGCTGGTTTCTCGCACCTTTACCAAGAGGACAAACTAATGGTGTCTAACATATATACATGGCTTCTAACCATTTCTTTGTTCCCCTTAATTACGCTATGGCGAGCAGGGCAACGTGACAGTCTACACTTTTAATCCTAAATTGTATGTGCTGTTGAATTGGGTTGGGGAATTTATGTTACTATTAGTCTTTTCTATGGGAATATACACAAACAACAACAGAATACAAACACTATACTGCGAATATCATCGCGCGCGATACACTCAGAAATCTGCCATTTGAGTATGTTATTCATATTGGTAGCCAATACGTTTGGGAATAAAAGAAAAAGAAAACATGACTGTTCCGAATAAATAACATATATGTTTTAAATCGTGTGTGAAAACCTTTAACAGCCTGAGTTTTTCCACACACTCGATGAAATATATCTCGTATTTGCTGGTTTCAAGGAATTATCCTCCCTGTAAAGAGTGGATAATGTATAATGTGATCAGAAAATATTGGTTTTTAGAACTGGACAAATTCGTAGCAGGAATGTTGTAAATGCCAGATGTTTCATATTGCATCGTTACAACAGATAGTACTTCTTCTTACGGTCTGGACTATGTCATTACATAGCAAATATTCTTTGCTGAGTTTGGCAAAACTACTCTTTTGGGGTTTTGCTTACATTTTCATCTCATCCATACGCAATAAAAAAGAGACGCATGTCTTATATTCAACTGAATTGTTCTTACAACATTCTTTCTTATTGATGAAAGTTGTACCATTAAACCTTAAATTCGTGAATTGTCGTACGTTTTTTCATTATCAGTTGTTGTTTTTTAAATGACAGTCGACACTCAGACTGCTGCCTACTGGCCCCAAACCGTTTATCCACATAAAACTTCGCACTTCATTTTATGTCGGGGGGGGGGGGGGGGGGGAAAGGGGCTTAGCAATCTATTATATAGAGCTGAAAGTGAAAGCGGGTCCGCGTGGTCCAGGCTACTCGTAAGAAGACTATAACAAATAAGATAACAAATGGGCAACTCGAGCAGCTCGTTTCTCTTGTAAAGTACAATTTTGGTGTTGATACAGTAACCTTAATCGTTGATTCCGATGGCTTGCAAGCACAACCCAGAATCCTTTATTATAAAGATTTGGTGGTTTAAAAGCGCCTTTTCCGGCTCCAGTTTCTATTGCTCATTCACTTTTGGGAATAACATGAAAGTGTTCACTGGAAAAATGCTTTTTTTAAACACATATATACTTGGGTAAAACTAATTCTAGATGAAATTAACGAGAAGAATCTGATAACAGAGAAAGAGACGCAAACATCAAAATAAGTAAGATACTGAGAAATATTTAAAACTAATGGTTTTCATCCTTCCAGTCGTTTTTACACTCTACCTATGAACAGTATACCTTTAATATATACGCAAATCACAACTCAACTGACACTGTAAAAGAGCGTGTACATTTATTCTGAAGAAAGAAAGTTATCGTACCGTTACTCCTAAAATTATATGATATTTTCAATTAGGTACACACTGTTTAGAAAACAATTAGCCGAAAAGCCGACAGTTCTTATTTTTTATTATTTTATTTTATTAAGGGTCTTTCTTCAGAGTGACTCAAACAGCTTCTGCGTGATTCTAACTTTGACAGCCCAACTTTATCACCCAATGACTAGATTGCGAAACTCTCATAATGTCTCACTTGCATGATTTTTTTTTTTTGTTTCACATTTGCATGATTCACCAAACCACGACAAAAATACATAGCACAGAATAAATTTGGAAAAATGATAACACACTACTGAGCGATAGGGTGATACGTACGATGGCCGATAGCGGCCAGCCAACATACAACATCAAAGTAACATGAATTTGTACATGTTTGTACATGTACATATTGTATACGTGACGAATCAACATATTATAGTAACAGAGATCTGTACATGTACACATTTTGTTCAAAAGTGTCCGTGACGGATCAACATGTTAAAGTAACAGAGATTTGTACATTTACACATTTTGTTCAAATGTGTGCATGTACAACTCTATTATTTCACAAATAAAGCCAATTAACATCACTTGCGCAGTAATACATTTTAAAGAACAATTCATCTTTCTGATAACCTCTCGGCTTATTTATTTGTTCGTCTGAACCCAATTCCAATGGTCTCTATGTTAGAAAGAAAGCGACACAATCGATTCAAGAACATTTTATTCTGAATGGAATAAAATAGAAGTTTTATTTATTTTTTTGATGCCTGAGAAATATGTACTAGCGCTGTACTGGTGCTTTGTAAAATCTGCCCCAATATTGGATCTACATACAGCATGTAATACAATAATTATCATTACCGTGAGCAATGGAAAACTATCTGTTCAACCATGCTTGTAATTTTATGAACTTGCATACAGCTTTTGTACTTGCAATCGTGATAGACTTAATACCTTTGCATCAAACATTTATGTCTTTACAATGTCAGCTTTGAGATATAAAAAAATGATATTAAGTTTTGTGAATATTTTTAAGCTTAAGTTTGTATTCTTCTTGCATAAAATAAATTAAAATAAAATGTTTATCATTTTGAACTGGACCACATGCCAAACGTTTTTGATTTATATGGAGACTTCTTGACTTAATATTATATATCTCTTTGACTTTTAAGTCATGCACTGTTGATAGATTCATATTGTTATTATTAATATTATTATTATTATTATTATTATTATTATTATTATTATTATTATTATTATTATTATTATTATTTCTTTAGGGTGCACATACCAATAAGAAATTCAGAAGTAACAGACGACACTGCAGTAATATTGTTTCCCATCCCTGATGGAGAACTTTTATTGGATGATTTACGTATGGTTATGTGAGAAAGCTGGCCAGTAGCTTTTCGTGGGTCGGTGGTTCATTCAGGAGCTTTTCCCGGGTTTTTCCTCCACCAATAATACTAGCCGCCATGTATCATGTGCTTAAAAATGGCGTTAATCCTTACAACAACAACAACGTAAGCAATCTTTTTATGTTGATGTATATATATATATATATATATATATATATATATATATATATATATATATATATATATATATATATATATATATATATATATACACACACACACGCACACACACTCAAACGCCGAAAATTAGTTTTGCATTTCATATATGCTGCTTCAGGCACGAAATGTTTTGAAAGAAACGGATGACGTATTTTAATTTTAGATGTATGTACCTTTTTACATTGCAATGATATTGTATTTTGTTATGTTTTATTTCATTGCGTTGTATATTACGATATGATATTTTTGTATGGTATTATTTTTCGTTCTGTGCTTTGCAGCCCTGTACCTTACCATATTTTGCATTTTAGGAAGCGCATTTCCTTCTATTACCTCCCTCCGGTATGAAGATTCTAATGGAGACAAACAACATCACATTCTGTGTCGAAACAATGCATTTATCGAACCTGAAGGTGGATGGAGTAAAGCAGGTCGAGTTTTTTCTGGCCGTCTGATGCTTCACTGGTGAAGTGCATTCCATGATTTGGTTTACAAAAGTGATTAATAATGTTTAAAAAAAAACATGTGCAAATCTCAGAAATACCGAACACACCATGCAGCCCAATGCACGAATGTGATTATCCGTGTCTCACTTGAATTTCAACATCTAATACACAATTAGTAATAAATGTTATTTGTTATAAACGAACATTTCTTCTTTATTCTTTTTTATGTCTATAATTTCCTTCATATGAAAGACAATTCCCGAACCAAAAACTAATGGCAGTATAAATGAGATCAATGAGATGTATATAATAAATCTCATAAGCTCATTGGAATATGTATTGTTATTAATTTGAATAACACCTCGATGGTGTCAAATATTTAAAGTCTAAACAAGACCACTCCACATATTATCCCGTAATAGTAGAAGCATATGACCCTGTTTAAAGTCACACGCCATGAATAAATCTGGCAAAATAACAACAACAAAGAAGACGACTTATACACAATTCGGCCCAAAGACAATTCTGCCCAAGACAATTCGGCCCAACTTGGACCGAAAATAAAATAATTCGGCCCAACTTTAATGACCATTCGGCTCAACTCGAAAGACAATTCGGCCCAACTATGCGATAGTTGTATAAAGATGTTTTTTTTTAATACATATATATATATATATATATATATATATATATATATATATATATATATATATATATATATATATATATATATATATGTTTCATGCGCGTGCAATATGTCCACGAGAGAGAGAGAGAGAGAGAGAGAGAGAGAGATCTTCGTGTACATTCTCATATATATCGTGTAGAACCGACTCCTTTAAGGATAATATCCTTGCGCTTGCGCATTCGATTTAGTATGCATATATTCACTTTTTTGGTGTTTTGTTTTTATTATACGAAAAAAAAGACAATTGCTACTTATAAAATGATAACTCAAGCACAATGTTATCAACATAAATCAGCTACACTAATGTTAGAACATTTGCAACAAATATATTACAATGTTTATCTGATCAAGTTAATGTTGACCTTAGCGAGGACGTCAAAGAATACTAGGCGAATAGTTGCTTCCCTGAAGCAGATCAAATTTTCTACATATCTTCTTCTCGTGAGCACTAATTGGAATTAAATATGGATTAATTGTTTGTTATGAATAATTACTATATTTTTAGTTTTAGAAAGAGAGCTTAGAAGAAGAAAAAATATCAATATAGCGGACATCATTTTAATGTCTTTTAACATCTTTTAAAAAAATACACATTTTATTGCATATATTTGTTTTGTGCTCTAGAAAAAGATATAGTAAAAAAAAATTCATCCTGAAAACAATATTATTTTGCTTCAATGTAAAACATGTAAGGTAGGAAAATTAATGTAAAGAAATTCTAATGTATCTTGTGCATCAATTTGATCTGTGCCCGCGAATGTACATCACTTAGAAACTGTTTTAGACTAGTTCAAACGTCACAGGCGCATGTTCTTGTCTAAAAGTTATCTTTTCGACATGTCACTGCTTTATCTTGCGCTTTTGTTTAGTACTAATTGGTATAAAATGAAATACACTAGTTAACAATTTCAATAACTTTCACTTTGATGATTATTTGTTAGTAGTAATGCTTTTGTTAAACTTAGCCAAATGTATGAACCTGTTCAGTATTTATTAAGCGAATGAACTATTGTATTGGTCAGAGAAGGAATGGGCCATTCAATGGTAATGAAATGTAGATATCAATCACCTACTGTGCCACATATGAAAGTTTAAACAGACAATTGACCTGAGAAACTGAAGTCGAAACAAAATATATAGAATATAACTTAACTGCAAGCCCAGACTCAAGTTCAATTTCAAAATTCAAAATATAACTACAAGTCCAGACTCAAGT
This sequence comes from Unio delphinus, assembly GCA_029339505.1. NCBI lineage: Eukaryota > Metazoa > Mollusca > Bivalvia > Unionida > Unionidae > Unio > Unio delphinus. The sequence continues at coordinate 3,772,620 of JAQISU010001244.1, forward strand.
TTTGATGGTGATTTCATTACCAGATATTTACAAAGGTCCACGAAAATTGTCTTCCAACAAATTGACTTATGATTTGTAGCCATTCATGAAACTGTGTATGTTATTAAATGATATTGTGACCCTATCGTTATTATATCAATTACATGAAATTTGTATGGGACTGAATAGTGTCTCATTATTTTTAAAACAAACACATTCCATATTGAATTATAACTTTTGCACTTATATGTTTTTTTGTCTTTATGAGGGCATGTAAACGATTATTGTTTCGAATTGTTATTTTCCTTCTGTAAACCTTGTGAAAAGATCAACTTGCCAAAAGATTAGGAAACCCAGCTGATCATCAACGGATACCTTGGCTTTCTGTATTCGCTTGTTTTGTTCACACAATACATCCTTTATCCTTATATAGTATCGTACAAAGCACATAACATCATATCAGCATGTTTAAAAATTTGGCTATGTGAGGAAAACATCACGAGGTGAGAACGCACAACGAGACAGCAACATTTTCAAATAACGCTATTTGTGTACCCCCATGAAACCGTTTGGAATTTCATTGGATTGGTCAAGCAAGTTTAATTTTGATTGCAACTTGACTTAGAATAGTCAACATTCATGTGCCAAATGCATGACTAAACTTGGATCGTGTGCTGATATGACTAGAAATGGTTTTGAAGCAATGGAGTCCATATGTCGAAATTCTTTTGGCTTTCTTTGATGCTTTTGTCCTCTAATTGTCCTTCCAATACTGTTGTGCTCGGGTAGCACCAGCTTAACTAAGCGTCCACACCCCAAACAAGTAGCTTTCAGGCATAAAGTCTTGCTGTTAGGGCTTAAGGCAGACTGGGCGATGAAAAGAAGCAAAATCATTTTATGCCATGCTGTCTTCTTAACTTATGTCCGTAGACAAGTCAGAATTTCCGTGTCATTTGTACATGTCACTTAACCGTTTTCTACTTTCTCCATCTGAAGTTTGATTGTCATGCCCTTGTTGCCTCGACGAGCGCATCGCCTTTTGCTGACCAAGAGCCAAAGGTGGACGCCTACTGCCTTAGTATCAGAATCAGCTTTCCCGTTTATTCTAAACATCAGTACAGCATTAGAATCATTATCTGGAAAATAAATATTACGGTTTTGGTTGTTTAATAATGTTGATAATCTTATGCATCTTTGAAGAAAGATGACCGCACTGTACTATATTTTACTGCACACATGTTTTGAGTTTTAATTTGGTTTATTTCACAAAAAGGACCGTACTGTACTAATTCAAAATATATTATACTGGATACGTGTGTTGAGTGTTCATTTGGATCATTTCACAAAGAGGACCGTACTGTACTAATTCAAAATATATTATACTGGATACGTGTGTTGAGTGTTCATTTGGATCATTTCACAAAGAGGACCGTACTGTACTAATTCATACTATATTATACTGTACAAGTGTGTTGAATTTTCGTTTGGATCATTTCACAAAGAAGACCATGCTGCACGGTTCTATAATACATTAGATATAGACACTTTGTTTTCTTTCATATAGCTGACGTCCAGTTTTCCTTTATTACAATAAAACTAAGTTAAAGTAAATAGACATTCAAGGGAGTAAAGGTCACCCGGACTGACTTTTGTATTTTATTAGGTTTCAATCACAGCCTTTTAAAGATGACATTTTGCAGGCACTCTTATGAAGAAAAAACACACGCTTGATATTTTTCTCTGAAACAAGAGTTCCTTCACTATTTTTTCGGCCGTATTTATTGGTTCAAAATGCAAACAGTGCCAAAGTTTAACATTACAAAGATACACGATAAAGAGCGAGTTACAACGGTTGTGGCAATTAATTATTCCAGCCAAACGTCTGTGAAAACTTCCACACAGTTGCGCCTCGTACATCAAGCGCTGCGTGCGTATTAGGAGTATTGTATTTGGAAGCTGAGTTATTTGAACGAGTCAATCCAAGAATATGCTTTTTCAATTTGGCGCTAGTTGTCAAACGGATGGATAACTGTACTAACCCGTAAATTATTTCTTGCTTGTTTGTGAAAGTCTGATATTAAAGAGTGTATCAATATGATTAATTCTTGATATATAAAAAATCACCACAGCAAACACGAAAATGTGACACGGGGTCACATCATATGGACTGTTCTCAGTGTACTAAATCTTTTATAGTTAAGATTGTTTATTAAAATTGTTTGAACCATTGAGAGATGTAGTTATCAAGATAGTTGACTAGTTTGCCAGTAAGTTAGAGAGTAAGAGGTTGTACGGGAGAATTTCTTAATTAGTTAAAATTCTTCGTTCGTTCTGTTGCTAGTTAACTTATTTGTTTGTTGGTTAACAAAATCAATCACGATTTGTACAATCTAACTTAGATTTCAAATTTTGTCAGCGTGATGTTAATTTTAGTGATTAAAAACTGCATCAACATTTATGCGTTTACAGAGAACAAAATATACCACTTCTTTTGAAACAAATGTTTCAAACCCAAGAAGGATGTTAATAACGCTAAAAGAATGACACTTTTCAGTACTATTTCCTAATAAACTGAATTTTAGATACAACGAAACCGTCAATTAGATATAAAAAAAAAATCCTGGTACGAATGTTTTTTCTCATTATAATTATAATGCATATTCTTGAATATTCATCAATTGTTATGTTTTCTCGTGTGACACTTTAATAACAAAACTTAACCACCTTAAAATAGTATGTTCTTCTTATGTGTTCAATAAAGATATATTAACACCGTGCTTTTCGAAGTGTTCTCAGTGCAATGCACTCCTTAGTTATTAAATACATGTGTTAGGATTGAATTTTTAGTAAAATTAATAAGATTGATATTTTCTTTAAATTGTATTATTAAAGCAATGTTTTATTCATTTATAACAAAATGTTGGCAACTTAAATCATTAGCTATACGAATGTACATTATTGTGTGGTAATAGGTTATAAAGCAAAAGTCAGTCAGCTTCTAAGTCTTATCAGTGAAACATATATGTAAAACCAGGCATTGGCAAAAATCTTACTGAAGTCAGTCAGCCCCTAAAGTCTTATCGGTAAAACACAGAACAAACTTCCGTACTGACGTAAATACAGAATGGTTCTTGTCTAATGTTGGACAGTATCTAATGTTTGACGGACATTGCTGCTGGCTTAATATATTAAACATGTTGCTGATTTAGAATATTTAGGGATTATCATGTTCGGACGTAATTAATGCCAAACGAACTACAAATCTGAGTTGTACCTTATGTCAGATGACGTCAAATTAAGCCGGTTTGGACCAGGAAAAACTGATTTTTACTTGATGAGAATAAACATCTATTTCCAAGGGTACGTTAACCTGGCACAGGATGCATATAAAAGACCACGCATTTAAGGGTCAGGTCAGTTCCGTACCGACAAAGGAAATAGATGTTTGCCTTCTCATTACAGGTAAAATAATTGTATATGCTATAACTTATTTTAGGAATAAGTATTTTTAATGATTGAGATTTTAATGGTAAAATTGTTTTGTGTGCAACATTACTATTGAATTTTTTTTCTTTATAATATATTGTAATGGAATGTTTAAATGTTTTAAAGAATTTATATTTATGTAACTTTTATTATAAAGGTTGAATTAGCTACCAACTTCATACTTTGATTTAATGTTGAAATAAAGTATTTCTTAAGTAAGAAAGAGTAATATCTAGCAATATATTCTAAATCAATATTCTTAATATTCTGTTTTAAAATGAGTAAAATGCATTAACTGTTATTACATTTAGTAGTATGTAAAAAGCCCGGTTCTGGACCACTTTTGATAGAAGCCTTGGATTTACTTTTTAACATCTCCTATAGAGAAAAATTAGGCTGATTTTAGCAAAAATAAGTTAAGTGTTAGATTGTTGAACTAAGACTTCTACAACCCTGAACCATTTAGTGTCAGATTAGCAAATTAACACTTAAAAAAGAATTCTTTAGGGGTATCAATTTAGTATCAGATTGTTGAACTAAGGCTTTGTCATTACTTGAGACTTCTATGAAAAAGTGGTCTACTTCCAAGGAAGCCTTAGATTTACTTTTAGCACATTCTATAGTAAAAAAAAAATAAGAGCATAAATTTAGGTTCTGGACTACTTTTTAAGAAAATCTCTGATCTACTTTTAGAACCTTCTATAGGGAAAAAATTATTGGTATCAATCTAGGTTATGAACCACTTTTCAAAGACTTTTATGAAGTAGTATGTAAAAAGCTCGATTCTAGATCACCTCCTAATAGTAAAAAATAAGCTGATTTTAGTATTGATGACAAATGAAAAATTGTTAATGAGTATTAGATTGCCGGTGACTTTGTCACTGATGGCTTTGCCATCGACTTTGTCATTGATGATGACTTTGCTGGTGACTTTGTCACTATAGATACTTCTACAGAAATTGTTGAACTACCTCTTGGTCGATACTCAACAATGAACTCCTCTACCGTAGGAGGATTCTCAACCAAAATATGATGCTTATTCTTTCTATTTTTATAATACGTCAAAATAGCTCGATAGGCGTTTTTACCACATTTATCACAGAGATGGATTTTTCCTCTCACACCAACACCACAACCTGCACAGGGATTTGTACCAGCATTAGTACTATTTCGTAGCAAATAAGCATGCACTCCACAGTATTCTCCATAACAAGATTTCCCACAGTGATTAGTCGAATTCTTTAACAACCAACCACATGAACCAAGTGTGAGCATCTTATATATAACTCTTATCTATATCTTTAATTCATATTTAACAATATGGTTAATTCCGCTTCAAAGCTATACTAAAAAGTGAATTAGAGATATGGTAAAATATATAGAAATGTTGTTATCAAAAGAGGATCCAAAAATGATCCTATCACCCAAAAAACCTCGTCATATAGTTGCGAGGGAACTTGTTGATGAGTACTATGAGCTTACTAAAACAAAAACTGTATGGCCGAGATCTAATAAGCAGCTAGAAGAATTAAAAGATCAGTTAGCAATTTTACGACGAAAGAAGAAAATCAACGAAGAATTAAAAAATCATCGCCATGAAGTTGTGAGAAAACTTGTTGATGAGTATTATGAGCTTACTAAAACAAAAGCTATCTGGCCTAGATCAAATAAGAAGCTAGAAGAATTAAAAGATCAGTTGACAATTTTACGGCGAAAGAAGAAAATCAACGCAGAATTAAAAAATCGTCGTCATATAGCTGTTAGGAAACTTGTGAAAGAGTACTATGATCTTACTAAAATAAAACCCAACTGGCCAAGAACTAACAAACAACTAAAAGAGTTAAAAGATCAGTTGATAATTTTACGACGAAAAAAGAAAATCAATAGGGAAATACTTCAAGGAGGTTATATAATCGATGAAGCATTTTCTGGTTCTGATAAATATATCAAGTTCATTCCTAAAGGGAAGTACTATAACCACTTTGTTATAGGTGATCTGATTAAAATAATTACTAGTGTTATTCCGATAGTGCTACTTGAACGACCTCTATTGAAAGTAAATGTAACATACAATCTTGATATGTATCTAGCATCCAATCCTGATGTAATAATAACGGTTCCACTACGAGCAGAACCGCAGATTATTCTACAGTCTACTGATTTAGAAGAGATAGCAAAAGATTTCTTCGCAGTGATATCAAGACAGTACGAGGTTTTCACATCACAGAAAACTGGATTGGTGTTTAAAAAAATCAACTTCATTGAACTCTCGATACACGATTTTAAACCAACTACTGGTGCATCCTACAAACCATTACCTAAAAAAATCCAGGCATCGAAATCCTGTATCAACGTGAAAAATGACGACAATAAGTGTTTGTTGTGGGCGTTATTATCAGCATGCTTTCCAGCACAGGATCATGCAGATCGAGTTAGTAAGTACAAACCATATCAATGTCGAATCAATATGACTGGAATTGATTATCCAACAAAAATAAAACAAATACCGAAAATCGAAAAACAGAACCCAACATTATTTAGTTCTGGTATCAATGTGTTTTCGTTAGATAGTCAATTGCGAGTATTTCCGTATTTAATATCTCCAGCCAGTAAACACATCACAGATGGTTCTACAATCAATTTATTGTGGTATAATGATCACTATGTTTGGATAAAGGACTTAAGTCGATTAATGAGTTCTTCCATGTCTGGTTATGATCATAAATCATATTTTTGTTACAGTTGTCTCTGTGGTTTTACAACACAGGAAAAATTAATTGAACATAATAAATACTGCTTCGAAGTAAAAGCGGTTGAAACACCAAAAGAACCGGATAACTTCTGCTATTTTAAGAAGTATGAGAGAACACATAAGCTCCCTTTCATATTTATCGGTGATTTTGAATCTTTTATTACTCCAGTGGCTCCGAAATGCGGTTGCATAGAGATATGTAAATGTGAGTTTAAAACGTTATCAACACAACAACATGTTCCAGCGAGTTATCGAATGAATACAATATGTACCAATAGCGAGTTTTCAAAACTATCACCGTGTTACCGGATTAACGATTGGTCTGATACTCAACCAGAAGTTCATATGTTAAAATATCTGTTTGAAGAACAACGTAGAATTGAAGCATTATTATCACTACACGATGAGAGATTTACTAAATTAGATTCTTTTATTAATTCAACTACATGTTTTAAATGTAAGAAGAAGTTTTCCTCAATGACTTCGTCATCAATGACTTCATCATCATCGGTGACTTTGCCACTGGCGAATTCAAGAGTACCATTCTTCAACGTGATCTCAGGAAAATATATCGGTGCTGTTCATAAACGCTGTAGATGTTTCCAAGAGTTCTATCCGGTAGTATTTCATAATTTGCGAGGATATGATGGTCATTTCATTCTTCGTGCGCTAGGACATCCTGAAATCTCAAAATACTGTGTAGATAACAACTTGTTCTTGAAGTGTATTCCAAGCAGCACTGAAAAATTGATGTCTATAACAGTTGGAAAGCTTCGATTTATAGATAGCATACAATTTATGAATACATCGCTGGAACAACTAGCAGCGAATTGTACTGATTTTCCAATCACAAAGAAATACTTGAAGGATAGAAAGCTCCCGGAATCAACATTGAAAAACATAACAGTGAAGGGAATATTTCCATATGAGTATTTCAATAACCCAAATCGATTTTCAGAGACATCACTACCAACAATCGATAAATTCTACTCGTCGTTGACTGATAAAGATATCACTGATGAAGAGTATCAACGAGCATTAACAACATGGAATATTTTTAAGTGTAAAAATTTTGGTGATTATCACGACTTGTATTTAACCGTAGACGTGTTGTTGTTATCCGATATTTTTGAGCATTTTAGAACAACATCGATGAACAATTATGGGTTGGATCCAGCACACTATTATTCGGCACCAGGATTATCCTGGGATGCGTTATTGAAATCAACGGGAATACGATTAGAGTTATTAACAGATGTTGATATGTATCTTTTCATCGAGAAAGCAATTCGTGGTGGAATCACTATGATTACTAAAAAACATTCATCTGCCAACAACAAGTATCTCTCAGAGTATAATCCAAATAATGATGATAATTTCATTATCGATTTTGATATGAATAATCTTTATGGAGGAGCTATGTCAAAGTTGATGCCATATGGAGGTTTCAAATGGATTTCAGTAGAAGAGTTTGATATTAAAAGCAATAATGAAAAAGTTGGTTATTTTGTTGAGTGTGATATAGACTATCCAGAACATCTTCATGATAAACACAATGATTATCCCTTTCTTGCTGAAAAAATGATAATCACCGATAATATGTTATCCCCAGAACAATTATCACTACGAACAACGAAATATACTCCATTAGCAAAATTAGTACCGAACTTATTTAATAAACGCAATTATGTCTGTCATATTGATATACTCAAACAAGCAATAGATTCTGGACTGATTCTTAGAAAAATTCATAAAGTGTTACAATTTAATCATTCCAATTGGATGAAACCATATATCGATGGAAATACTTCAAGAAGAGCAGCAGCTGTTACTGATTTTGAAAAAGATTTCTTTAAGCTGATGAATAATTCTGTTTTTGGTAAAACCATGGAGAACATAAGAAAACGAGTTAATATCGAAATCGTTAACAATAAAGACCGTCGAGATAAACTAACACGTGGAAACACTTTTGTGAGTAGCAAAAAAATAACTGATTTGTTATCGTTAATCACAAAAAAACAAACTCGGTTATTCTTGGATAAGCCTGTCTATGTTGGAGCTGCAGTGTTAGAAGTATCTAAACACATGATGTATCAATTTCACTATGGGTTCGCTAAAACGGTATGGCCTAATTGTAGACTGTTATTCACTGACACTGATTCGCTAGCATATGAAATCCCTGGTAGTGATTGTAATAACGATGTTTATAAACATATTTATGAACACCGAGAATTATTTGATTTATCAGATATAGATGTTAAAGGATCATTAGGATACTACCACGATGCTACTAATAAAAAAGTGATTGGAAAGATGAAAGATGAATTTGCATTTAAACCAATAAAAGAGTATGTTGGTCTTCGTTCGAAGATGTACGCGATTCTTACTGATACAAATAAATCAACGCAAAAAGCAAAAGGAGTTAATAACAATTATGTGAAGAATAAATTGAAATTCAATGATTATTTAGCAGCATTAAAAAGATCTCCAGGAGTTGCTCTACCAACAGTAACCACACATGGATTTAGATCTCACTATCATGTTATTTTTACTGATAGACTTACAAAAGTTGGTTTGTGTAATTTTGATGATAAACGATATAGCATTGATGGAGTGAATACTCTTGCAATAGGGCACTATCTCACTTATAATAATTAAAAAAGAAGTAGTTATTATATGTCGTACTACAACATCGACTCACCTGATCTCGTAAAAGCAATTATGGATAGTATTCCACCTACAAACAATATTAGAGTCAAACAACGTGATGATAAATTTAGATTCTATAGCAAAATACCGCAAACGGGAAGTAAAATAGTTATGAGAATGATATCAGATAGAAATAAAACAGCTAGATTTCGTCTTCAAGAAAAACTAAAGAAAACAATAGAGCCAGTATAAAATGATTAGTAATCATCAATTGACTCTACCATCAATGGTTCTACCATTAAGTACTTCATTGATTTCTTTTAATTCTCTCGATATGATGTATCAGATTGATTAACGGAAACTATCAGTATTATTTTTTTTTTATTAGTAACTTTGATAGTTCCTCATAATTGAACGAAGCTGTCTCACGACGAAATAACACTTCTACGGAAGAGATTGAAATCCATCTTGTATTATTATTGTTATTGTTGTTATTGTTGTTATTGTTATTGTTATTATTATTGTTAAAAAATATCTTTTAATCGTATAATGCCTGTTCGTAGATTACTAACCCGCGATGACATAAATGCTATCAAACAATTGAGAAACCGTGTTGGAATAGCAGAAATCGCTGATAAGTATAAAATCAGTTATCAGAGGATTTATCGAATTTGGAAATCGGATGAAATCGGAATCGGAAATATTAGCTCTGATGGTGCTAATGATATACCCATCGAACATCTTATTGATGCTGAAGTTGAAAACGAAATAAATCAAATGTTGAATGAAAAAGTGTATCAACACGTTGATGCTACCATAAATGGCTCTACCATTACTGACAGGACCACTGACAGAATCATTGATAAAGAAATGATATGTCAATTACAATCTCAAGTGACCAATCTAACCAATCAGAATAATTTGCTGCAAGGAAAGATAACAGCGCTACGACAACAACGACAACAACAACAACAACAACAACAATCAATCAATGATTCGTTAAATGATCTACAATATCAATTAAATACCACACAACAACACCGTAGCGATGCAGTTCGAGATCGCAGTAAACTTATTACTGAACTCAATGATGTACGACGTGAGTTAGAGGTTATTAGAATTAAATACTCAGAACTCGCTAGTAAGTACAATCAACTTTTGAATCAAAAGGATGAACAATCACAACTAAAAGATAAAGAAGACCGACGAAAGGAGAAAAAACATAAACGAAAACAACGTGAAGATAACACATGGATGCTATCACTACCCGAAGAAGATCGTGAGTTAATAAAAGAAATCAATGAAGTACTCAATGATAAAGTTGATAAAGTTGATGGTAGAATCATTGATTATGACTAATCTCAGTCGATACGCGTAAATGAAATCCCACCAATGATTTTTGTTGGTGACTCTTTCACTATCAATGATTTCAACGTTGTATTTATTTCCAGTACTTGCTAGAATCTGATGATATTTTTCACTGAGACGAAAACACACCTCTGAGTTTCTATTCTTATAATTGATACCATCAAGACCTTTTTCTGTTATAATTCTTCAACCGATGTCTGTGATCTTATCATAAACCATTAATTTTGGATTGCTATAATCGTTAAGTTCAGCCTCAAACTGAAACATATAATAAAGTGGTTATTTAAATAATTTATTAAAATGAAATCATAATAATGTGTATCATAGATGATATGTTCTCGTACGACCATTAACAATAATCGTAGAAGTATTATTTCACTGTGAGGCATCTTCGTTCAATGTGGAAATCCTTATAAAATAATATCACACTTTATCCATTCTACGTTGATAAATTTGATGTAACATAGATGATTTTTGATACAGTCATTTTATTGTTTTAACAGCTCTACGATTAGTGGAGAAACAACACCTTTCATATAAAATAAAATGTAACGTACCGTTTCTCCACTTTCATCTAATACATCATAGATGATCATGGAAGAGTTATTTCATCCTATCAAGTATGAATCTGATTTAGCTTCAACAATATGTCTCTTTATTACAACCACACGATTATAAATCAGAACTGTTTCACCAGTAATAATTCAAGTGCTGAATACATCGTGATAAAAATTATATCTAAAAAATGAGGTGACTGAAAAATTATATAAAAAATATTTTTCTCACCCTAATAATATATCACTGCTTTTTATTGTTGTTGTTGTTATTACTATGTTGTTTATTAAGTAAGTACTATTAGTACTTAATAACAACAACAACAATAAAAAGCAGTGATATATTATTAGGGTGAGAAAAATATTTTTTATATAATTTTTCAGTCACCTCATTTTTTAGATATAATTTTTATCACGATGTATTCAGCACTTGAATTATTACTGGTGAAACAGTTCTGATTTATAATCGTGTGGTTGTAATAAAGAGACATATTGTTGAAGCTAAATCAGATTCATACTTGATAGGATGAAATAACTCTTCCATGATCATCTATGATGTATTAGATGAAAGTGGAGAAACGGTACGTTACATTTTATTTTATATGAAAGGTGTTGTTTCTCCACTAATCGTAGAGCTGTTAAAACAATAAAATGACTGTATCAAAAATCATCTATGTTACATCAAATTTATCAACGTAGAATGGATAAAGTGTGATATTATTTTATAAGGATTTCCACATTGAACGAAGATGCCTCACAGTGAAATAATACTTCTACGATTATTGTTAATGGTCGTACGAGAACATATCATCTATGATACACATTATTATGATTTCATTTTAATAAATTATTTAAATAACCACTTTATTATATGTTTCAGTTTGAGGCTGAACTTAACGATTATAGCAATCCAAAATTAATGGTTTATGATAAGATCACAGACATCGGTTGAAGAATTATAACAGAAAAAGGTCTTGATGGTATCAATTATAAGAATAGAAACTCAGAGGTGTGTTTTCGTCTCAGTGAAAAATATCATCAGATTCTAGCAAGTACTGGAAATAAATACAACGTTGAAATCATTGATAGTGAAAGAGTCACCAACAAAAATCATTGGTGGGATTTCATTTACGCGTATCGACTGAGATTAGTCATAATCAATGATTCTACCATCAACTTTATCAACTTTATCATTGAGTACTTCATTGATTTCTTTTATTAACTCACGATCTTCTTCGGGTAGTGATAGCATCCATGTGTTATCTTCACGTTGTTTTCGTTTATGTTTTTTCTCCTTTCGTCGGTCTTCTTTATCTTTTAGTTGTGATTGTTCATCCTTTTGATTCAAAAGTTGATTGTACTTACTAGCGAGTTCTGAGTATTTAATTCTAATAACCTCTAACTCACGTCGTACATCATTGAGTTCAGTAATAAGTTTACTGCGATCTCGAACTGCATCGCTACGGTGTTGTTGTGTGGTATTTAATTGATATTGTAGATCATTTAACGAATCATTGATTGATTGTTGTTGTTGTTGTTGTTGTTGTCGTTGTTGTCGTAGCGCTGTTATCTTTCCTTGCAGCAAATTATTCTGATTGGTTAGATTGGTCACTTGAGATTGTAATTGACATATCATTTCTTTATCAATGATTCTGTCAGTGGTCCTGTCAGTAATGGTAGAGCCATTTATGGTAGCATCAACGTGTTGATACACTTTTTCATTCAACATTTGATTTATTTCGTTTTCAACTTCAGCATCAATAAGATGTTCGATGGGTATATCATTAGCACCATCAGAGCTAATATTTCCGATTCCGATTTCATCCGATTTCCAAATTCGATAAATCCTCTGATAACTGATTTTATACTTATCAGCGATTTCTGCTATTCCAACACGGTTTCTCAATTGTTTGATAGCATTTATGTCATCGCGGGTTAGTAATCTACGAACAGGCATTATACGATTAAAAGATATTTTTTAACAATAATAATAACAATAACAATAACAACAATAACAACAATAACAATAATAATACAAGATGGATTTCAATCTCTTCCGTAGAAGTGTTATTTCGTCGTGAGACAGCTTCGTTCAATTATGAGGAACTATCAAAGTTACTAATAAAAAAAAAATAATACTGATAGTTTCCGTTAATCAATCTGATACATCATATCGAGAGAATTAAAAGAAATCAATGAAGTACTTAATGGTAGAACCATTGATGGTAGAGTCAATTGATGATTACTAATCATTTTATACTGGCTCTATTGTTTTCTTTAGTTTTTCTTGAAGACGAAATCTAGCTGTTTTATTTCTATCTGATATCATTCTCATAACTATTTTACTTCCCGTTTGCGGTATTTTGCTATAGAATCTAAATTTATCATCACGTTGTTTGACTCTAATATTGTTTGTAGGTGGAATACTATCCATAATTGCTTTTACGAGATCAGGTGAGTCGATGTTGTAGTACGACATATAATAACTACTTCTTTTTTAATTATTATAAGTGAGATAGTGCCCTATTGCAAGAGTATTCACTCCATCAATGCTATATCGTTTATCATCAAAATTACACAAACCAACTTTTGTAAGTCTATCAGTAAAAATAACATGATAGTGAGATCTAAATCCATGTGTGGTTACTGTTGGTAGAGCAACTCCTGGAGATCTTTTTAATGCTGCTAAATAATCATTGAATTTCAATTTATTCTTCACATAATTGTTATTAACTCCTTTTGCTTTTTGCGTTGATTTATTTGTATCAGTAAGAATCGCGTACATCTTCGAACGAAGACCAACATACTCTTTTATTGGTTTAAATGCAAATTCATCTTTCATCTTTCCAATCACTTTTTTATTAGTAGCATCGTGGTAGTATCCTAATGATCCTTTAACATCTATATCTGATAAATCAAATAATTCTCGGTGTTCATAAATATGTTTATAAACATCGTTATTACAATCACTACCAGGGATTTCATATGCTAGCGAATCAGTGTCAGTGAATAACAGTCTACAATTAGGCCATACCGTTTTAGCGAACCCATAGTGAAATTGATACATCATGTGTTTAGATACTTCTAACACTGCAGCTCCAACATAGACAGGCTTATCCAAGAATAACCGAGTTTGTTTTTTTGTGATTAACGATAACAAATCAGTTATTTTTTTGCTACTCACAAAAGTGTTTCCACGTGTTAGTTTATCTCGACGGTCTTTATTGTTAACGATTTCGATATTAACTCGTTTTCTTATGTTCTCCATGGTTTTACCAAAAACAGAATTATTCATCAGCTTAAAGAAATCTTTTTCAAAATCAGTAACAGCTGCTGCTCTTCTTGAAGTATTTCCATCGATATATGGTTTCATCCAATTGGAATGATTAAATTGTAACACTTTATGAATTTTTCTAAGAATCAGTCCAGAATCTATTGCTTGTTTGAGTATATCAATATGACAGACATAATTGCGTTTATTAAATAAGTTCGGTACTAATTTTGCTAATGGAGTATATTTCGTTGTTCGTAGTGATAATTGTTCTGGGGATAACATATTATCGGTGATTATCATTTTTTCAGCAAGAAAGGGATAATCATTGTGTTTATCATGAAGATGTTCTGGATAGTCTATATCACACTCAACAAAATAACCAACTTTTTCATTATTGCTTTTAATATCAAACTCTTCTACTGAAATCCATTTGAAACCTCCATATGGCATCAACTTTGACATAGCTCCTCCATAAAGATTATTCATATCAAAATCGATAATGAAATTATCATCATTATTTGGATTATACTCTGAGAGATACTTGTTGTTGGCAGATGAATGTTTTTTAGTAATCATAGTGATTCCACCACGAATTGCTTTCTCGATGAAAAGATACATATCAACATCTGTTAATAACTCTAATCGTATTCCCGTTGATTTCAATAACGCATCCCAGGATAATCCTGGTGCCGAATAATAGTGTGCTGGATCCAACCCATAATTGTTCATCGATGTTGTTCTAAAATGCTCAAAAATATCGGATAACAACAACACGTCTACGGTTAAATACAAGTCGTGATAATCACCAAAATTTTTACACTTAAAAATATTCCATGTTGTTAATGCTCGTTGATACTCTTCATCAGTGATATCTTTATCAGTCAACGACGAGTAGAATTTATCGATTGTTGGTAGTGATGTCTCTGAAAATCGATTTGGGTTATTGAAATACTCATATGGAAATATTCCCTTCACTGTTATGTTTTTCAATGTTGATTCCGGGAGCTTTCTATCCTTCAAGTATTTCTTTGTGATTGGAAAATCAGTACAATTCGCTGCTAGTTGTTCCAGCGATGTATTCATAAATTGTATGCTATCTATAAATCGAAGCTTTCCAACTGTTATAGACATCAATTTTTCAGTGCTGCTTGGAATACACTTCAAGAACAAGTTGTTATCTACACAGTATTTTGAGATTTCAGGATGTCCTAGCGCACGAAGAATGAAATGACCATCATATCCTCGCAAATTATGAAATACTACCGGATAGAACTCTTGGAAACATCTACAGCGTTTATGAACAGCACCGATATATTTTCCTGAGATCACGTTGAAGAATGGTACTCTTGAATTCGCCAGTGGCAAAGTCACCGATGATGATGAAGTCATTGATGACGAAGTCATTGAGGAAAACTTCTTCTTACATTTAAAACATGTAGTTGAATTAATAAAAGAATCTAATTTAGTAAATCTCTCATCGTGTAGTGATAATAATGCTTCAATTCTACGTTGTTCTTCAAACAGATATTTTAACATATGAACTTCTGGTTGAGTATCAGACCAATCGTTAATCCGGTAACACGGTGATAGTTTTGAAAACTCGCTATTGGTACATATTGTATTCATTCGATAACTCGCTGGAACATGTTGTTGTGTTGATAACGTTTTAAACTCACATTTACATATCTCTATGCAACCGCATTTCGGAGCCACTGGAGTAATAAAAGATTCAAAATCACCGATAAATATGAAAGGGAGCTTATGTGTTCTCTCATACTTCTTAAAATAGCAGAAGTTATCCGGTTCTTTTGGTGTTTCAACCGCTTTTACTTCGAAGCAGTATTTATTATGTTCAATTAATTTTTCCTGTGTTGTAAAACCACAGAGACAACTGTAACAAAAATATGATTTATGATCATAACCAGACATGGAAGAACTCATTAATCGACTTAAGTCCTTTATCCAAACATAGTGATCATTATACCACAATAAATTGATTGTAGAACCATCTGTGATGTGTTTACTGGCTGGAGATATTAAATACGGAAATACTCGCAATTGACTATCTAACGAAAACACATTGATACCAGAACTAAATAATGTTGGGTTCTGTTTTTCGATTTTCGGTATTTGTTTTATTTTTGTTGGATAATCAATTCCAGTCATATTGATTCGACATTGATATGGTTTGTACTTACTAACTCGATCTGCATGATCCTGTGCTGGAAAGCATGCTGATAATAACGCCCACAACAAACACTTATTGTCGTCATTTTTCACGTTGATACAGGATTTCGATGCCTGGATTTTTTTAGGTAATGGTTTGTAGGATGCACCAGTAGTTGGTTTAAAATCGTGTATCGAGAGTTCAATGAAGTTGATTTTTTTAAACACCAATCCAGTTTTCTGTGATGTGAAAACCTCGTACTGTCTTGATATCACTGCGAAGAAATCTTTTGCTATCTCTTCTAAATCAGTAGACTGTAGAATAATCTGCGGTTCTGCTCGTAGTGGAACCGTTATTATTACATCAGGATTGGATGCTAGATACATATCAAGATTGTATGTTACATTTACTTTCAATAGAGGTCGTTCAAGTAGCACTATCGGAATAACACTAGTAATTATTTTAATCAGATCACCTATAACAAAGTGGTTATAGTACTTCCCTTTAGGAATGAACTTGATATATTTATCAGAACCAGAAAATGCTTCATCGATTATATAACCTCCTTGAAGTATTTCCCTATTGATTTTCTTTTTTCGTCGTAAAATTATCAACTGATCTTTTAACTCTTTTAGTTGTTTGTTAGTTCTTGGCCAGTTGGGTTTTATTTTAGTAAGATCATAGTACTCTTTCACAAGTTTCCTAACAGCTATATGACGACGATTTTTTAATTCTGCGTTGATTTTCTTCTTTCGCCGTAAAATTGTCAACTGATCTTTTAATTCTTCTAGCTTCTTATTTGATCTAGGCCAGATAGCTTTTGTTTTAGTAAGCTCATAATACTCATCAACAAGTTTTCTCACAACTTCATGGCGATGATTTTTTAATTCTTCGTTGATTTTCTTCTTTCGTCGTAAAATTGCTAACTGATCTTTTAATTCTTCTAGCTGCTTATTAGATCTCGGCCATACAGTTTTTGTTTTAGTAAGCTCATAGTACTCATCAACAAGTTCCCTCGCAACTATATGACGAGGTTTTTTGGGTGATAGGATCATTTTTGGATCCTCTTTTGATAACAACATTTCTATATATTTTACCATATCTCTAATTCACTTTTTAGTATAGCTTTGAAGCGGAATTAACCATATTGTTAAATATGAATTAAAGATATAGATAAGAGTTATATATAAGATGCTCACACTTGGTTCATGTGGTTGGTTGTTAAAGAATTCGACTAATCACTGTGGGAAATCTTGTTATGGAGAATACTGTGGAGTGCATGCTTATTTGCTACGAAATAGTACTAATGCTGGTACAAATCCCTGTGCAGGTTGTGGTGTTGGTGTGAGAGGAAAAATCCATCTCTGTGATAAATGTGGTAAAAACGCCTATCGAGCTATTTTGACGTATTATAAAAATAGAAAGAATAAGCATCATATTTTGGTTGAGAATCCTCCTACGGTAGAGGAGTTCATTGTTGAGTATCGACCAAGAGGTAGTTCAACAATTTCTGTAGAAGTATCTATAATGGCAAAGCCATCAATGACAAAGCCGATGGCAAAGCCATTGACAAAGTCACCGGCAAAGCCATTGACAAAGTCACCGGCAGAGTCATCATCAATCTAATACTCATTAACAATTTTTCATTTGTAATCAATACTACTAAAATCAGCTTATTTTTTACTATTAGGAGGTATTAAAAAGTAAATCAAAAGTGGTCTAGAATCGAGCTTTTTACATACTACTTCGTAAAAGTCTTTGAAAAGTGGTTCATAACCTAGATTGATACCAATAATTTTTTCCCTATAGAAGGTTCAGAACCACCTAAAATCAGTTTATTGTTTTTTTTTTTTTTTTTTTTTTTTTTTTCATATAGAAGGTTCTAAAAGTAGATCAGAGATTTTCTTAAAAAGTAGTCCAGAACCTAAATTTATGCTCTTATTTTTCTCTATAGGAGGTATTAAAAAGTAAATCCAAGGCTTCTATCAAAAGTGGTCCAGAACCGGGCTTTTTACTATTTTTCATTTGTCAATTGTAGAAGCCTTAGTTCAACAATCTGATACTAAATTGATACCCCTAAAGAATTCTTTTTTAAGTGTTAATTTGCTAATCTGACACTAAATGGTTCAGGGTTGTAGAAGCCTTAGTTCAACAATCTAACACTTAACTTATTTTTGCTAAAATCAGCCTAATTTTTCCCTATAGGAGATGTTAAAAAGTAAATCCAAGGCTTCTATCAAAAGTGGTCCAGAACCGGGCTTTTTACATACTACTGCACATGCTCCAATATCAAATGACACCCCTAGACAGATATGATAAAAATAATGCCGAGTGAATCCCAATCCAGAACTCAAAGCACACCAAGCCTTCAAATAGATAACTCAAATGCAGACAACACTTTTAAGATACCCCCTACAAAACCCAAGAAAACAAACATCTGTCCCACCCAGTCCCAAAAACAAATTGAAGAAACCTGCATATACTCATTTGACAAACTTCCTAATCTGTACACACACAGCCTCCTTCACATTCCCCAATCTCAACAACAATAACAACAACAATAATAATAACTGCAGACACCCTATACTTTCTGAAATATTATTTCAATAGTACCTTTTTGTAATGCATAAATTGGCTGAATCTCATTTATTGAAAATTGCCTCTATTAATGTAAGAGGCCTCTCTTTAGACAAAGCAAAACAATCTAATTAACTCTATTTCTAAATATGATATTGTATGATATTGTAGCTCTACAAGAACTACACAACATTCATCAAAAAAAACTATTAACTTTATTGAAGGCAAATTAGATGCTCCTTTTTAAAACCCAAATTAACCCCTCTGAGACTATCTCAGGAGTGGGTTTTATTCTAATTAATAAAAGGTTGCCAAAAAATTGGAAACTACATATTACTCCAAATTTCTTAAAGGTAGAATGATTCACATTCAAATTTATAAAACCAATTTAATAAATTTGTGTGCCCCAGCTCCAAAGAGAGATAAATTACAATATTATGAGAACCTCAGCAATTATACCCCAGACTTCATTCATGAAGATTTGATAATATTAGGAGACTTTAATGCATGCAGTGAAAGAATTGATAGATCTTCTTTAAAAATATACCCACAACAAACCAGAATGTTAAAAGACTTTATTCATAATAATAATATAATTGATGCTTTCCGTTTTCTACATCCTAGTGATATTAAATATACATATGTATTTCACAATACCAATACCAAATCAAGGATTGACCACTTCTATGACATAAAATCAATCAAAATAACATTTTAAAATGTGAAATTTTAGAGGAAATGATCGCAGATCATAATACTATTTTCTTAGAATATAAAACATATTCATACACAAAATGGGGAAACAGTTATTAGAAATTAAATAATAACATTTTAAATTTACCTGAATTAAAAAAAGAAATTGAAGATATTATAGAAAATATTGAATTGGTTAACCTTCAGGCGTGGGATTTGACCAAAAAATAAATTTAAAGATACTTGTCAAAAATTTCCAAATTACAAAGCTATAACAACAAAATAATTGAAAACGAATGCAAAAGAATGTTGGAAAACAATACAACCTCTTATGAACAAAATAGTAAAACTCGAAACGTTTTTGATAACCTTCAAAAATATAAGAATAATGGAGAAAAACAAAGAGCAGGTTTTTATAATGACATTTATAACGTTGGGAAAAAGATGTATAAAAGAGAAGAAATTAGAAAAGGAAATGAAAAAGTTTTAACCCAACTTAAAGTTAATAATATTATAATTAAAGTGAAAAAAAGATATCTTAAAGAATGTAAAAAACTTAAAGTTAATAATATTATAATTAAAGGGAAAAAAAGATATCTTAAAGAATGTAAAAAACTTAAAGTTAATAATATTATAATTGAAGGGAAAAAAAGATATCTTAAAGAATGTAAAAAACTTAAAGTTAATAATATTATAATTGAAGGGAAAAAAAGATATCTTAAAGAATGTAAAAAACTTAAAGTTAATAATATTATAATTGAAGGGAAAAAAGATATCTTAAAGAATGTAAAAAACTTAAAGTTAATAATATTATAATTAAAGGGAAAAAAAGATATCTTAAAGAATGTAAAAAACTTAAAGTTAATAATATTATAATTGAAGGGAAAAAAAGATATCTTAAAGAATGTAAAAAACTTAAAGTTAATAATATTATAATTGAAAGGAAAAAAAGATATCTTAAAGAATGTAAAAAACTTAAAGTTAATAATATTATAATTGAAGGGAAAAAATATCTTAAAGAATGTAAAAAACTTAAAGTTATTAATATTATAATTGAAGGGAAAAAATATCTTAAAGAATGTAAAAAACTTAAAGTTAATAATATTATAATTGAAAGGAAAAAATATCTTAAAGAATGTAAAAAACTTAAAGTTAATAATATTATAATTGAAAGGAAAAAATATCTTAAAGAATGTAAAAAACTTAAAGTTAATAATATTATAATTGAAAGGAAAAAATATCTTAAAGAATGTAAAAAACTTAAAGTTAATAATATAATAATTGAAAGGAAAATAGATATCTTAAAGAATGTAAAAAACTTAAAGTTAATAATATTATAATTAAAGGGAAAATAGATATCTTAAAGAATGTAAAAAACTTAAAGTTAATAATATTATAATTGAAAGGAAAAAATATCTTAAAGAATGTAAAAAACTTAAAGTTAATAATATTATAATTGAAAGGAAAAAATATCTTAAAGAATGTAAAAAACTTAAAGTTAATAATATTATAATTGAAAGGAAAATAGATATCTTAAAGAATGTAAAAAACTTAAAGTTAATAATATTATAATTAAAGGGAAAATAGATATCTTAAAGAATGTAAAAAACTTAAAGTTAATAATATTATAATTGAAGGGAAAAAAAATATCTTAAAGAATGTAAAAAACTTAAAGTTAATAATATTATAATTGAAAGGGAAAAAGATATCTTAAAGAATGTAAAAAAAACTTAAAGTTAATAATATTATAATTAAAGGGAAAAAAGATATCTTAAAGAATGTAAAAAACTTAAAGTTAATAATATTAAAATTAAGGGAAAAAAGATATCTTAAAGAATGTAAAAAACTTAAAGTTAATAATATTATAATTAAAGGGAAAAAAAATATCTTAAAGAATGTAAAAAACTTAAAGTTAATAATATTATAATTGAAAGGGAAAAAGATATCTTAAAGAATGTAAAAAAACTTAAAGTTAATAATATTATAATTAAAGGGAAAAAAGATATCTTAAAGAATGTAAAAAACTTAAAGTTAATAATATTATAATTAAAGGGAAAAAAGATATCTTAAAGAATGTAAAAAACTTAAAGTTAATAATATTATAATTAAAGGGAAAAAAGATATCTTAAAGAATGTAAAAAACTTAAAGTTAATAATATTATAATTAAAGGGAAAAAAGATATCTTAAAGAATGTAAAAAACTTAAAGTTAATAATATTATAATTGAAGGGAAAATAGATATCTTAAAGAATGTAAAAAACTTAAAGTTAATAATATTATAATTGAAAGGGAAAAAGATATCTTAAAGAATGTAAAAAAACTTAAAGTTAATAATATTATAATTAAAGGGAAAAAAGATATCTTAAAGAATGTAAAAAAGTTAAAGTTAATAATATTATAATTAAAGGGAAAAAAGATATCTTAAAGAATGTAAAAAAGTTAAAGTTAATAATATTATAATTAAAGGGAAAAAAGATATCTTAAAGAATGTAAAAAACTTAAAGTTAATAATATTATAATTAAAGGGAAAAAGATATCTTAAAGAATGTAAAAAACTTAAAGTTAATAATATTATAATTAAAGGGAAAAAAGATATCTTAAAGAATGTAAAAAACTTAAAGTTAATAATATTATAATTGAAGGGAAAATAGATATCTTAAAGAATGTAAAAAACTTAAAGTTAATAATATTATAATTGAAAGGGAAAAAAGATATCTTAAAGAATGTAAAAAACTTAAAGTTAATAATATTATAATTAAAGGGAAAATAGATATCTTAAAGAATGTAAAAAACTTAAAGTTAATAATATTATAATTGAAGGGAAAATAGATATCTTAAAGAATGTAAAAAACTTAAAGTTAATAATATTATAATTGAAGGGAAAATAGATATCTTAAAGAATGTAAAAAACTTAAAGTTAATAATATTATAATTGAAAGGGAAAAAAGATATCTTAAAGAATGTAAAAAACTTAAAGTTAATAATATTATAATTAAAGGGAAAAAAGGTATCTTAAAGAATGTAAAAAACTTAAAGTTAATAATATTATAATTGAAATGGAAAAAGATATCTTAAAGAATGTAAAAAAACTTAAAGTTAATAATATTATAATTAAAGGGAAAAAAGGTATCTTAAAGAATGTAAAAAACTTAAAGTTAATAATATTATAATTGAAAGGGAAAAAGATATCTTAAAGAATGTAAAAAAAACTTAAAGTTAATAATATTATAATTAAAGGGAAAAAAGATATCTTAAAGAATGTAAAAAACTTAAAGTTAATAATATTAAAATTAAGGGAAAAAAGATATCTTAAAGAATGTAAAAAACTTAAAGTTAATAATATTATAATTAAAGGGAAAAAAAATATCTTAAAGAATGTAAAAAACTTAAAGTTAATAATATTATAATTGAAAGGGAAAAAGATATCTTAAAGAATGTAAAAAAACTTAAAGTTAATAATATTATAATTAAAGGGAAAAAAGATATCTTAAAGAATGTAAAAAACTTAAAGTTAATAATATTATAATTAAAGGGAAAAAAGATATCTTAAAGAATGTAAAAAACTTAAAGTTAATAATATTATAATTAAAGGGAAAAAAGATATCTTAAAGAATGTAAAAAACTTAAAGTTAATAATATTATAATTAAAGGGAAAAAAGATATCTTAAAGAATGTAAAAAACTTAAAGTTAATAATATTATAATTGAAGGGAAAATAGATATCTTAAAGAATGTAAAAAACTTAAAGTTAATAATATTATAATTGAAAGGGAAAAAGATATCTTAAAGAATGTAAAAAAACTTAAAGTTAATAATATTATAATTAAAGGGAAAAAAGATATCTTAAAGAATGTAAAAAAGTTAAAGTTAATAATATTATAATTAAAGGGAAAAAAGATATCTTAAAGAATGTAAAAAACTTAAAGTTAATAATATTATAATTAAAGGGAAAAAAGATATCTTAAAGAATGTAAAAAACTTAAAGTTAATAATATTATAATTAAAGGGAAAAAAGATATCTTAAAGAATGTAAAAAACTTAAAGTTAATAATATTATAATTAAAGGGAAAAAAGATATCTTAAAGAATGTAAAAAACTTAAAGTTAATAATATTATAATTGAAGGGAAAATAGATACCTTAAAGAATGTAAAAAACTTAAAGTTAATAATATTATAATTGAAAGGGAAAAAAGATATCTTAAAGAATGTAAAAAACTTAAAGTTAATAATATTATAATTAAAGGGAAAATAGATATCTTAAAGAATGTAAAAAACTTAAAGTTAATAATATTATAATTGAAGGGAAAATATATATCTTAAAGAATGTAAAAAACTTAAAGTTAATAATATTATAATTGAAGGGAAAATAGATATCTTAAAGAATGTAAAAAACTTAAAGTTAATAATATTATAATTGAAAGGGAAAAAAGATATCTTAAAGAATTTAAAAAACTTAAAGTTAATAATATTATAATTGAAGGGAAAAAAGATATCTTAAAGAATGTAAAAAACTTAAAGTTAATAATATTATAATTGAAATGGAAAAAGATATCTTAAAGAATGTAAAAAAACTTAAAGTTAATAAT
The DNA here is from genome assembly GCA_029339505.1 of Unio delphinus. Lineage (NCBI taxonomy): Eukaryota > Metazoa > Mollusca > Bivalvia > Unionida > Unionidae > Unio > Unio delphinus. The sequence goes on from JAQISU010001244.1 coordinate 3,796,704, forward strand.
ATTATAATTAAAGGGAAAAAAGATATCTTAAAGAATGTAAAAAACTTAAAGTTAATAATATTATAATTAAAGGGAAAAAAGATATCTTAAAGAATGTAAAAAACTTAAAGTTAATAATATTATAATTAAAGGGAAAATAGATATCTTAAAGAATGTAAAAAACTTAAAGTTAATAATATTATAATTGAAGGGAAAATAGATATCTTAAAGAATGTAAAAAACTTAAAGTTAATAATATTATAATTAAAGGGAAAAAAGATATCTTAAAGAATGTAAAAAACTTAAAGCTAATAATATTATAATTAAAGGGAAAAAAGATATCTTAAAGAATGTAAAAAACTTAAAGTTAATAATATTATAATTAAAGGGAAAAAAGATATCTTAAAGAATGTAAAAAACTTAAAGTTAATAATATTATAATTAAAGGGAAAAAAGATATCTTAAAGAATGTAAAAAACTTAAAGTTAATAATATTATAATTAAAGGGAAAAAAGATATCTTAAAGAATGTAAAAAACTTAAAGTTAATAATATTATAACTGAAGGGAAAATAGATATCTTAAAGAATGTAAAAAAACTTAAAGTTAATAATATTATAATTAAAGGGAAAATAGATATCTTAAAGAATGTAAAAAAACTTAAAGTTAATAATATTATAATTAAAGGGAAAATAGATATCTTAAAGAATGTAAAAAAACTTAAAGTTAATAATATTATAATTAAAGGGAAAAAGATATCTTAAAGAATGTAAAAAACTTAAAGTTAATAATATTATAATTAAAGGGAAAAAAGATATCTTAAAGAATGTAAAAAACTTAAAGTTACTAATATTATAATTAAAGGGAAAAAAGATGTCTTAAAGAATGTAAAAAACTTAAAGTTAATAATATTATAATTAAAGGGAAAAAAGATATCTTAAAGAATGTAAAAAACTTAAAGTTAATAATATTATAATTAAAGGGAAAAAAGATATCTTAAAGAATGTAAAAAACTTAAAGTTAATAATATTATAATTAAAGGGAAAAAAGATATCTTAAAGAATGTAAAAAACTTAAAGTTAATAATATTATAATTGAAGGGAAAATAGATATCTTAAAGAATGTAAAAAACTTAAAGTTAATAATATTATAATTGAAAGGGAAAAAAGATATCTTAAAGAATGTAAAAAACTTAAAGTTAATAATATTATAATTAAAGGGAAAATAGATATCTTAAAGAATGTAAAAAACTTAAAGTTAATAATATTATAATTGAAGGGAAAATAGATATCTTAAAGAATGTAAAAAACTTAAAGTTAATAATATTATAATTGAAGGGAAAATAGATATCTTAAAGAATGTAAAAAACTTAAAGTTAATAATATTATAATTGAAAGGGAAAAAAGATATCTTAAAGAATGTAAAAAACTTAAAGTTAATAATATTATAATTAAAGGGAAAAAAGATATCTTAAAGAATGTAAAAAACTTAAAGTTAATAATATTATAATTAAAGGGAAAAAAGATATCTTAAAGAATGTAAAAAACTTAAAGTTAATAATATTATAATTAAAGGGAAAAAAGATATCTTAAAGAGTGTAAAAAACTTAAAGTTCATAATATTATAATTAAAGGGAAAAAAGATATCTTAAAGAATGTAAAAAACTTAAAGTTAATAATATTATAATTAAAGGGAAAAAAGATATCTTAAAGAATGTAAAAAACTTAAAGTTAATAATATTATAATTAAAGGGAAAAAAGATATCTTAAAGAATGTAAAAAACTTAAAGTTAATAATATTATAATTTAAGGGAAAAAAGATATCTTAAAGAATGTAAAAAACTTAAAGTTAATAATATTATAATTAAAGGGAAAAAAGATATCTTAAAGAATGTAAAAAACTTAAAGTTAATAATATTATAATTAAAGGGAAAAAAGATATCTTAAAGAATGTAAAAAACTTAAAGTTAATAATATTATAACTGAAGGGAAAATAGATATCTTAAAGAATGTAAAAAAACTTAAAGTTAATAATATTATAATTAAAGGGAAAATAGATATCTTAAAGAATGTAAAAAAACTTAAAGTTAATAATATTATAATTAAAGGGAAAATAGATATCTTAAAGAATGTAAAAAAACTTAAAGTTAATAATATTATAATTAAAGGGAAAATAGATATCTTAAAGAATGTAAAAAACTTAAAGTTAATAATATTATAATTGAAGGGAAAATAGATATCTTAAAGAATGTAAAAAACTTAAAGTTAATAATATTATAATTGAAAGGGAAAAAAGATATCTTAAAGAATGTAAAAAACTTAAAGTTAATAATATTATAATTAAAGGGAAAAAAGATATCTTAAAGAATGTAAAAAACTTAAAGTTAATAATATTATAATTAAAGGGAAAAAAGATATCTTAAAGAATGTAAAAAACTTAAAGTTAATAATATTATAATTAAAGGGAAAAAAGATATCTTAAAGAATGTAAAAAACTTAAAGTTAATAATATTATAATTAAAGGGAAAAAAGATATCTTAAAGAATGTAAAAAACTTAAAGTTAATAATATTATAATTGAAGGGAAAATAGATACCTTAAAGAATGTAAAAAACTTAAAGTTAATAATATTATAATTGAAAGGGAAAAAAGATATCTTAAAGAATGTAAAAAACTTAAAGTTAATAATATTATAATTAAAGGGAAAATAGATATCTTAAAGAATGTAAAAAACTTAAAGTTAATAATATTATAATTGAAGGGAAAATATATATCTTAAAGAATGTAAAAAACTTAAAGTTAATAATATTATAATTGAAGGGAAAATAGATATCTTAAAGAATGTAAAAAACTTAAAGTTAATAATATTATAATTGAAAGGGAAAAAAGATATCTTAAAGAATTTAAAAAACTTAAAGTTAATAATATTATAATTGAAGGGAAAAAAGATATCTTAAAGAATGTAAAAAACTTAAAGTTAATAATATTATAATTGAAATGGAAAAAGATATCTTAAAGAATGTAAAAAAACTTAAAGTTAATAATATTATAATTAAAGGGAAAAAAGATATCTTAAAGAATGTAAAAAACTTAAAGTTAATAATATTATAATTAAAGGGAAAAAAGATATCTTAAAGAATGTAAAAAACTTAAAGTTAATAATATTATAATTAAAGGGAAAATAGATATCTTAAAGAATGTAAAAAACTTAAAGTTAATAATATTATAATTGAAGGGAAAATAGATATCTTAAAGAATGTAAAAAACTTAAAGTTAATAATATTATAATTAAAGGGAAAAAAGATATCTTAAAGAATGTAAAAAACTTAAAGCTAATAATATTATAATTAAAGGGAAAAAAGATATCTTAAAGAATGTAAAAAACTTAAAGTTAATAATATTATAATTAAAGGGAAAAAAGATATCTTAAAGAATGTAAAAAACTTAAAGTTAATAATATTATAATTAAAGGGAAAAAAGATATCTTAAAGAATGTAAAAAACTTAAAGTTAATAATATTATAATTAAAGGGAAAAAAGATATCTTAAAGAATGTAAAAAACTTAAAGTTAATAATATTATAACTGAAGGGAAAATAGATATCTTAAAGAATGTAAAAAAACTTAAAGTTAATAATATTATAATTAAAGGGAAAATAGATATCTTAAAGAATGTAAAAAAACTTAAAGTTAATAATATTATAATTAAAGGGAAAATAGATATCTTAAAGAATGTAAAAAAACTTAAAGTTAATAATATTATAATTAAAGGGAAAAAGATATCTTAAAGAATGTAAAAAACTTAAAGTTAATAATATTATAATTAAAGGGAAAAAAGATATCTTAAAGAATGTAAAAAACTTAAAGTTACTAATATTATAATTAAAGGGAAAAAAGATGTCTTAAAGAATGTAAAAAACTTAAAGTTAATAATATTATAATTAAAGGGAAAAAAGATATCTTAAAGAATGTAAAAAACTTAAAGTTAATAATATTATAATTAAAGGGAAAAAAGATATCTTAAAGAATGTAAAAAACTTAAAGTTAATAATATTATAATTAAAGGGAAAAAAGATATCTTAAAGAATGTAAAAAACTTAAAGTTAATAATATTATAATTGAAGGGAAAATAGATATCTTAAAGAATGTAAAAAACTTAAAGTTAATAATATTATAATTGAAAGGGAAAAAAGATATCTTAAAGAATGTAAAAAACTTAAAGTTAATAATATTATAATTAAAGGGAAAATAGATATCTTAAAGAATGTAAAAAACTTAAAGTTAATAATATTATAATTGAAGGGAAAATAGATATCTTAAAGAATGTAAAAAACTTAAAGTTAATAATATTATAATTGAAGGGAAAATAGATATCTTAAAGAATGTAAAAAACTTAAAGTTAATAATATTATAATTGAAAGGGAAAAAAGATATCTTAAAGAATGTAAAAAACTTAAAGTTAATAATATTATAATTAAAGGGAAAAAAGATATCTTAAAGAATGTAAAAAACTTAAAGTTAATAATATTATAATTAAAGGGAAAAAAGATATCTTAAAGAATGTAAAAAACTTAAAGTTAATAATATTATAATTAAAGGGAAAAAAGATATCTTAAAGAGTGTAAAAAACTTAAAGTTCATAATATTATAATTAAAGGGAAAAAAGATATCTTAAAGAATGTAAAAAACTTAAAGTTAATAATATTATAATTAAAGGGAAAAAAGATATCTTAAAGAATGTAAAAAACTTAAAGTTAATAATATTATAATTAAAGGGAAAAAAGATATCTTAAAGAATGTAAAAAACTTAAAGTTAATAATATTATAATTTAAGGGAAAAAAGATATCTTAAAGAATGTAAAAAACTTAAAGTTAATAATATTATAATTAAAGGGAAAAAAGATATCTTAAAGAATGTAAAAAACTTAAAGTTAATAATATTATAATTAAAGGGAAAAAAGATATCTTAAAGAATGTAAAAAACTTAAAGTTAATAATATTATAACTGAAGGGAAAATAGATATCTTAAAGAATGTAAAAAAACTTAAAGTTAATAATATTATAATTAAAGGGAAAATAGATATCTTAAAGAATGTAAAAAAACTTAAAGTTAATAATATTATAATTAAAGGGAAAATAGATATCTTAAAGAATGTAAAAAAACTTAAAGTTAATAATATTATAATTAAAGGGAAAATAGATATCTTAAAGAATGTAAAAAACTTAAAGTTAATAATATTATAATTGAAGGGAAAATAGATATCTTAAAGAATGTAAAAAACTTAAAGTTAATAATATTATAATTGAAAGGGAAAAAAGATATCTTAAAGAATGTAAAAAACTTAAAGTTAATAATATTATAATTAAAGGGAAAAAAGATATCTTAAAGAATGTAAAAAACTTAAAGTTAATAATATTATAATTAAAGGGAAAAAAGATATCTTAAAGAATGTAAAAAACTTAAAGTTAATAATATTATAATTAAAGGGAAAAAAGATATCTTAAAGAATGTAAAAAACTTAAAGTTAATAATATTATAATTAAAGGGAAAAAAGATATCTTAAAGAATGTAAAAAACTTAAAGTTAATAATATTATAATTAAAGGGAAAAAAGATATCTTAAAGAATGTAAAAAACTTAAAGTTAATAATATTATAATTAAAGGGAAAAAAGATATCTTAAAGAATGTAAAAAACTTAAAGTTAATAATATTATAATTAAAGGGAAAAAAGATATCTTAAAGAATGTAAAAAACTTAAAGTTAATAATATTATAATTAAAGGGAAAAAAGATATCTTAAAGAATGTAAAAAACTTAAAGTTAATAATATTATAATTAAAGGGAAAAAAGATATCTTAAAGAATGTAAAAAACTTAAAGTTAATAATATTATAACTGAAGGGAAAATAGATATCTTAAAGAAATTAAAAAAACTTAAAGTTAATAATATTATAATTAAAGGGAAATAGATATCTTAAAGAATGTAAAAAAACTTAAAGTTAATAATAGTATAATTAAAGGGAAAATAGATATCTTAAAGAATGTAAAAAAACTTAAAGTTAATAATATTATAATTGAAGGGAAAAAATATCTTAAAGAATGTAAAAAACCTCTACCAAAAACTATATCAAAGCAAAAACATCTCTTTAGAAAAAATTCAAAAATTCCTAGATAAAATCAATTTACCTACTATATCAGACGAATTGAGAGAGCTTTGCGAACAAGAAAGTACTATTAATGAGATAGAAAAAGCAATAGATCAACTTTCTAAAAAGAAAAGCCCCAGGTTTGGATGGCTTAAATGATGAATTTTATAAAAAAAAAATTAGAAATAGTTTGCTACCAGTGTTAAAAAATCTATACAGCCATATTTTCGAATGTAATTGAATGACTGATTCAATAAGCGCTGGCATAATAACATTACTTTATAAAGAAAAAATTGATATTAAAGGAAAAAAAAAATGGAGATCTATTTCACTTTTAAACATTGACTATAAAATCCTGAGTAGAATTCTGGCCAGCAGATTTAAAACAACTCTGAGTGACTTAATAATGATTAACCAATCGTGTGGTGAGCATGGTAGACAAATATCTGATAACATCCTGTCTATCAAAACTATACTTGAATATATGGAAAATAACCAACAGATTGGTGCCTTGATACTATTTGATCAAGAAAAAGCATTTGACAAGATCGAAACTAACTTTATAATTAAACCACTGGAGAAAAATGGATTTGGCCCAATCTTTATAAAATGGATTAGTATTTTATATAATATTATCAACTCTAAAATACAAATAAATGGTGCACATACTGAATCTTTCCCTGTCACTAGATCTGTCAGACAGGGGTGCCCAATCTCAATGCTTTTGTATGTCCTTGGTATAGAAACACTTAATGTTTATATTCAAAATGATGAAGACATAAAGAGCATAACAATTCCTAATATGGTTGGTCAAACCAAGACATGTTTACATGCTGATGATATATCCAACTTCATTTCAACTGGAAACTCATATAACAATCTAATTAAACAATATTCAAACTTTAGCAATGCATCTGGTTCTGAACAAAGCCATGATACAACTGAAATACTACTAATTGGTGATTGAAAAAATAAGAAATATTCGAATCTTCCAAAGGATAAAATTAAACAATATGTAAAAGTGTTAGGAGTATTTCTACGCAAAAATAATAAAACAAAAAACTTGGAAAAAATTCTTAAGAAAATTCAATATCATAAGGAAATTTGGAACATAAGAGAGTTCAGTTTTATGCAAAAATTACACATAGCTAAATCATACTTTTTTTTAACTCAATTTGGCATGAATTTAATATAATTGACTTTGGAGCCTACTACTTCCAAAAAATAGAACATCCAATTTACAACATTATTTGGAGAAAAGTAATGAAATTATGTAGATCATCCTTACAGCATGATAAAAATAAAGGTGGGCTTAATCTCCCGAACTTAAAATTTAAGCAAGCTGCAAATTGCTTATGTAGATTTAAACCATTTGAAACCTCCCCAAAATATCCATGGCAAGGAATTTATAATCTATTGATTTGGTTCATCGTTGTCTAATATCAAATTAATATACAATAACAACAAATTAACCAAAACTTTACAGTCGCCAAATGTAATGTATAGACAAACACTAGCTCTCAAAAGATACAAACTTGTACCAAAAGTTTGGAAACTAAATAAGAATATAGAAATTTATAATTATTTAAAAAATTCACAACTACCTAAACATAATATTGAGCATAAATTACCACATTTAAGATGTGATATGATTTGGAAAAATTGGTCTCAAATATAAAAAATTATAATGTTATCAACCCTATCTTTAGTTACTTACATGATATTTGGTGGACTGGAGAGGTTGCATTTGCAAGAAAAGTAATTCCAAGAATACAACAATGTCCCCTATGTAAGATATTTTATGATAGTAAAACACATCTGATATTACAGTGTAAAAATAATAATTTTCAAAGAAGAATAATTATACAAAGATAAACAATAAATTGGGATCATTTGATATTTGTAACTTACTATATACTGATAAAGTAATATATAATGATATAATTAAATTTATAGTAAGCATAATAGATAATAGGAACAATACCATTTGGACCCCTGACCCCTGATTATAATTTAAAAATTATTGTGAGATAACATGATGAAGTTACATATTAACTCTGGAGAGCCACAGATGGCTAGTTGTAAGACACCAGTTTTCTAATGTGATTTTATTAATGTAGATCTCATTCTTAATTTAATCCTTTTATTAAAATATGTATTGTAAATATTTTCTGATATTTTCCCCAAAATTATTTGCCTATCTCTACCTTCCCCAGTATAAACTAATGTTTTAGTAGGTTTAAAACTTGACTCACGAAGACAATATACATGTACTCTCCCTGTCCCTAGTTAGAGAGATCCAAAATCAATTTTTGAAAGGCTTACAGCACCTGATTTAGAATTTCATTCTTACTCTACTCATAGTACGGCTACCACGTGACCATTACAAGAATAGAAATCTACAACTAAGAATACAAATATTGTAACTTAAATAGAATACTTAAACTACAAAAAGAAATAAGATCATTATAAAACTAAAAATCCGAAAATACAAAACATTGATAGGATACGACACAAAACTCAAACTAATAAAAATAATTGTAAATATAACTCACAACTCGCTGAAAGTACCATCTTCTGCCTCGAATACTCAAATGAACACCATCGTTGTGTATATAACTCACATGAAATCCTTGAATTCTGACAAAATATATCTAGGAATAGATTCCACTGCCCTGGCCAACTCGGAATTAATCCATCGTATTCTTCAGTTATATTGTCCAACTGTCAACCAACAGGACATAATTCCACAGGGGCTCTTATCGTTGCTTACAATCGACCGGTCTTACATATACTTAGGCTGATAAATCAGCCCTTCACCCGTTACGATTTTGATGTTGGGGTTAGGGGTTGCTTTCATCTATTCATTGAAACCTGAAATTATCTGCAGACACTTTTGTCTGCACGTATCAGTGTAAATATCACACACTTACCGGTAATTATCGCGGCTGTTGAGTTCCCGTCGGATGATATGTAAAGCATATTTCTGAATCAAATCCTACGTTTAACAACTTGTAAATCCAATCAGAATAACACAACCCTAAAATACCGTGTCTTAGCAAGTACCTTCAATATGTACATGCTACATACATAGCAATTTAAACCATATGTGTGCTGTACAACCATGCTAACATTATACTGTACTAAATCTGTGTCCAGTAAGTCTTTCACTCCAACGTTATAAATCGTATAAAAAAGAAAGAGAAAAGCCCTATTAAGTTCTCTTCATTTTATATGAGTGGAGCTTAATATAAAATATCCTTTGAAAAATGGTGTTGACATATTATTCAAAGAATGTTTTAATCACAAACTCTGTCTCTGTTTCTGTCTCTCTGTCTCTGTCTCTCTCTCTCTCTCTGTCTCTCTCTCTCTCTCAGTTATGTTGATTGAATTTTTAAATTTAGATTCTTCATCCGCATTATTTGTTTCAAAGGAATTTTTGAGAATTAGTGTGGACGGACCATAAGATAGTTAAGTAAGCATTGAAGGTTGTTTTGCTATTATCGTTGTTGATATTATTTGTTGATGTTTTTCTGCTTGTTTGGGGTAAATTATACAATGTGTATGTGCAGAGTCCGATTTTGAAATTCCTATTATTTAGTACATCCCATGTTGGGGGTGGGGTATACCTCCTTTAAAACACAGTTTATTCTTAAAGTTTACAATACTGCCGATAAAACAACAGGTGTTTCTTCTCTTGTTTCGATAGCTTCTAGCAACCACTCCAGTGGCCTAGTGGATAGAACGTCCTCTGCAGAAGCAGGAGGTCGTGGGTTCGATCCCGGGCCGAGTCATACCAAAGATTTACAAAAATGGTACTAACAACCGCCTCGCATGGCGCTCAACATTAAGAGGTTAGTGTTAGGACTGACTGGTCTGGTGTCAGGATAATGTGACTGGGTGAGACATCGTGCTACACGTCTGTGACATGATGCCCCAGTTCTATACATCACTATAAACTGCCTCACTGCAGACATCGTCGCGATATGGCTGAAAAATGGTTAAAGATAGGTTAAAAATCCTAATCAAACAAACAAACATAAAGATAACTTATGCCTACGGACGAAGTGGTTACAGCTTCTGCGTCGCAAGATTGAACCCAGGCCAAGTCATACCAAAGAGCGCTCAGCATTAAAGGTACTAACACTATTCAGATCCCGTATTTGTTTTTAGGGAGATATGGGTGGTGGGGGGGAGGGGGCAGCTTTCATATATTACATTGTAGCCTTACATAACTTTATACTTTTAATCTGGCGCACATCAAAATTGTCCTGTTTAGCTATGACATATAATAAATCACTGTTTGTTTGAAAATAATGAAAGAAAAAATGAGACAATGAACATGCATCAAACTTAAATTTCTCCCTTGTAATCATAAAACAAAACTAGACGCAATCTAATATTAAGTTCCTCTTGTCCTTCATTACAGCAATAATCTTGTATACTGCATACTACTACTACTAATGGTTTGTTTGTGATCTCAATAATAATGATAATAATAATAATAATAATAATAATAATAATAACAATAATAATAATAATAATAATTCGATGATGATAATAATAATACGAACAAAAACAACTAGATTCTAGTACTTGTTGTTGAGAAGTCTACTTAGTCTTTTATATCACAATTGCAAGAAGGATTTACCAAACGGATTTAAAGTACATTGTAAGAATACTTCACATTTGTATCATTTACTATCATCTGCACCTCGCTCGCCTTTATCTTTTTTCGCCTTTCTATATCTTATACCATTGTATTGATTTTGCTTAAAACCATTGTAACTAAAAGATCTATTTTCACAATAAGTGCAATAGGAATGAAATATTACAAAATTTAACAAAGAATGAGTACAGGGCAATGGAAACATCGAATCCAGCCGAAAGGGGGGTCGACCAGCTCGATAAAGAGGGAGACGGACCCAAAGTTGTAAATGTCCCTAATAGTGGTGTGGGACCCAATAATGCAAATCCCCAAAAATGGGCAAACTCAAGAGGCAGGGAAACCAATCCAGGCAATCAGTGCAGGAAATTAGGTCCAAATCTATGTTTATTTCCATGTCCAAGTGGAAAATAATGTCCTGTTGGCCTACCACCAGGTCGGATGTCAACTCATAGACTTAGGCAAAGCTGCAAAAGCCCCACGCCAAGCAGAAATACTGGCCGCCCTGCATGTAATGGGTGTAAACATGAAGAGATTAGCTAGTTTTCAAAACGCAGGGTACAATAAATATATGCTGTACCCAGTGGGACTAGAGACCCTTTTACTAACCCCTGGGACGATATGCGTTAAAGGAGAGATAAGGGACGTGACTGAAGCCCCTCCATTTGTACGAGAAATCGGACCAAAGTCGGCTGAAGTACATATCAGTGGACTCCCATGTCAGATCGACACTGAATAAGTCATTGAAAAGACATACACGAGACTGGGAGTAAGGATACTATCGCACAAGATGGCCCAAATATGGGACTTCCATCCTATAACATCAGGGGCACGGATCATAAACGTGATCAAAGAAGACGCTATAAAAATCACCCCTCTTTTTTTACTGTATGAGGTTCAAGCTCAGATCTTGGTACCGGAACTGTGAGGCCGACGGAAAATGCCCCAAGTGCGGTTAACTCGGACACGGGCCATGGGACTGTGGAAACCAAAACCAGAACCAACAAAACACAGAAGCAGGGGATCCAACATATGCCAATGTGGCTGCAGCGAAATCCCCCAACGCAAAAAAACAACAGCAAGAGAGCAGATAAAAAAGTCATTCAAGAGGTAAGGGAGGTACAAACATCGGATAAAACCCTGGAAACGTTAGAGAAATAGATTGAAATCCTCATCACGAATAAAACAAACTCCAAAACACCACGTAAAGACAAAAACAAAATGCAAATAGGTAACCCTTTTGAAGTGCTAACCATTAATGAAGGCACATAAATACTAAACTTAACAGGAGAGGATCATATCCCCCTGACATGCTCTACCCCAATATCAAAAGGGAAAGGGCCCACAAAAGAAAGGAAAGCGGTCAACCTGTCGTCATCACTTGACGAAAAAAGCACAGGTGAAACCAACAAAAAAGGGGATATGAGGAATATTTTATTCCAATCACTTTAGGAAAGGAAAAAGGAGGGAAAGGATACCACAAATGAAACCAAAGAATTGGAAGTGGCTAAACAGAAAAGCAAAGAAAAAGAAGATGAGACACAAACAGACAATGAAACTGCCTCAGAGGACCCAAATAAACTAAATGACCTTAGGGATACACTTTTTAACTCGCAGGTAACTAGTGACTTTTACATGTCAGGTAGCACAAACAAAACATTAGGGGAAGACCCAAGATCCCCAGAAAAGTGTTAGATGAGGAAATCATAAATATAAGAACAATAGCCACTTAAAAACTAGATATAACCAATAATACTGTTTATAAAACGTCAACCGGGTGCACTACAAAAATGGAAGGACTAGAAAAAGCCTTTGACAGACTTGAACAAAACTATCGATACAAAACACTGGAAAAATATGAATTTGGAATACACTTCAAAAGTTGGACTAAAATCCTGTACATGGATACAAAAACATGTGTACAGGTAAACGGAGCCAAAACGGATAAATTTGATATCAAAAGATCAGTGAGGCAAGGATTCCCACTATCTATGCTATTATACGTAATAGCTATATAAATACTAAGTATACAAATAAATAACAACCAAGGGAGTAAAGTTCCAAACATAAAAGAAGAGGTGAAATGCTACAACATGCAGATGATTGTACTAACTTTATACAAGATAAAATTTCTTAAAAAAAAAAAACTAATAAAGGAATTTGAACAATTTGGGAAAGTTTAGGGATCAATAATAAACCCCGACAAAACAGAAATATTACTAAAAGAAAACTGGGGAGGCAAGCAACATGGGCTACCTCCCTCCGTAATTAAAGACAATGTAAAAACCTTAGGAGTAAATTTTAGAAGGAATGAGGACAAACAAAACCTCAAGGAAATCAGGGAAAAAATTAATGAAACTATCAAAATCTGGGCGCTAACGCCACTATGCGTATTGGAACGGGCTCAAGTTGCAAAATGTGCACCTTAACTATAAATTACAATCGTTAGACATACAAAAAGAAACGTTAAAAGCGATAGATAACAAGATTAGAAAATACTTATGGGGATTTAAAATGCACTACATCAAGAGTGAAACTCTATAAAGGGTAAAGGGACGGGAAAAGGGGAGGCCTAGGCTTCCCCCACCCGACCCTTATTAAAAAAACTAACATTCTAAATAGATTTAGGGAAATTAAAGCAGTGCCCAGTATAGCTAGGTAAGGACTATATATATATATATATATATATTTATATATATATATATATATATATATATATATATATATATATATATATATATATATATATATATATATATATATATATATATATATAAATATATATATATATATATATATTACTTCGTTTTATCAATGAAGCAGAGAAACGACATTTACAAAAAGAACAAATTAACAAAATTACTAGGGGTGCCGAAGGAAATTATGACCGATAAAAGAACTATTAAACAAATACAGGGACGCCAGGGACGCTAGGGAATTATGGGAAACCGACACAAAATCAAAATACAAATGGATCATGGAACATACTATAAATAAGGATTGAAAAAAAATAGAGCATGAAAGTATAAACATTAATTGGATAGGGCCTGGGGAAACTGGGTCAAACTAAGATCACTTAAAATAAAAAGCCTCCTGTTCAAATACTTGCATGATGCGTGGTTGACAGGAGAGTTCGCAGTGAGACGGCATATGATCAGAGTATTGCCTAAATGTCCACTGTGTAAAAATTTAAATTTCACAACAACAACAAACAAAAAAAAAACCTATGGTTCAATGTGAAAAAGAACATACCAGAGAGTTGTCCTGATATTAAAAATCATGGCAACTCAACCATACAATAGTAAACAACTCTTACATCTAGACGGAAATTTTACACTGAAACTACTTTACGAAATAACAGATTTTATAGTTAGAAATATGAGAGCATGCGCACGAATTATTATAATTGGGAAACACAATAGATAGGAAATGAAAAAGTGGGATGGGGATACAGGGACCTCAGGAGGAGAAGTACTGGTAAGAAAAACACGGGGCTAAATCAAATGGCGCTACGCGAAGTGGACAGACCCGTGAAAGAGCTGGGAAAAGAACTCTTCTAGAGAAAAACCAGCACAACAACACAGGAGAAATATACCAGATAGGTTTAGAAAAGGTAAAAAAATGTGTTTCTCATAAAAGCATGCTCTCTAACTATAGTCACTAGTGACCTAATATCACCACCACTCTGTATAGTTTTCACGAACTATAGAGAAAGACCGTTTTTAAGGGACAATAAATAAAAAAATCGACCTGGAATTGAGATAAGAAGATAAAAAAAAAAGAAAAGACGAACATAGTCGAGACGGGTTAAGTACAAATTAATTTTAAAAAATGTACAGATCCGTCTCGAACACAGTCGACCTGGAGAAATAAATAAGGAAATATACAAGTCCCGGAACAATATAACTAAAATCATTAAAGCACTAAGAAACAAGGGCCAATAATTTAGGATAAAACACCGGACTTGTACCAAATTCAAAAATCTATTAAAAAAAAAAAATAAACGGACCAATTCAAACTTTAAAAAAAACAACCAGAGAAGACCGTTTAGGGGTCAATGCACTGATATACAACTGGGAAATTTGATTCAGAAAAAGACTATCCTAACACGACACAGTGTATGTATATGTATACATATAGCAACAAACAACTAGCACAACACAAATATCATACACAGGATGCAATAAACCCCTAGCCAGGGTTAACTATGGGGAAAAAAGAGATGAGTGATTCAGGATGGGTAATCAAAATCCGACCTGACGTAATCATTTCAATAGAAAAATTTGGGACCAAGACCTCCCTATTTATGATATAATCCCCATGGGAACAATATTAAGGTTAGGATTAAATTGAAACAAACAGATATAATAAAACCCACGAAAAACACATCAGGGGGAACACACTCATACATAAACACACTTTTTTCAGTTTTTTTCAGCATCTGTCTGGTCCCCCCCCCCAAAAAAAAGAACAAAAACAACGAGTAAAACAACAACAATAATAATGATAATAATTCAATCACTTTTAGAATACTACTACCAATAATAATACAGATATTAATAAAAAAAACAATAACAATATCGATAATTTAATAATCTTAATAATAATACGAACAAAAATAATAATAATAATAATAATAATAATAATAATAATAAATAAATGATCTTAATAATATTATTATTATTATTATTATTATTATTATTATTATTATTATTATTATTATTATTATTATTAAAAAATATTGGTCATAATATTACTACTACTACTACTACTACAACTACTGCTACTACTACTAATAAAAATATTATTATTATTATTATTATTATTATTATTATTATTATTATTATTATTATTTGTCAATTAAACCCCATTATTAAGGTCGAACACTAAATAAATAAGATAATGGACAGTAGAGAGTTATTTGTTGATGTAAAACAAAAACGCACCTTGACTTCAACTATTTGTGTTACACACACACACACACACACACACACACACACACATTGAATCAAGGGGGAAATAAAGTTAAACGTAACTGGACTTTAACTTTCCGTGTTACACACACACACACACACACACACACACACACACACTTAGTTTGGTGCTCTTAATTAACGGAGAAAGAAAGTTAACCAAGTCACAATATATTTTCGCCAAAAACCTTTTTCTGCATTTGTGAAAACTATCCAATTGCCAGAAGTACACTGACAATGGTGGTAAAAGGTCGGTCAGTACATTTATCGATCTACGATAGCAAATGAAGACGTCAAAAGTCCTGTATGGGGTAAAATAAAGTCGGTTAGTATATTTATCAATCTACCATAGCTATCAATCTAGGTAGATAAGAAATCCAAGTGTGATTCTCTATCAAGTTTGACGAATGAAACTTTAACCTCATTGTTCCCTAGTGAAATTGTATCAAATTTAAAATCTGGACCATAACAAACGTGATTCTATCATATTAGTGTAACATCTATTTAAGAATGATTTTTTACACTGTAAACTAAACTCGCGTCTAGAAGAATTATAAAATAGTTTACAGTGCAGATATATCTTACCTTTCGATAACAATTAAACCAGTTGTATTTCCCTCCAAAAATAGAACCAACATGTGTCAGATTGAGAGTGAATGCTATTACGAAAACGTATTGTTACATACATAGCCTCGTTTTTTTGTGAGTAAATTCAATGCATACCCGTCATATACGTATCAATATTTATAGCGAGTAACAGTTTCTTAGCAAGTACCTACACTACGTATTTGCTACATACTTAGCAATGTAAACCATATTCGTGATGTACAATCATGCTAAAATTATACTGTACTAATTTTGTGTCAAGTATGTCTTTCTCTACAACGTTATAAATCGTGCAAATATATTGTTTATTATTTTGTAGATGAAAAAAAAAGAGAGAAAAGCCCTATTAGGTTCTCTTCATTTTATATGAGTTGAGCTTAATAAAAAATGTCCTTTAAAAAATGGTGTAGACATTATTCAAAGAATGTTTTTATCACAAACTAACTCTCTCTCTCTCTCTCTCTCTCTCTCTCTCTCTCTCTCTCTTATTGGTCACACACACCCCACCCCCGCACACATTGACAAACATTCCTCCTTAGGTTAATTGTCTTTTCTAAGACAGAAATAAATAGGAAATATAAAGATACAAACATAAGGATGAGTAAGTTCAAATATTACGTTTAAACCAAAACAAATTACCCCCAAAAAACAGTTAAAACATGTTTGGTTTTCCACCGAGAGTTTTGAACTCTTGATCTCTTCGTGTTGGCAGCCGTAACAAACAGAGAAACGTGTAGGTATATATCTTGAAACGTATAAAGTCATGGGCAGGGCCGCCTTATCCATTAGGCACAGTGCCTAGGGCCCACGAACTTTTCAGGGGTTTACGAAAGTCACAAATTAAAGTATCGAAAACATAATTGGAGTGCCTCACCTACAAAAATATGGCAGAAATTGCATATACAAATTTAATAACATTTGTAACTCTAACAGTGTAAGTTGAGCACTTGAGTTGTGTTACAGTATGTTAACTTTTCGGCTCTTTGCATTAGCAAAGTCACATATGATGTCCTCAAATGTCATTTCCCGCATCAAGTCCTTTCCAACTGAAAGTAGTGCCAGGGAGTAACGTTTTTGTCCCATCGTTTACCGAAGATAAGTTTTTATCAGTTTCAGTTTGAAAAACGAACGTTCACCTTCAGAACTTGTTCAAAAAATTGAAAGGTAGATTCGGAAAGCAATATTTACATTTGGAAAACTTGTCACCAACTTGTTCTCTGTTTGTGCCCTAATCATTTCAGCCACAGTTTTATTGTCACCAAACATTCGTGAAAATAAAAGAAACGCATCAGTAAATGCCTCTTCCAGATCTGATGGATACATCTCAATTAGTGCCTTGGCTTTAGAAACTGTTTCATCAGTTGACACAGATCTATCCAGAAGAAAGTTAAACCTTTCATGTAGTGTTGAGTAAGCTGCTCGCCGTTTCCCCATCTCGGTAATAAGTCTGTCTATGATCATGTAGAGAGACTAAGTACGGAACTTGTCACTAGCACACATACGTAAACCCAGATCAGTATTATCCACAACGTTTTCATCATAAAATCGGTGTCGCACTCGCTTGCCTTGTGTACATGCTTTGTAGTCCGATTGTGTCAGATCTTTTGCCATACCTTCATACATTTCAAATTTATCGCGTGTATCATGAAAGTGTTGTATAAGACTGTCATACAACTTGATGATGGTACTCAACTCAGTTCCAGACTTATGTAGAGCTTTATTCACAATATCAATTTTTTGGAGTAAATCTTTCTAAATCACACACATTAACGCTGTCTCGAAATTGTCCAACATTTTAATTAGTGATTTTGCTTCATGAACAGGTGCTGGTGGTTGACGTTCACTTCCAGTAGCATCAGACAATGCTTGTCGAATCTCCTTACAATTTGCATAAAAAGCTCTGGTAGCGTTCCTTCGTGCTGACCACCTTGCTGCTAATAGCCCTTGCAGCACAAAGGTGTTTCCCTTCATGCGTTCTGTAAATTGTAACCATCGCTGTGATGAAGCTGAGAAAAATGTGAACAATAGCAAAATAGTTCACTGCAGCTGAACATTACTCCACAGCAGATGAACCAACCAAATTTAGGCTGTGGGCAGCGCATGGCACCCATTCCACTAAATTGTTAATCTCTCTACATCTAGCTTGTACGCCAGAATAAATGTCACTGATATTGCTAGCATTATCATATGATTGTGACCTGCAATTTGCGATATATATATATATATATATATATATATATATATATATATATATATATATATATATATATACCATGAAGTCTAAGAGTACTCAGCAGAAGATCGAAAAGGTATTTACCATCGTGCTGTTTAGCTGGAATAAACTGAAGAAACCGCTCTACTACAGTTCCCTTTTTGAAAACGTAGCGAATAACAAGTGTAAGTTGATCCACATGACTGATGTCAGGAGTTGAATCGATACTGATTCCATAATATTTAGCATTCTTGATTTCAGAAATTATCTGTGTGAATATCTTGGATCCTAATAAATCAATAAATTCATCACATATACTGGCAGAAAGATATGATACATTCCCCTTTCCGGGATTTCCATATCTCTCAAAGTGTTCCTTTAGAAAAGGATCAGCTGAAAGGTCAATTCAACCAAGGTAGTTTCCATTGTTAGGACAGTTATGTGAATGACTGTCACCACGAAAACTAATCCTCTTTCAGCAAGAAATCTGATCACGGCAACTATTCTCTTCAGGGCATTAGTCCAGTATTTGCACAATTTTTGCTTCTCCTTCTTCAGTTCTTCGTCAATTCTAGTTGTCTTCTGGCGTTCCAACATCCTTGACAGAACATCAATATGATCCTTCGATTTCTCATGTGATGTAATCATTGCAATTGCGTTTTTCAAGTCATCGAAACCATCTGTAAACCGATTGGCACAATCGGCGTTGTAACCAAACAGCTTGCACACATAACAAAACACTTTACCAGTTGAAGGAGAAGAGAGGAGCCAGTCTCTCGTGACAATTTCAACATTTGTTAATTTTCTCACAAAATATGTTTTGCGTGCATATCTGATCTTTTCGCCAAATTGTCTACCCTGTACCATGAAATCAGACTCCAAATTCTGAGAAGGGATATTTTCTGCATAATAACTTATGAGATCGGCAGTTATTTCCCATTCAGCTGGATCATTTGAACAACTGTATGCGTTACCATGC
This sequence comes from Unio delphinus, assembly GCA_029339505.1. Taxonomy (NCBI): domain Eukaryota; kingdom Metazoa; phylum Mollusca; class Bivalvia; order Unionida; family Unionidae; genus Unio; species Unio delphinus. Next base: position 3,816,258 of record JAQISU010001244.1, read on the forward strand.
TTCAAATCGGCATCTCCTACTGTACATATTACTGTCAGATCAGACACAGTAGCTTCAGCATGACATACCGCAGCATTCGCAGATACCTTTTCCTTTATAACATTTGTTTCACTTTGTTTGGCATAGTCGGTCAGCATTGTTTCTGGTATTGAGAGATTGTTGGTGTCCATTGTGACCGATGAAGTAAATGAAATATCACGCAATGAGTATCTCTGCTCATTAATTGGAGCAACGAACCCTGCATTTTTTCAATGCCTTTTTTTTTTCATTTTTTTTCTTTCGTTTTTCAAATTCACTCTCCTGTTTCCTATTGTATCCATATGGATTCCATCAGACATGGTGATTTAAAAGTAATTACTTTATTTTAAAATCTTTTAAGAAAATTTAAGTAGAAGATTAACAAATGCGTACGGTTTGACGTAACACCGGAAATATTGCATCAAATCATTGAATAATTAACAGACGAAATTTGAAATCGAAAACGGGTGCGGGTACATCATCATTATTAAACACGAAGTCGGGAATAATGTGAAAGTGTTTAGCTTTAATGCATAGTTGCTTGCTTAGTAAGCAGTTTAAGTTGAGGAGAGCATACGAATATGAGAGTGGCAAGGGCCTACGAAGACCTTAAAACGGTCCTGGTCATGAGGTACATCCGCTCAGGTGCAAACTGTTGCCTCATACAACACTGTTACAATGTAGCTATGAACTAATATGACACTAATGTTGATTTCCCTTTTGTCCGCCAAATATTAAATACTCTATTTACCCTATTTTACGGATATCATCGTTGTCCTTTAGAGCTAACAACCACCCACTGGCAATTAATCATCATTAACCTGTTCTTCCACCTGGTCAAAAATCAGATGCACTTAGCCTTGAAGGCTTTAACAATGTAGATATTTCACCGTCTTTTGAACTATTAACGTTATCATTCCTTGCTGTTGTTATCATTGTCATTATAAGTATCATCATACTCATAATCGTCATTTTTATTATTATTATTATTATTATTATTATTATTATTATTATTATTATTATTATTCCTCTCACCAGTGTTATGTAATAGTATTGTTCTCAGTACATACATGTCTCTGTTCTAGGCCCAGTTCGCTTAATTTATACACTCAGCCGCTCTCAAAGATCGTAGATTAAAATCCGGTATCTCAATAATTATATGTTGATGAGACTCAACTGTACAAATCTATTTGACCAACTGAAGTTGAGGCTACCATTTAAGGCGTTGAGAGGTTCAATACCAACATTAAATTCAATCAGTACGAAACCTAGAAGTCGCTCTCGACAGTGCTCAATAATTAACCAACGTGTACTGAACAAAGCTTCATATCTAGAGTTGAGACGCATCGGCTCAATTCGCAATTTTATTTCGTTTATGCCATTAAAACACGTCTGAGTTTCTTAGTACTTTTAAAACTAGACTATCGCAATTTACTCCTGTCTACTTTGTGTGAGTTACTACTACATAAACTTCAAAAAGTTCAAAACACGACTGTTTGATCATCCTTAGAGTACGGACAAATTAGTTCACCTCCCCCACCCCTGATCTGTACCCGTTCGATCCACAAACACATAATGTGTTGAGAAAGCGAAATTACGTTGACTTTCTCCAGTCCAAAAAATCTATTTGACCTCAGGTATGTCATGTGTAGACCCCTCTAGAGGCTTACGCTTCTCTATCGACAATCGTACTCTCGTTGTTAAAAGGAAGTCATGAATTATCAAACATAACGTGTAAAAAAACTTTATCGGCTCTTTTTTCACAATTTACCTCTGAAGTTCAGGAGGTGAAAATGACCAAGCTTAGATAACAGTTTCTGGATATTTGCACAACTGAAGTGAGGGCATGCTGTATACACTACAACCCACATTACGTGTTAATCATATACCATAAGAACGGGAATTAAAAGGTGATGTAACCATACCAAAGACACAAGGTCTCTTTTAAATAGCATGTATAATCAGTGAGAAAAACTGGTAAAATTAATTTTCTTTAAAAATTTGACTGTGAGGAAATAAAAACTATAGTGGGTCACCTTAATTATGTTCTGTTTTTTAAAACCTGCATCCCCCACCACAGGTCAGACGCTGGTTTGGTATCTTGCAAACCACCGAGAACCGAACAAATAGACTATGCATAAACGTGTTTGTATAATCCTGACCATTTTTGGAGATGAATAACTTTACTGTATATTTCCAACTCATTGGACACCAAATATGAATCTGTTTGTGCGCGTGCGTATGTATGTGTGTATGCTCGCGATCACGGAGATAAAAACTGTTGAAATATTGACTGGAAAAAATTAAATGATAAGCTAACGCTGCACTAAAAATACATTCCCTAGCGTCACGTATGGCGTAACCTAGTACAAAAAATAACCCTCCAGCGTTACATATGATGCAACCAAGATCTAAAAACACCGCAGCGTCATATATGACGTACTATTGTACTAAAGATACCATATGGCGTCACATAGTACTAGAAATAACACCCCCAGTGCGTCACATTTAGTCTAACAAACGAAGAAATGTATTACATTTATACATTTTTCTTTTGCACCCAAACTACAAAAATAAATTAGAACACCTAATGAGATTAGAACGCTCGTCCTCATTTTATTCATAATTAGTAACGAAATTACAAAAAAGATTTACACATTGATTTTGTTTCAAAGACTTGCTAACTCGTCAAGGTTCGCACGCTCATTAACGATCATTGAAAGTCATTGAGATGGAAAAAAAACAACTGATTTCAAGGACTTGAACGTCATTGATATTTTGACCAAGGTCATTGAAAGCCATTTAATTTTAAATATTTTGTTTTAAACATTAAAAGTCATTGCAAATATTACTTTCGAGTCATTTATTTTAATGTGTGACGATTGAAAGTACATTTTGATTTCCCATCATGGGCTAGCAATTCACCAAATGATGCAAGCAATGTGGGTGGAGCCATAGAGATAAAAGTAAAAGGGAAACACCAAAATACACTAACAGTAGAGACCCACATCAACTCCAATTCCCTGAATGCCCATTTGCTATAAGGGAAAGCCGAATAATGGACATTGTAAACAATAAACAAATGCAATATCATGCTGCTAAAAAAACTAGTACTTAATAACAAAAACCAATTTAGCATTATGAACTATAAGAAACCAACTTTCGAACCAAACAAAAACAAATCCCACAAAAAAAACTAATAACCCAACAAACCCCACCCGCAAAACTAACCAAAACACTCAAACTCCCACGCAAGGAATGCTGTAATTAATACCAACCCCAATAACAAACTATTACCTAAACCAACAATAGAAAACTAATTAGGCAAATAAAACTGATTTATTTAGTAGACTTCACTCCAATGAACAAAAACAAGAGCAAATAAATAACAAAATACAACTAATCCTAATTAAAATGACATAGTATCCCCACCCACCCAGCATTGCCGAATGACCACCACACTTATGATCAGTTCAACCAATCGCAATATAACGATATGGCAATGAAACGCAACAGGTTAGGCAGGCAATATCAGCTAACTATGAATCAAACTATAAACCCTAGTTCCCAAACCTGACATAATCCGCATTCAAGAAACCAAAATATCAAACAAATTAGACAATTACATAAAATCCAAGACTACGCCGCTGGGTATTTCCAACATCGAACTAAAGGACAAATTGGAGGATTAGTTATATTTATTATGGATAACGTACCAAATGTAGCCCCAATTTTCATTACACCAACGCCAGGTAGCAATATAACAGTAGAAATTCAGTCAGTACATACAGGGAGGGGTAACCAACAGATATTAAATATATGCGACCCAGGTGGAAATGCTAAAGTATCTAATCTAATAACATATAGGCAAATAAATGTCTATAAGCGAGCGGATCCGACTGTCATTTCGGCGATTTCAATGTCATAAAGAACTGTGTCGTGGTGGTACGAATGATAAAAGAAGAAGGTTGTTTGAAGCATGGGTTGTTGAATCGAACCTGACCATTCTTAGTGACAGCACTAAAACTCGCCTCATCCCGAAGGATGGAACTCTATCTGCCATTGACCTCACCATATGCCCGCCATCAATAGCACAGGTGACGAACTGGAAGGTCGATGTAACTGACCCACTCAGCAGTGACCACTATCCTGTAATTGTCACCCTGTGGATGGTAGTTCAATTCAAATCCCTTAAAATAACCAATAAGTGGAAATATGCAAAAGTAGATTGGCCAAATTTAAGGAACATCTAAGTAAATTAAAACTAATAACCTAGAAAACGATAACATCAGGTACTATTATGAAAACCTCATTGATACCATAACACAAACAGCCTCCTCCAGCTTACCCAACACTCGTGGTATACCTAACAGACAAGCTGTCCATGGTGGAATGAACACTGTAAACAGGCATTCAAAGACAACAAACAAGCCCTTCGTCAGGCCCAGTGGATGTATGTATCATGGGCCTTTTCTAAAACCTCCCTAAACGCCAATAAAGAAAAAAAGCTGGTTATAGCTTTCAGTGTTGTTCGATGTGAGTTTTAAACGTGACTTTTCTTTCTGAGATTTTAATCTTCAAAAGGCTTCTGAATAATTAGATGATGAGTTTTTTGAGAAACTATCGGCAAGAATATTTACTATGTCATGTTTCAAACTATAATTACTATTGTTTGTTTTCAGGTGTCGAAAATAATTATGTTTCCTCTTTCCATTTATTTTTCGAATAGTGTCCCAAACTTGTTTCATTGAGAAACGAGAGTTTAAAGATGAAATATATTTCTTCCAGGATGCACGTTTACATTCTTTGATTGTGCGTTGAGTTTTAGCCCGGGTATTACGATATTTATTAAATTTTCGGGCGTTGAACGATTGTTAAATTGTTTAAATGCTTGGTTACCCAAGGGTTTTGCGGTTGCTTATTGTTCAGAGAGGACTTAAGAATAGATTCATCTGCAATTGCAATTAGAAGTGAAGTAAAATGCTGTATAGGATTAACAGCGTTGAATACTGCATCATTATTTAGTCTACTTTTACGTAGTGTTTCAAACGAAGCCCAGTTGGCTTTCTGTATATTCCATTGTGGATTTGATTCATCTATGTTAGAGTTATTTTCAAGAGTGATTGGAAAGTGATCACTGCTGTGTGAATGTCGTCAGGGACCTTCCATTTATAGTCTAAAAGCAGCGAAGGCGAGCAAATTGTCAAATCTATGCATTTGTACGTACCCGTTCCTGGGTGTAGATATGTCGCTGAGTTAGTGTTATATAGACACAGATCGTGTCTAGAAATGAAATCTTCTACTTTATGGCCTCTGCCGTTTATGTGATTCGATCCCCATATAATGGTATAGGCATTAAAATCCCTTTAGTAAAATGAAGGGCGCGGGAAGTTGTTGAACAAGATTGTCTAATTTCTTTTGTACTAGGTTGGTGTATGGTGGTAAGTAAATGTAGCAAAAAGTAATCATTCGATGTAGATTGACGCTTACAGCAATGTCTTGTAAATTTGTATTTAAAGGAATGACTCTGTGAAGGGCTCTATTGTTCACGACAATAAGGACTGCTCCTGAGGCTCTGTCAGCTTTTTGAACGTACGCGTTAAACAGGGAAAGGTTTGAAATTTAATTTTATTTGTCTCTTTCACGAATGTTTCCTGTAAACATAGTACTGCAGGATCGTCTTCATTTTAAAAGAAAATAATATCATGGCAGTTAGCTTTAAGTCCTCGATAATTCCATTGTATGATGGTGTTGCTCATCGTAAAGTTATGCTGGTGATTCTGGAGCTCGGCTGGATTATTTGCGGAGGAGATTTGTGTTGTTATTTGTCTCAAGGAAGTACGGGAGTATATTTGGTTTTACTAGGTTTGGAGGTACCTTGAGTACATAGAGCAGTTTCTTCTGCATCCTCGCTCTCAAAGTCTCCAAACATGTAATGTTTAATGGGGTCATCTGACCCCTTTTGATGCTTATGTGTTTGTGCTTTGTGTTTATTTATCGGTGATTTTGGTCGTGGATTGTTTATTACATGTTGTCGGAGTTGATGTTGTGCTTTTATGTGGCTTATAATGAGGGATATTGGCACTTGTTATTGAATCAGGCTGATCCGTCTGTGTTCGAGCGTCCTTAGTGATTTTTGGATTGTGTTTCACGACTGTAGAGAAGGATGGGCCAGGAAGGGATGTTTTTGCCTGAACAAGCTTCCTGGCCTCTGGGTAGGGAATGTTGGATGTAAACTGTACCCTCTGAATTTCCTTCTCCTGTTTCCATGTATCACAATCATTGGAATTGCAACAGTTGACACAATGCGGAGTTGCTCTACAATCAGCTTCCTGATGAGAGTAATCTCCACATCGGCCACATTCTTTGACTTTGGAACATCGTTCTTCGTTATGGCCGTATTTTTCACACTTACATGATCGAAGGGGGTATGGAATGTATATCACGACCTTAACTTGCAAAAACCCAACTTTGACCACTTTAGGTACTATTGGTTTGTTGAAGGTGGGGAAAAATGTGTTGGTGTCCTGCATAATGTTATTACGTTTAATACGTAATCGTATACACTACAGTGACACCTTCATGTTTCATACCTTCGATGATATTTGTGTCGTTGACTCCAGCCAAGTCACGACAGCGCATTACGCCTTTGGACGAATTCAATGTAGTGTGGGCGAATGAAGTCACTGGATAATCGAGAAAGGTTTTCATTTTCATAATATTATCTGTTTGACCTTCTCGCTCACACTCAACCAGAAGGCAATCCGCTTTGAGTTTTTGACACTTTTTGGTGTGCTAATAGATCCCGAAATAGTTTTCTAAATTACAAACGGAGATAAAGCAGAAAGCGGTATAGAATCATCCTTAGAATGAATAACCATGAAGCATGGAAATGATTCCACGCCAAATGTTTCTTCATCCGAGTCAGACAGTGGTTTGGTACGTTTATTGCTGATTTTTGTTATTGCAATTGCCATGATTATTTGTTAAAATTTCATCGCCCATGTTCCCCACTCATCAAGGAGCCCAACGAGGGGACACTCGTCAAGTGCCAGGGATACACAGATGCTATACTCGTTAGATACAATTACCTGGGATTGACCAATGAAGCTTCCTTCTAGGGTCGGTAAAATTACCGCCCGATTGACCCGTTGAGCCACCTCCTTCTAGGAAGTCTTCTAAAACTTTCGAAAGTAAAGCTTAAGGAAAAAAATGTAGGGGCAAGGAAAGGGTGGTATCAAGAGAGATACAAGAAAGATAGAGAAGACGAGTAAGTAAAAAAAAGACCTCCTATTGCTCGGCGTGACTAGCCGATTTGTAGAGACTGGGGCCATTTCCACCACCCGTCTAAGAGCAGTAGAGGCCAAAGATGTATACTGCATCGGAAAAGCCTCCACTCAACTACCAGGATCGTTTCCTCCTCCGATACGGGTCGCAACCCACGGCAAACAGGTTGCCTCTACTTAGTCACCTTTTACGACACGTGGTGAGGCACGTCGGGACAATTCTACAACCCCGAACCCGCAGGGGGATATATCATTCTAGAAAGTAGTGTACATGTCATGTGCTCATATAACTATAACTAAACCATATAACTATAACTAAACCTGTGTTGTGTGAATGTGTACAATTTATACAACTTTTGTTAATGCCGAATGTTATATATATATATATATATATATATATATATATATATAAACTGCCCTGTGACAATATGGAGTGGATAAATGATAATGGCGACCTGCGGTAGACAATTTAGCAATGTATCATGCGATAAGTGTTAATGGTACCTGCAATTCCTTACAATTAATTTGTTTTCACCTAGACAACGGTATACGCTAAACTGTGATTAATTGATTTCTTATAAGTGTTCCCGTTAAAGAAGAAAAAACTATGTGTAAGGTATCACTCTTGTGCCTTTTAGTAGGAAATTTACAAGGCAACAACCTTGATTTGTTTTGCAAGTGATTATAAGGAATCGCTCTGTGCTATTGAGTACGAAACTCTGCGTCACATGCTGTATCCAGAGGGAATGGATTTCACATTAATATAGACTCGTCATTATTACATGACATTACAAGTGCAATGTATCACACATTGTGTGACTTGATATTCATTAGGATTTTTATATTAATGAATATTTTCTTTCGATTTACATTACATTACCTGAACAGCAATCTAGTTGAAAGTCTCAAGACGTATCTTGAAGGGTCGTCGAGTGGCCAGGTGGTCTAAAGCGCTTTCCGTTACGGAACACTGCCATCTCACCTCTGTCTGCGTGGGTTCGAGTCTAAGGTTCGGCTAATGTAGATATGCGAGAATGCTTGCCAGTAGCTTTTCGTGGGTCGGTGGTTCTTTCTGGGAGTTTTCCCGGGTTCTTCCTCCACCAATACTACGGGCCGCCATGTATAGCCTATTATGTGCTTAAAAATGGCGTTACACTCTACAACAACAACAACAACAAGACGTATCTTGCAAAATGTATCTTCAAGATAAGGTGCATTCCTATAACAACGCAGTACAAACGCCACCTTGCTGTGTAAATATAATCAGTTTTATTGAAAAGAATGCTCTCAGTTCGTAGTCACGAAGTCGGTAAATCACTTTTAATGTGTTTGATCTCCTATTAATATATACGTAAAATGTGTCTTAAATAGTCCTTCTGTTAATGCATAGTGAATAACTTCTTTAATATTCTCAGGCTGTTAATTCATAGTCAAGCCGCCTTAAATGATCCACATGCTAATGTAAATGTGCTTCGTTGGTCAATGTGTTGTGAAAGCTGCATTAAATGGTTTCCATATACGTTTGTCAATGTATAATCAAAGCTGCCTTAAATATGCTTCGTTTGTCAACTTATTGTCAAAGCTACCTTAAAAGTGATCGGCTTGTTAATGCCTAGTCAAAGCTGCCTTAAATGTACCCCGTTGTTACTGTTGTAGGGTTAACGCCATTTTACAGCACACGATATACATGGCGGCACGTATTATCGCTGGAGGAAGAACTCAGGAAAACCCCTGAAACGAACCACTGATCCACGAGAAGCTACTAGGAAGCTTTCTCACATACCCACATAGGCCAAATCTGACACTGTAACCCACGCAGACAGAAGCGAGGTGACAGTGATTCGTAACGGAAAGCGCTTTAGACTAATCGGCCACTCAAGACTCTTTAAATGTGTCCCGTATGTTAATGTATAGTAAAGTCTGCATGACATAATCAGACTATTAACTCATGGTCAAAGTGCCTTAAATGCAGATACGTGAAGGCAGTAATGAGCAATTTACTGCTACTCAATGTACTGCGTTTAGCAATACAAATAACAGGTAGGAATGAATTTTAACGTCACGTGTGATAAACAGGTGTTGCTAGAGAATATGTAAGAAATAAAATATAGACATGTACCATACTTACATAAGCTAGAAATAAGGTTTGGTTTTCTAGCAATGGTTTTTCGGTCTATTTAGTATTTATAGTGTACTTATATTAAATAATTCGCTCGATTTACTATTTGCTATCATACGGAGAAATGCAACGAAGGAATACACGGAGAGAACTAGTTATTTGTAAAGGGATTATTTGTAAAATCTTTAAAAATATTGACTAGTCAAGTAAATTAGAAACGCTCGCTATGGATTTTCTCTTTTATTTCTTTTCAGACTATAGCAAGAGTGAATGTTTGATGGATTGAAATGATATTGTACCAGACTATTATATGACAGCGATGAATGCATGACACTCCTAATTTACATACAAATTTGTAAGCTTGTTATAGGCGTCCATACCAACGACATTAGGCATGGAATATATGGAAACGTGTACACCCGTTTTTTCAGGCACCAATCACAAATACGTTTTGCATGGAAAACATGGAAACGTGTAGACCTGATAAAGGCGTCCATCCCGACGACATTATGCATGGAATACTTGGAAACGTGTACACCTGTTTTTTTCAGGCATCAATTACTAATACGTTGTGCATCGAAAACATGGAAACATCTAGACCTGATCCCAACGACGTTATGCATTGTTGTTTTTTTTTGGTTTTTAACGGCGCACCTGCACTTGTAGGCTATTTAGTGCCATATAATAGGTTGTATGTATACATGTTTAGAAATATTGAAAGGTTTAATATCGACCAGAGATTTAAAAAATCAAATAGTTCAAAGTAAAATGGTAAGATGTTAGTAACAGTACAAAATGAAGCTTCTCATCAACGGGAGATGTAAATGGTGTAGGTTAATGAAGACAGATGAAAATGTGTTGAAACTAATGGGCGGTATTTAAATTATATAAAAATGCTCTTGGTGATGGCATACACATAACAGTTTAAAAGAAAAGTTTACTTCCTTCAGGACTCTAAACTACAAGCGGTATGAATATTATATAAACGTTCCATCATGTCAAGCACTGTGAAATGCCAAATTTTTGGTCGATCTATTAATAAACCATTAGTTGTAGTCAGATAGCCATTAGTTAGATTTATGAGACACATTGTGCAAAGGAGAGCGATCTGCAAGGTAGGATATGGCCGTTGTACTAGTTAACCGTATTTGTTCAGCAGCCGACTGACCGACAGCGACATTTTAAAGTTTCATTTTATCACGAAAGTGTCAGAATTGAGAAAATACAGAGATTCTGTTACTTAAGACCAAAGCATGTCATATTGACCATGACGTAAGCGACTTTCAGAGGAAAGCGGGAGAAAATACATTTGATTCTGATTGGTCACGGTGAAGTAAGGGGTGTGTTTTACACGAGAAATCTTTAGAACATAATATCGCAGTAGCTAAATTAGAATTTAGTCTTAAAATTTCTCTGCAAGAGAGAAGACAGAGTTAGAATTATTTTATTAAGATTCCGGATAGTATTTTGGAGAAGTGCATCCGTTAAATAACAGTCTAGGGAAAAAACCGCCAAAAACAACGGTTGAGTGACACACCAAACACACAAAGGTATTGTCGAAATTCCACGTTTATTGTGATAAAATTTATATAATGTTTGCTTCGTTCTGCATGATGTCGTTTGATACATTTGTATAAGTGATTTAATTTGATACATTTGTATAATAATGTGTTTTGTATTATGAATCAGAAGTATTTGCATGATTCCGTTTGATACATTTATTTAATAATGTGCGTCTGAATTATGTTCCAATTCTTACATGAATTCTTATTTAAGAATGACGTAGTGTTAATTTATGTCGTAAAAACACTATATTGAGTTATGGATAGGGAGTGTTACGTTAATTCTTGAACTTATCATATAGCAGCAGAGAGGGTGAACAGACCACCCTTTTCAGACAAAAAATTGATTGAATCCTCAAAACGGAAAACTGAGCCTTCCTACGAAATCTCATATTTTAGCCCCCCAAAAATAAGTCTCCATTTAGCAAACGGAGACTTTACGATTTTTCAATCAATTTTGGTCGCAACGATGTGGTCATCACACTCTCCGCTGCTACAAGTTAACAAAAATAATAAATGATTTCAACCAAATATTTGATCGAGTCTTTAGGATTTTACAAACAAACTAATCGCTAACACCTCGTCTTGTAGATCAATCAAATTATTTGATTGGTCAGTGAGTCGGAAATTAATTCTCGTTAGCGAATTATTATGGCATCGCATGTAGACAGGATTAATTGGGTTTTCAATAATTTGGAATCCCGGAGGAGCTGTTGGTGCAAACGAATAAAGAATATATCCTTGCTGAGCTTGATTTGATTGCTCGAGATTTATTTGATAGCTTCCTTCAATTGCATCACATGTTAAGTTGAGAGCAATCACCGCTGAAATATTTACATTGTGCGGTGCAATATGCCTACCACCGCCATCTGGGTCATTATTATATTTGAGGAGGACAGTTGAATCTGGTTTTTGTAGCGCCTTGATATCGGTTCTAACAATTCTTGTTATTTCATCAACGTTGTATCTGGGAAACTTGAAATTACGCAGATTGTCTTCTGTGATATTGTAATCGGTTAGGAATCGTTGTTTACTGTCGCTGTTGTCATTAATTATTGTTTGAATAATTAGTTCATAGATATATTCCATGTCAGATATAAGTTGATTTATTATTTCAACGTGTTTTTGCGATTTTGTTTTCCGTAGTTGTTCTAGTTGTGTTTCATATAATTGTTTAGTTTCATTATAATAACCACGGACGTCAGTTAGCGTAAATTAAATAGTAACAGATGAGTCGGCTGTTCTTTTTAATGATAAAATCCCATTGCAATGTGTCTTTGTTGGTAAATATAAATCTATCGGCGATTTTTCCTTTTCTTATATCAGATAAATTATCTCGATAACTGGGATTGATTTCATGATATGATTGTACGTCCGTGGTTAAGTCGGTGGGGGATTTTTCCGGTGGTTTTTTAGGCCATCCTAACACTGTTCTTAACGAGCTGTTATAGATATCTACAATGTATCCCTCTGTGCTTATTTCGATCGACGACGAGAGCGTCGGTTCATGAACTTTAATAGCTATTTTTGATTCTTTTCCAGTGATTGATTTTATTCTAAGCTGAATTTCAGCATCGATTTGCTCAATTTGGTACGACCCAGTTGGTAACGAAACAGTTTCCCACGCTGGAGTACCATCGGGTTTATTCTTATACGAGAACACCAGTGCGTTATTGGATTGCTGATCTCCAAATGCAACCGATCTGATATTAGGCCAGCTATGATATACTCGTAATTTTGCCAGCGCGATCTCACGCACTGGAATCGGAGAAGGGAAGTTTACACTGAATTCGGGGGTTGTTGATGTTATTGATATCATGCTTGTTCGTATCGGAGTGGTATTCTCCGCGATTCGTTGAAGCAGTTCGAGTGACATTATTGTTAACGCTGTCTTCAATTTCCAATTTCAACATCGCGGAGTTATACAACTGGGTCATCCTGGAAAATTCAACATCGGATATGAACGAATTATCTATCGACAGCGAGATCACCTCGGATAATTTCGAGTATGCGTCAAATACCACCCGGTACCGAGCTGTATAATCACTGAGTTTTTTCTGAGAACACGATGATAATTTTTTAGTTATCGCGGTGGCGACTGCAGCAATTGTTGTTGCCGCGGAGATAGCAATTGGAACTGCAATTGGAGCCATCATGGTCACCGTCGACAAAATAACCCCGGCGCTGGCCATCACACCGGACACTGAGTACACGGTGATGTCGATGATTGCTATGCTGCGTCAGTATTTTTTTCATTTTTTCACGATAGCGCTCACAAAGTGATTTCAAGTTCGCGGAAAACTCTTTCACGGTATCATATCGATATCGATGCGATTGTGATACCTCTGGGACTATTATCGGTTCAATTGATTTCATCGACGTCATTGTTATTTTAAACCCGCTAGTGTTTTCAATTATTCGCCATCGTTGCGGGCCTATAGGTTATGTTAGCTTCAGCCGGAAAAATCATCTAAAAATTCTAAACACCAAGTTATTTTTGCTCTAATGGTGGATTTAGCAACCGCGACGACATTAAAGTTTTGTTCGCGACCCTTCATAATTAACGTCGCGGTGCCACCAGAGTAGGTTTTACCGTCCGCGATTATATTAAATTGATGGATAGAGATACACGTTAGCCTGTAGATACCATCGACCCACTTTGTCCTTAAGATATCCCCCCTCACTTCGACATCCGCCCAGATACCAATGGACAGTGTAGTATAAACGTCTCTTATCCAATCCATGGTTCCATGATCGACCGTATACACGATATTTTTAACGCCTATGTCTGGATGTGGAATCTTTACCTTTTCAGATTTTTCTTTTATTTTCAGAATATCTTCGTAAACGTCGAGATAGGTTTTATTGATTTCGGTATATTTCATCATTGTTCCATCGCGGCGTTTAAAAAATGAAATCAAAAGGAGGTTAAATTCCAAACCTTTTTGGGTATTATAATGCCCGTTGAGTTGAGAATATGTCGTCGTGATATTGTAACTTTTAGAACCCTCAAAGAAATTATTAACAATTTCGCTGGCGGTTTTTTGTTCGTCAATAGCTTTTTAACTTCAGCAAGAGTCATACCTGCCAAAAGCGGGGTTCCAAAAAACTTCCCAACGACGTCGTTAGTGGGTTTTTGTACCTTTTCAAGATTTCTTTTTAGTTTAGAAATATCGAGATAATTTGCCTTGATTTCATTTTCATTCATCAACCTTCCCGCCTCCTTGTTAGAAAAGAATAAAGATAGAAAGTTTTTAATTTCAGCGAGAGTCATGCCAACCACAAGCGGGGTTCCAAAGAATTTATGTACGACATTTTTGCGAAAAGTACTATAACCTCGTATATAATCATCCAGCTCACGGCCGTGGGCGGCAATCGCGTCGGTGATCGTAGACACAAGTGCGCCTGGTTTAAGTCGTCCACCGCTGGAATATAACGCAATAGAGTTTTCAGCGGCATCGCTCTGCCGTATCAAAATGTCATCCGAGGATATATTACTGCTTTTCAATTTACCCTGGCGATCTTGAAATACAACTATTTCATTCGGGTCAACACTTGCTAAATTTAATGTCTCAGCGATTTCATCTTCAATTAATTTTTTTACATGCTCGATAGAACCCGCAGATGTTTTCGGGGTGGGTTTCGACATTGACAGAGATCGTCCCCAAATATCAATCATTATTGTAAAGACTCTAGTATTTTCAATTTATTGATTCTCTAAAATTACCTTGTAATTTTCCACTCGTGTATTTATTTACAACCAGATGAGATGGTTTCTGTGACGATGAAATCTTCCGCGAGGACATTTAATACTTCACGGCCACATATCGGTGGATCATTTAATTGTTGTGTTGGCAGAGTGGAATAAAAAATCGGAAACTCTTTGAGTTTCATCGAAGAATTTATATACCGCATAAACTCGCTTGGCGGAGCTAACCCATATGAATCAAAATAGACAATCCCACGCGGATCGATCGCGTATACAACCCAGTGAATTCCCGATCCGTTACTGTTATCAAGATTGATGATACCGGTTTCAACGCGTTTAGGTTTTCTCGGTAATTGATCTCTCATAAAAACCCCTCTGAAGTTTTGTATCGCTAGTTTTTTAGCAGCATCAATTAAATCAAAATTGGACATAGGGAGAATTGGGCTTTCAACTAATAAACCGTTCCTGGTATTCTCAGACTGTATCCGTGAACGGATCTCCCGCTGTACCATGAATACGGGGTTCCTGGTAGTCTTAGACCCTTTCCCCTTTTCATATCCTTTCCCAGTTGCCTTTTTCAACGCCATCCCTGCCGCGGTCCCAACGGCCCCCAAAGCTGCCGCTTTCGCCACCGCTGGGGCAGCCGCTGCAATCAATGCTGGTATTGCGGCTAACAATGGAAATATACCACCTGATTTTATCATGTTAGCGACTGCGGCTTTTGAAAATACAATTTGAACCCCCCGCTTATTCTTCAGCGCATCATTGAAATGTTTTTTTTGACGATCCGTCAGTGATATTTTATGTGTACCGCCGGACATCTGCGCTGGTTTCAACGTTATTGTTGTTCCACATTCTTTAGCGGATTTTGATCGCAATTTCTTGACCTGACCATCGGTCAGCTTGACACTAACAACACTATATGTCATTTTATTGTAAAACACATTTATACTTTCAATTGACCTAATTGGAAACTCTTCAAGTTTCATTTACATATTTTCCACTGGTGCATCAACGATTCTCATTCGTCCACCAACACCTTCTAACAACATTGATTTATCACTGAGAATGACAGCAACCGCTCTATAATTAGCAACAGCGCCACAAAGGACATTGGCTTTGAAGTGTATATCAACGACGGATTGCCTTGTTAAATCAAGATGTTCCAGCGAAAAGTAGTATATCGGATACAAGTTCTTAAAATCATGTTGCGATATTTGCAAACCAGTATCAACATTTTGATCACGGCCCATATATGACAGCATACGATGGTATACGCGCGCAATATGGCTTTGACCGAAATTAAGTTGTATGTCTTCGGATGGTTCCTGCTGCCCATTTATTCTCAACGAGACCTCAGTAACTCCTAATTGATCAAATATCATATGACTGTGCAATTGTGATTCCACTCTTGTCATATCCTGCAACGCGATAAATATATGACTTGGAGCTGAAAAGCCTTGTTGTGATGCCAAGTTCCAAGTAAATGTACCATTGATATCTGATTGCTTAACATCTGTTGTTGTTGTTCGCCAACTTAGCAATGATTTGCCACCTGTGTCCATAAATGAAAGTAGTCGCTCTTCCGTGGTAATTGATGGGGTCATTACTGGCATCCACAAGACCAATTTAGTTAATTTGACTTTACTAGCTTCAGCATCTGGATTTGCAGGATCCGCTGAAATTCTCCAGATTGCATCATTGTCACTACCCTTTCGCACGATTACTACTGTATGCTTCGCTCCATAAATAACTTTTCGTACATTTCTACAGAATCCAAATATATGATGAAACGGAATCGCACATGAAAACAATTTACACTGTCCTGCCAACATTGCTATTCGTGTTGCAGCTCCTAGATTGTACTGGGTATCAGTATTTATAATCATATTCTCGACACCAACAGCAGCAGCGACAGCATTATTATTTGGTCGTCGTACAATAAATTGAGTGTGTCCAGCAGTGCTTTTATTATCTTTTGCAAACATCATAGACGGGCCTGCTGATCTTGTATAATCGTCAGAGTATCTTGCTAACCCAATTATTGTTGTAGCCACATCAACATCACGTTCTATAGACTCAATCTCTTTTCCGTCAATGAGATATCTCGCAGATTCAAATAGCGCCATGATACCATTATTGACTAAGCCGACTTTGGTGCCATCTGGATACGGGTCGGGTACAGCAGAAGTATCAGTAAGTCGTACAAGTTCTCCTTCTACTTCGATAAATGCTTCACACGGCAAAAAGTATTTGCTGGTATCATGGACCTGAAGTTCAATTCGCGATCGAATATCTGCTTGTATTGCATGATAGGAATAAAATTGATAATCGCGAACGAAATTGTCCTTGGGTACTGGGGCTTCCATATCTAACGCTGGATCAGCTGTTCGTTTAAGCATTATATTAACATACTAGTATTTTCAATTGTGAAATTATTTGTAATCATCGTCGTTTTTGTTTTCGTTTCAAACTACTTCCTGCTATCATGTTTGCGATATCATCTTGGTTACTGTTCGCCAACGACGCTAATTTTTCTTCCACAGCGCTATTTATTGCTTTGTTTACACTTGCAGGCATCACCGTTGTAGATGGCAGTACAACTGGCTGCTTTTTTCGTCGTCGCACCAATGATGCTATTTTATCTTTCGCGGCAGAAAATGCCTTTCCGGCAAGATTTCCAACAGCGCTGATTCCCTTATCACGAATAATATCAATGGCTTTCATTGATAATTGTTTAGCTAACGGCGCCACCTTGAGAGCCATTCTTGTAAATAACCCCGCATTGGTATTGCTTACGAGTTTATTATGGTTATAGTGTATAATCATCTTGTTATAAAACTAGTAGTTTTTCAATTAGTGATCAATCGCTAAGATCCATAGGATTTTCATCATAACCATGAGCGTCTCTGTGATTTTCAACTAATTCAGCAATGAGTTCTCGATATACATCAATGTCCATGATACCGCCGGCAAATAATCGTCTACAGATAGCTGCTTCATTAATTACTTCCGGTGAGTTATTTCCGGCTTGTTTCCCTCCGATGAGAACCTCTAACCGTGATATATCACTGAGAATATTACCAGGACATATCACGGTTGCGTTGAAATCCTTTGGATTTTTAATCGAATATCCTTTTCCGCTTGTTTTCTTAGAACCGGCTTCTGCTCTTATGTCTATTTGTTCCGGGATTGGATCCTCCGTATAACGTGGTGGTTGTGGACCGCCTTTTTACCGCAGCTAGAAAGTCGTCATAACCAGGGTGATACAACGCCGAGATTTTATTCCCGCCGCGTTTCACTAAATATATTTTTGATGCCCAAGTGTCTTTGTTTTTATTTATAAAATCTTTAAACTCGTCTTTTAATAAATTCTCTCTCTTACCCTTTGGAAAATTGTCTCTAGCAAAATCAGCTAATTCGGAATCCGCATGGTTTCCTCTAATTTCATTAAATGCTGCGACTGTAAATATATTCTCAGGTGAATAGTCTTTTCCTCCAGCTGCACCTTGTTGTTCTTCTTCGCGTTCTTCAATTTCGCGTTGAGTTTTTATATCACTGGATAGCTGTTGTATCCCTGCGCGTGTTTGTTCGGTCTCTGCTGCTATCTTTTCAAGCGTATCAAGCAGCGGCGCCTTCTTTGCTCGTTCTTTTTCAGGAATATCTCCGTATATCGCTCCTTCAGTTAACTTTTTCACATCTTTGGTCGCACTTGTTATCGGAGTAAACAGTTGTTCACTTGACACAGAAAAGTCAGTCTGCGCTTGTTGTCGTTGTTGAAGTTTTTCTCGAAGTCTGTCTGGAACCGGTATAAACTTTTTAATTGCTGCTAGCCACTCTCGGGCTAATTTAGTTGTAAGCGATTCACCTACCATATAGTGTTTGTGAACTGAGTTTTCAAATGTGAAACTATCACAATTAAAAGCTGAGTTATTAAATAATGTACCATCAAGCTAACGTATCCATCTCGGACAAGGTTAAACTGTACGACGCTATCCGCGAGTGTTTCAGAAATAACATCGCTGGGGGTTTCAGAACTGTAATATCTGAGAACGGCGATGAACGATTTTTGTTAACGACGCGGCAACAACAACAACTACGTGAAAATGGAGGCGTCGCGGTAATTACTTGCTATCACAACCAGATCATCCAGTACGCACATAACTGCATGAGCAAGCCCAAACTGCTGAGTATCCTTTCAGGAGAAAATCCCATGTGAGTGTTACAAAAAACGCTAAAAAAAAAAAAAATTTACTGAAAATTTACTGAAAGCCTATTTTTTATAGTAACGCTCACGTGGTTAGGATACTGGGTTTTCCTCGTTTAATATTTTTCTAATATCGCGAACCTTACAACTAATTTCAGCTCTTTTTTGATACTCTTGGCCGAGCTTTTGACGTATTGCTTCAACGGTGCTAAATAGCGTTATAAATACATCACTATCGTTACCGTACAAACAAGCATAGATGGACTTTTGAATTCCTTTCACGAGTCTGTACATCTTAGGTAAAACATAACGACCCTTACTAGACTGATACTCAATGTCTTCATATTCCGAGGCAATCCTGTCACAGTCGAGATCTTTAGATAATATTATCCCTCGATTCTTTAAAATTGAAATTTCAGCAATTATAGAATTTACATCTTTGATATCCATATTTGTATAAAAAATATAATATAATACATTTTACCTCTAATTATTAAAAAATATTGGGGTCGTTTTTGACCTGTTTTTTTATGGACAGTACAATGCCGTATATTTCCACTCGAGTGTTGTGACAGATTTTAGGCATACATATACTTAATTAAGTTAATTAATGGACGGTACAATGCCGTATATATCTCCGCTCGAGTGTTGCGGCAGATTGTTGGCATACATATACTTAATTAAGTTAATTATTCAATGAAACGATGATGGAATTTGTGATGCGATGGTGGACGTGCCATGCAAGCCCAAGGGAACACCAAAGCATACATCTCCGAAAGGGAGGTCTAAGGTGACAAACATCATCTTAGACCGCCCAGAAGATATGCTTGGGGGACATCACAACATATACTTAATTAACTTAATTATGGACGGCACAATGCCATATATATCTCCGCTCGAGTGTTGCGGCAGATTGTTGGCGTACATATACTTAATTAACTTAATTAAGGATGGATTATAATTCAATGGAACGATGATGGAATTTGTGATGTAATGATGTGCGGCGGCACAATGCCATATATATCTCCGCTCGAGTGTTGCGGCAGATTGTAAGCATATTAACTTAATAAAGGATGGATTATAATTCAATGGAACGATGATGGAATTTGTGATGTAATGATGTGGGGCGGCACAATGCCATATATATCTCCGCTCGAGTGTTGCTGCAGATTGCAGGCATACATATACTTAATTAACTTAATTAAGGATGGATTATAATTCAATGGAACGATGATGGAATTTGTGATGTAATGATGCGGGACGGCACAAGACAGCACAAACATGAAACGACGGGGCAGATTTTCTACGGCCAATCCAACCAATCAAAAGCAACCAAACTAAATTAACCCGGTTGCATGATTGACAAAAGACAACCACAAGCCCGTGTTAATGGCGTCGGTTAGTTTTGATTTGTCGATTGGCTTTCGAAAGCCCCAAGCTTATTACGAGTCATAACATATATAAGGCGACTATTGTTATTTTATTTCCTTGAATTACTTATTAATACTGTTTCACAACATTTAAAACAGACAAATATTTTAAATAAAACACTAAACAAAATAATACAGTTGTTAAATAACAGCGTGTATTCTCCCTGTTCTAATTCTCTAGACAAAATGCATTATCGATTAAATCACAAAGAGCTGTATACAGAGGAATTTTAACCACGCCCACCTACTTCAATGAATGGGAAACACTAGTGTTTCATACTCGTTCCGGCTGAGCGAACATAGGTAATGCGCTGGATTATAAAGAACGTTTGTACTAAAAGTGTAGTATAGATGGTGTACATAAATACAACTGTTTAAATAATGCAGTTTTAGCCAAAGCGACAATAAAAAGTTTTAGAATTGATAAATACAGCTCTACCGAAACTATGTATTATACCCCATTACAGTCACGTGCGCGCGCCTAGTCAAGGTATATACTCTCTCTACAGGTAATAGCAGACGGCACAATTCCTTTGACGTCATAATACAAGGGAACTTAGTGAGTAGAGTGTGAGTTGCGGCGGATTTATCCATAAAGGATTTATCTCCCTTGAATCGTTTCAGGTGTATACGAATTTTATTTTATGACCATTTTTTCGACAGAGTTAATTTAATTATATTTTCTGCAACAAATCGTATTGAAGACCTACAAACGTCAAAGTATCTACTGGCTTCATTTATTGATTGAAATATTTTCTCCTCTTTGGTTTCTAAATCAAACGATTTGACCCCCCTAGGGTGTTTTGAGTGCCTACCAGCGTTGCTTTTTAAAAGGTTATCGCGCTGCGAGATGGATTGAAGATTCTCAAGACAATTATCAGTCTTTACGCCATTTATGTGATCAATCGCAAAGCCATTTTTAATCAATCCGTTATGACATTATTTCTAACACTAAACAGCAAATATCCCATATTATTCAGAAATCCAACCGGTTTTTTTAGTCTGCGGTGCCTGACAACACCATCACTGGAGGCTTCGTTATTAACAAGCACTGGGTGATGTCTGAAATCTTGGCTCATTTGTATAATAATACTATTTGTCTAATTTATATCTGCTTTAATTATAAATCTCTTGATATAATCTTGAGGGTTTTTTTATGATTGTGTCGCTGACGGAGTCATCGGTAGGATCAATGACTGCATTTTTTATTCGTTTGTCATAATAGCGTTTTAGTTCCCTGTATCGTTTTCCCCCACAAGCAAGACACAAGTGCGATTTTCCCCTTACCCCAGCCCCACATCGGAGGCATGGAAGGAGGCCAAAGGAACCGTTGCGAACACTTTGCAAATGATACCCACAGAATTCGCTTCTGCGTGATTTGTTACACGGGGTTGTTGATCCAATCATTAACCACTTGCAGTGATTCATTATACTATATTTTTCTATTTAAATACTTGTTTTAATTATAATATGAAGGAGTTCAAGAGATTATCGAAAATTAAGCCCTGGAAAAATACTAAATTCATTGATTATACCATAAAAGTATTCCAAAGATTATCGAAAATTAAGCCCTGGAAAAATGCTAAATTCATTGATTATACCATGAAAGAATTCCAAAGATTATCGAAAATTAAGCCTTGGTAAAATGCTAAATTCAATCTCGATAAGGAGTTCAAGAGATTATCGAAAATTAAGCCTTGGAAAAATGTTAATTTCAATCTCGATAGAGTCTCTCATACACCAAAACGTCTAATCGGTGATAGAACTATACTAGGTAAATTCAGGGAGTGTTTTAATGAATTCTACCGTGACGGTGCAGCACACTGTTGGTCGACATTTCGAATTATTGATGAAGATGTCAATGTACCCAACATCGATGCTACTATGAACGATGAAAGAGCAGCTGAGATAATTTCACATCTTGGCTGGAAATTCAAGGGTAAATTGCAAAGCAATTCCTATCAGAAGCATTTTTTCAGAATAAAATTTATTATCGAAGTCGAAGGCAAATGGATTATCAAGGATAAATTTGAACTAATCCTCAAGGATAAAAAACTGTCATTGTAAGTAGAGATTCCAAACCAGGAATTCTAACTGGAATTGACAAAACATACTACGAGAGATCTTATCCTGTAATAGCAATTGTTTATGGGATATATCCGTTAAATGATAAACCCGATATTGCAAACTAGCTCCTATGAAATATTCTAGTTCACTGAATTGTGTATCAACACGGGTAATGGAACACTTCACAAATGCATCCCGAGGAAATAAACTAACTGATCTGCGACGTAGGAAAATAACCGAATGGGAACTGACAGTGAAACAGCACGGTGCAAAGATTTCTGATATAGCTAAATTAGAAGCATCATTAAAATTCCCAATATCAGTAACGACAATAACCGGAGAAGTATTATACGAACCGAAATGTCAATCGCGAGGAGCTCCAATTAAAATTATTGATCATAACAAACACACGTGGACGGCTGCAGTAACAATATTTCCACGAGATAGAACCGTGAGATATATCCCTAAGGAGTTTGTCGGGGATGTTTTTTATAATGAGAAATTGTTCAATGCTATTCACACGCTGTGTAAGGATGATCCTGTGTTAGTGTGGTTACTTAGAAGTGATGAAGATCCCGAAATAGGATTTGATCAATTTGTAAGACCAAATGGTGAATTATATGGCGTTGAAGAATTAGATAACAGAATGAGAAAAATCGCTAGTGAATTTGCCTTGCAATTTCCAGTTTCATCGGAAAATCCAAAAGAGATTTCATTCCATGAAAAACTACTCGCGGATAGCTTCACAATTCCATCAGTGGTAGTTCACTTCGCAAGAGAAAAAAACTCATGGCGTCCAACACAAAGTGATTTTCTCGAGAACGGTAAATTGAGTTGCGTCGAATTTGGTCTCGGAGGACTGTGGAATACAAAATATCATCGTGGCGGTATGATTTCAATTGATATATCCGCGTGTTGTCCTGGAAGTTTTCTCGGGTATGGAGAATGTAGTAACTATTTTAAACGATTTGGACACCCCACACATGAAATGACTCGTGTTGCGATTAATGGGCAATTACCTGATTTTGATTTAACCGGATTCGCTCGTGTGATATCATTTGAACTCGCTACAGGGTTACATCCGTGTAGTTATGTTTGGCTTGGTAGACATATATCTGAAAAGGCCTGGATGCCAATAGTGTTACTACGATATATGATTGATTGTGGTATGCTAATATCGTTGATTGTTTCCGAAGCTATTATATGCTATCGAGCTCAGAAAGAAGTTTGGCATCCACAACCCGATCTAGATCGTATAATTAGCGAACAGCGAAAACAGTTTCCAGATTTCAATGAAGAACAAAATCATGAATTGGTCTAAGGAGTTATTTAAAATTAAAAAAGAACAAGCAAAAGATTTTGGACGAAGAATAATCGGTAAATTTACCCAGGTAGGAAGATACGACAATGCAAAATATTCTTCGCGGTTGATCATAGACATCGCTGAATACGATTTTATTGTAACGGATTTAACGAAACAGGGAAAACTTGTAAATCGTAAAGACGCTTTCCTATCCGATGGAAGACGATTAGGTACAATTGTTACCTATTGTGATGGATATATTAAACAATATACGCATTTGAGAAGTTCTATGCTAGCTTATGCTTCTATCAATTTATTTTCGATGATAAATAGATTTCCTAATACCGCAGTTAGAGTAGCCACTGATTCTATGTATATCCACGAGAAATACAAATCAGATGTAGCTAAATTCACAGATACGGAGGCAAATTGGGGATGTTGGAGATTTAAAAAGGAGACGCTACATGAGTATTGTGAATCGGCAGATGTTACCATGGATGAAAAGTACTTAAAGTGTGATGAGATTCAATCCGAATTTTCTAATGCACCACCGGTATCTGATCCAATATGTAGATACAAGACAGTTTATTTAAACGGTTGTGGTGGGTCAGGAAAGACAACTCGTGCAATTGAATTATATCATAGAAACGCTAGCGTTTCAAAATCAAACATGATTGTCCTAACACCTACTCACAGACTCGCCAGAGAGAAGAAACAACGAGGGGTAAATGCCTGTACTTATCATAGTTTCTTTCGATGGAAAGGCGATGAATGGACCCCTGATTGAATGGGTGATAAATTCATTCCTGAAATCATAATTTTTGATGAAATATGCACAGTATCGTTGAAAATATTACAAACATTTCTTGAGTGGTTGTTATTGAAAAATACAAAAGTCGTCATGTGCGGTGATCACGGCCAACCACCACCATTTATCGGTGCATCCCCACATGAATGGCTAAAGTGTTTTGTAGACTATTATGAAGAAATTACCACTGATTATAGATCACTTGATGAACAATTACGCGAGTTCAAAGCGCTAATTAGATTACAGCCGGATAAAATCTAATGTGAAATAGCGCGTGAAATAATTTCAGAAACTCCCATGAATGATTTTTGGGAAACGTGGAGACCAAAAGATTTGATAATTGCAAGTAGAAAAATAGTCAGAGACACACTTCAGATGAAGTTATTTGAATTGCATAAAGAAACATTTGTAACACTTCCAGTACCGTTGTGTTATAGGCCTTCTGATACACGAAAACAGAATATAGAAGTTGATATTCAGAGACCAAAATCCAAAGGATTTCAAAGACAGAATTTAGTGTTAAATGATATTGTGCTGGTTGATATCAGCGTCGTTGAAGATGCATTGCGTGCTAATAATGCCCCGTGGACGCTAGGTTACGCAGCAACAATACATTCTTCACAGGGATTGACTATATCAGATACAATTGTTTGGATGGTGGATAATCACATCGAATGGTCGAATTTAGTCTATCTTGCAGTATCCAGAGTACGAAGAATAAATCAACTTCGAAGAATTGTTTTCGATGATGACACCACAATGGATGATGCTAGCATCGTTGATGTTAAAGTTATTGATAAAAAAACTCTCCGGTTACAAACAACAAGACAAAGAAAACAACGAGAATTTGACATTGATGCTGAATTAATAATTACGCTGAAGCAACAACAGAATAATCACTGCGCGAGTTGCAATTGTATAATGCCTTGGCAGTATTCGGATAAAGATCCTCGCCAATTTACCGTAGACAGAAAAAATAACAGTCTCGGTCATGTCAGAAACAATGTGATGTTGACTTGTCTTGAGTGCAACAGACGCAACGGCGCTAGTTAAGACCCCGCGGTGGTAATTGCGTATCGTTAGGAATCACTTGTAATTGTTCGCGTGTAAAACCCCGCTGAGGGGCAGTTGAATCCAATTTATAGATTGGAGGTCTACCAGTTGATCGTGTTATAGTAGATATCTTGTGTGCAGTAACACTCCAAATAGGATCAGTAGCCCTTTTTCTGCCACCTTCAAGCTCTCCTGGTTCGTATAAATATCTCACGGTGACATTACTACCAAGAATTGGTTGGGAAACGCTATAATCTTTTTGTGAAATTCTTCGAATTTCCATTTTAGGTATAGACTTCTTTTTAATCGCGTTGATAGGTTTCATGTTGATTGTTCTAGTAATCTCATTATTCAGTGAGGTAATCACAGCTAGTAACCTTTTGACCCATTCACGAGATCTTTTTTCTTGGATGAATTCTTTTGCGTATTGATATCCAAATAACCGCTCAGCAATCGTCCGATTAAATCGTTCTACAATTGCCTGATCGCGATGTAGTGCAGTATGCCCCGTCTGATGGTCACATTGTGATCTTTCATCGCAGATAAAACAGCGCCTTGAAATTCCTTGCTAGGATCGACTTGTAATAGATTTGGCCAGCGTAGTGGGCCTCGTCGATAAATCTTTTCAAATGCAGAAGCAACTTGAGGTGATGATTTTGATTTTAGCGGTTCTGCTTGTTTGTATCGACTCGCAACGTCAACTACGGTTAGCTCGTATTTGTAACCGTTGTCATGTGGTAAAAACAATAAATCAGCTTGATGAACTTCATTGGGTACAGTAACATCAAAATGCGAGAAATTGATTTGTTTAGGACGCGGTAGATAAATTTGCCATATAGCCTGTTTGGATAACCAATTAGCCGCAGTGGCCGTTTTCACTTTTGCGGCGTTAGCGAGTTTATTGATTGCAGCGTTACCCCTCCAGTACCCCCTCGGAGAATAATAAATAGATTCCATATTATTAATTACCAGCGCCCATCATCAATTTGCCTTTCATAGCCGATTTTACCAACCACGAAGCCAATTTTTCTTTGAAAGATTTATCAGGAATAGCATTTAACTCATGAATTAATTTCACATCCGCGAGATGCCTGTTTTGCAGATTGCTGCTTTTATATGCAACATCATGAGCATGACACGCCTTATCAATAGCGTTTATCGGATACTCGCCGGATCGGGGTTGATTTTGATCATCAAGTCTGATATCTAATCGTGTTCCGGGGCCACAGTATCTATATCCTGGAAGGTGCTTTTCTCCGGGGTACTTTGCCCATGGGGTTCCAGGGAGCTTTGCCAATTTGGCTGCGATATCACCTCCTCGTTTTTTTTTTAAACATCTCCGGATTTCATAGAAACAAATCTAAATTTTTTTGTACCACATGTTGCACATCTACCAGTAAGTGCTGATCTGTTATTCATAGTTGTAATCGTCGTCACATCATTTGTGCCAGTACGCGTTTTACACTTCACACAATATAGATCCATAATTTATGTATAGAGATATGAATATAATTGATTTTTCAGCGACTAAAACAAGAGAACCAGTTAAGCATCATGCAGCGCTACCAAACTCTATCCGCGTAATTATAATCGGACCATCTGGATCCGGCAAGACGCAATTGTTGCTCAATTTAATAGTGAGATTGATGAAGTGGGATAAGTTGTATTTAGTTGCTCCTAGCGTAGATGATCAGCGTTGCTATGAAGTGTTAAAGGATTTTAACGAGAATGCATCAGAAATTAAGGGTGAGAACGCCATTGATTTTATAACTGATATTGACGAGGCGCCATCCGTGGATGACCTTGATGGGAGCATTAACAATTTAGTCGTATACGACGATGTGATGTTAGACAATCAAAAAAACCCAGCTAGAATGTTTTCCCGAGGCAGGCACAAAAACACTGACGTGATATATGTCACTCAACGCTACACTCAGATTCCAAAAGTGATCAGAGATAACTGTAATATTCTTGCTGTGTCTAACGGCGTTGATACACATACGCTACGAAATATTTGGCAGACATGGTGTCCCGTTATGGACTTCAATCAATTAAAAAATTTCTTTAGTAACGATCAGTCGACCCCGCACGGATTTATAACAATAAATTTACATGATCCTCGGACACGATATCGTATCGGACTCGATCAAATATTTGGTTGAAATCATTTATTATTTTTGTTAACTTGTAGCAGAAGAGAGGGTGATGACCACATCGTTGCGACCAAAATTGATTGAAAAATCGTAAAGTCTCCGTTTGCTAAATAGAGACTTATTTTTTTTGGGCTAAAATATAAGATTTCGTAGGAAGGCTCAATTTTCCGTTTTGAGGATTCAATCAATTTTTTGTCTGAAAAGGGTGGTCTGTTCACCCTCTCTGCTGCTCATATTGTTTGAATAATGATTGTGCTCTAAGAATTTACTGTATTACATTAGTTAATGATTTACAAAGAATACATGTGAATTCACCGAATTTTGATGTCAAATATAATTTAGCGACAGGAAGAAAATAGCTTTTGGGGAATAACGTGAAGTACGGAAATAAAGACGTACACGTTGGAAAAGAATTGTGAAGGGGAAATTGCCGCGTATGCATGATACAGTGGACAAGTCTGGGTTTAACCGGAACATCCACGAGGGCAGATTATCTAGAGAGGAACGGACTTCTAGAACAACATTGGATTGAACAGTGAAAGTTGTTCGAGGATAACAGGTTATGAAAATCGAACAAAGCAGTGACTTCGATTGTACCACTCGATCCTATGATTATTTTTAACTATCAGTAATATAATGGCTAATTTGTTTAATTCTATTTCAAATCCTATTGTAATTCCGTGAAAGTTTATTTCTAAACCGCATATATTCCTAATGAAAGGAAATTTCATGATTGTGTATGTATTTGATTAAAATTGTTTATTGATCTTTACGGGGGCTCGGAGTTGTTTTCTTCAATATACCCGCTCAGGTTACCATATACATTCTTTTACTCGAACTCGGCAATTATACCGAGGGAGGTCATCTCTTACATAACGAGTATAAAAGGGTAGTGGGATGCAGTATTATTATTATATGTTGTACAATACCCCTTGACAAAGTGGGACGTAACACTTACCCTTGACAAGTGGGGCTTATACAATAGTATACGAGTAACGCTCATAACCCGCAGAGAACATGACATGCACATTATAAAACTAATCACGCATAGGCTGCAGGTCGGAACACACCGTCTTAAAGTGCTTAACAGTGAATGTTTCATTGCAAGTAACATACCGACAACAGTATGCATGGAACACATGACAAAAGTGTAGGCGTTTTAAAAGCGTCCATCCCGACGACAGTATGCATTTAAATACATGGAAACGTGTACACCTGTTGTTACAGGCATCAATCACAAATACGTTGTGCATAGAAAACATGGAAACATCTATGCCTGTTAAAAGCATCCATTTTGACAACGTTATGCATTTAATACATGGAGAACCATAGTCCTGTTTAAAGCATTCATCCCAACGATGTTGTGCGTTCAATAACTGGAAACGTAGGCCTGTTAAAAACATCCGTCCCAAGGACGTTGTTCACGGAATACATGGAACGTGCGGGCCTGTTAAAGTAACCGTCCAAACGATGTTGTGTATTCGACACACGAAAAGGATGTGCACACACACACACACACACACACACACACACACACACACACACACACACATTCATACATATATATATATATATATATATATATATATATATATATATATATATATATATATATATATATATATTAGTCTAGATGATTTCAAAGTGTTCGATTCCTATTCTGTTCGAGGTCTCCTGATTGCTCCTTTCCTCATTCGCCATAATAATAATACTAATAATTATAATAATAATAAGGACTTTGTATAGAGACGAATCTTCAGAAGTTCCAAGCTCTCGATAGACCTACAAGGAAAATTCGCGGGTTTACTTTAACAAGACTCTACAGTTTACATCGTGCAAAAGTTTATACATCCTCATATCTTCGCCTCTCTCATCATTTTAATTAAATTTTTCTCCTCACTACTTGTCAATCATTTGCCTACAATCTATTTGGGTCCCAGAGTTGGACGTAGTCTAAAGCGCTTACAGTTACGGGTCACTGTCATCTCTTATGTTTCTGTTTAGGTTCGATTCTCAGATTCGGTCAATGTGGGTATGTGAGAAAGATTGCCAGTAGCTTCTCGGGAGTTTCCAGGGTTCTTCATCAACCATTAATCCTGGTCTCCATGAAAAGTCTAGCATGTGCTGAAATGCGTTAAACCCTACAAAAAACAACAATCTTTTTCTTTCTGCCGTGAACAAGTATCATGCTAGAATTAAGTATATCTGACTTTCTTTATCAGTATAACCTGTTTTATCTCCTTAGTCTCATGTGTGTCTGAATACAAATTTTTGTAATATGATTATATTATTACTCTTTCCACAAGAGAGAAATGAGAAATGAGTCACATACGGTGATTGCTGGTTTTGATTTCCAAAGTCACAACACATGGGCATCGCTGGTTTTTTAGTGTCCAATGTCATAACACACTGGCATTACTGATTTTGAGTGTCCAATGCCGTAACACAAGGGCATTACTGGTTTTGCACATCGATATTCATAACACATTGGAATTACTGGGTTTTATTTTCTAATATCATATTGCACGGGAATTACTGGATTTGCGTGTCCAATTATTATTACTCTCAGTCATTGCTTGTTTTCGCCTGTCCAATGTCATAACGCACGGACATTGCTGTTCTGCTGTTGGTTTTGCGTGTCCAAAGTCGTAACACGGGGACATTCCTGGTTTCTCGTGTCCATCGTGACAACACACATAAATAACTGGTTCTCATAAAAACACGACCATTGCTGGTTTTGCGTGTCCATTTCATAACACAGGTGCATGGAAGGTTTTCTTGTGTCCAACGTTACAACTGCACGGGCTATTCTGGTGTTGCGTGTCCACTGTCACAACAAACGTGTATTGCTGGTTTTTTGACTCCAATGGTATAACGGTTTTGCATGTCCAGTGTCATAAGGCATGGGAATTACCGGTTTTAGGCGTCTAGTATCAATCATACTTTGTACATACAAATCGCTAGCGCGCAAGTGGCTGATGTAAGTCATTCGCAAATTAAAACGTCAACCACAGGAATAAAGAAAATTTTAAATAATAATATACAACAACTGAATATGGAGCAACAAGCTTGGTCATATATGTCTGATCTCAATTTTTAGTCTACCTCTTTCTGAGCACAGGTATTAGTTAGCCTCTTTCTGATCCCATTTGTTAGTTTACCCCTTAACAACTGTATGGTTCCTTTCACGGGATTCTGTTTCAACAACATTATGAGCCCTTACGAAGGCGTGACCACTTCCATGCGACACGGGTTTCAAGTGGGTACATGTTTCACAACTTTATTATGACTTAAAAAGGACACGGATTAACAACTTTCTAAGCCCTTCCAAGGGACACAAATGTAGCAAATTTCTGAGTATCCTACATGGGACACTGAATTAAAACGGTTACGAGTCCATGCAAGAGACACAGGTTAAACAAAAGTATGATTCTTTAGATGGAAGACGGGGTTAACAAATGTATGAGCCCTTCAAAGGGACACGGGTTTAGCAACTGTATAAGCCCTTACAAGAGACGCATGTTTAGCACATTTTAGAGACACTTACAAGGGATACGGATTTAAAACTGTTTCTAGTCCTTATAAAATACATGGATTTAAAATCTTTAGAATCCTGAGAAGGGGTAAATTAATTACGATGTCATAATTCTACATTCCCGCTTGATACATATTGATGCAACTATGAAAACAGATAAAGGGTAAAACATTTCCTTATCTATATCGGTTACCGTTGCAAAAACGACGTAGGTCATTTGTACAGATATGGAATATAGGACGACATACTGACAGGGCATGTAATATTGTTGACACGTGGATTTTTGTAAGATTATAATGTAAACGTTCTATGTATCTTGCCGTACTTGTAAATGTTCAGAAAAAAACTATTTTGCTCTCACAATTGTATCACTGGCAGATATTTTTTTTTTATTTTCAAATACAATACATTTTGCTTTGTTGGATTTAACGGAACATTTTAGCACATCAATGACACCATGACGACGAGGGCATGGGAGATTTGTGTCATTACCATTGCCACTGCCTAGCTTCGATGACATGGGCGGGTATCGAACAAGCGAAATATTTATTAAGAATCTAATGTTCTATAAACTAAAATCTAACGGCTATCTCCCCATTTTGGTTATTTATAAAACGCATTGAAATGGAAATATAAATAAAATTTAAATTAAACAGGACATACTAAGGAAGGGATACTAGTCTAGTTTGTTGATAAAATAAGAGAATAAAAAAGGATACACTCATTGTTTATTGATTAAAAAACTAACAGACTGATAAAGGATACCTGCGTAATGTGGTGATAAAGCAAATAACATAATAAAAACGGGGTACACTCATAGTTCATTGATTACAAAAACTAACAGACTCATAAAGGATACCTGCATAATGTGGTGATAAAGCAAATAACATAATAAAAACGGGGTACACTCATAGTTCATTGATTACAAAAACTAACAGACTCATAAAGGATACCTGCGTAGCGTGGTGATAAAGGAATTATCTTCTCTATCAACCGCACCAGGAAAAAATCACGCAGCGCACACAACGCTGGACAAGTGGATGATATCGATGTACTTGAGACAATACTACCTGTATTATTGACATGTTACCAAGATGTACGAGGTGTAAACTGATAAAGTTGAGTTGCGATCAATATACTGAGTCTTCATATAGATTAGCCATACTTAGGTGGAAAAATAAGAAAATGCTGACCTTGTTTCAGGCATATTTTCCTTACGTGTCTTTCTACAACTGGTTAGTTGTACTCATATCTCATTTTACTTGGCTGAATCAATTTTTTTATTATCTCCAAACTATAGACATATATAAAAATGACTGTGTTCATATATCACCTTCACATATGCATAATGCGTGAAATACATTTTAAATCGGTAACTTAATAATACAATCTTTTTGAAATCAGAAAAGAACCCAAAATAAAGAGGTTGTCTGAATAGAGACGGTGACGCATTTATGTTAGACATATTTTGATGAAATTATATAAATCCATTCCAGGGGAGAGAACTCATAACAAATGGTCAGTTGAAAATGACAGCTATTTGAATCTTCTTTTTGAAAATATATTGACTAATAGTGTTTACTCTATGAATAATACGATGGTTTCCACCAAGAAAATAATAATAATAATAATAATAACAATAATAATAATAATAATAATAATAATAATAATAATAATAATAATAATAATAATAACGAGGACTTTTTACAGCGCCTAATCTTTAGAAGCTCTTAGCGCTTTACAAAAACTATAATTATATGACTACAAAGAATAAAAACAAACACCATGACATTAGCCAATATAGAAAATTCTTATAATATTTAAGATAGGAAACAATTATAGGTCTTTAAGTGTGTTATTGCAGTCGGAAAAAGAGCACTCGTGAAAAGGATCACTTTATCTCTGTGTGGTCTAATTTAAATGGGCAACTCATTCCACTTTCTATGGTTTGGTATTGAAAAGAACGTTGTCCGGAGGAGTTCGTTTTCATAGACGGAATAATGAGTATATAATTGTCAGAAGAGGAGCGTAAGAATTTTGCTGGTGTGTACACATGGGTGAGGTCAGAAAGGTATGCTGGACTGAAGTCCGTCAGTGAAACCTAGTACAAAAAATAATTGTTGTGTTTGATTCTGGATGTAACGGATAGCTAGAGTAGGATACAGAGCAGCGGGAGGTGTGCTCTTATCTTGGTATTCGAAAGATAGATTTATATAACAAGCAGTTGTGTTTTGATTTCCTCAAGTTTCTGGAGTAGATATTGAGACGAACCAGATGTTTCTGGAGCTGATATTGAGACGAACCAGACGTAATTGAGTTACTGTAGTCCAGTCTTGAAAGTACTAATGAACATAAAAGTGTTTTAGTGGCATCTCAGCTCCAGATATGCAGCCTTGCATATGTTCATGACATATAGCTACAATGTGAGAGTGCTGTCCCAAGTAACACCAAGGTTTCTTTCTGATAGAATTTAATGTTGGTGCTGCTGGTATTGAATGTTTGGGGTAAAGGATGGGAATGAGATACCATTTGTGTTGTGATCAGAATGGCCTCTGTTTTATCATCATTCATCTTCAGCTTGTTACATGTCACCCATGATTTCACATCAGAAACGCACCTATCAACGCCTTGTATGGTAGCATCACATTCAATTGGGTAGCTAGACTTGTATATATGGGTATCATCGGCGTACAATTGGTGAGATACTGGGTGATGATATATGACACTTGAGAGCGGCTGAGTGTATTGAATGAAGAGAACAGGTCCAAGAACAGACCCTTGTGAAACATCACAACATAGATCAACTGGACTGGAGTGTATTCCATTTGCAGATACAATTTGTGTCCTGTTAACTAAGTAGGATTTGAACCACTGTAAGGCTGTATTGTGAATGCCAATTACATGCTCGAGACGGTGCAGTCATAATATATCATCGTATATTGTGTCAAATGCTGCAGATAAATCAAGGAGGGCGAGTACTGTAATCTTTCTTTCTTTATATCGTTCTGGTTTCTATTGTTTGATACACATCGATATGATACGGTGTTTACATTATAAACAATATGCAGCTTACAACTAAGATACACATTGATATTACACGGTGTTTTCTGTACGAATGATACGTTTGGTTTCTATCAAGATGCACATCGATACGATACGGTGTTTACATTATAAACAATATGCAGCTTTCAACTAAGATACACAATGATATTATACGGTGTTTTCTGTATGAATGATACGTTTGGTTTCCATCACGATACACAGCAATATGATACGCTGTTTACATTATAAACACTTCGAAGGTTTCTACTAAGATAAGTATCGATATGAATCGGTGTTTATTCTATTAACAATATGCAGCTTTCCGCTAAGATACACATTAATAAGATACGGTTGTTTCTGTACGAGCGATATGTTTGATTTCTACCAAGATACACATTGGTATAATACGGTGTTTTCTGTGCGATCGATACGTTTGGTTTTTACCAGTATGCATATTGATATAATACGGTAATTTCTATACGAATGTTTCCATCAAGATGCGCATCGATATGAAGTAGTGTTTATTCTATGAACAATATAAAGTACACATCAATGATACGGTGCTTATTGTCTGAACTGTATGAAATTTTACAGTAAGATACACGCCGATATATTACGGTGTTTATTCTTTGAACAATGCAGATATTTGCACCAGGATACACATCGATATGATACGGAGTTTACTGTTCGAATGATATACGATTTCACCAAGACACAAATTGATATAATATAGTATTTCCTGTACGAATGATACGTCTGGTTTCATCAAGAGGCACATTGAAAAGATACAGTGTCTACTCTATAAACAATAGGAAGAAACACGTTCATATGATACGTCATTTTCTTTAGAAAGGATATATTTATTTCCATCAAGATGCGCATCGATATGATACAAGATAAACTGGCACACAATCATTATTCGTGACAGGTTTTTGTTTATTGATGAGGGCATATTAGTGACTACAATAAATGCTATGAACTCTTCTGAGTTTAAAAAGATAATACATGTGCCGTTGTTTCTCAAACACGAAACAGAGAAATCAAGATGATTATTTAACCATTTATATAATATCTCAGTCTGGACGTCTCAAACCAGTTGTCTATGCAAATGCTACAGAAGACAGTATAACACTGCACAACGGGACTTTAGTTTCGTATTCTTAAGGTAACAGTACATAAGACAGTATAGAAAAGCACTACGGGACTTTAGTTTGGTGTTCCAAAGAAAACACTCAAAAGAAAGTATAAAACAGTACTATGGGAGTTGTGTTTGGTTTTCCAAAGCAAACACTGCCAAATACTGTATAACACGGTATTACGGAACTTTAGGTTGGTTTTCCAAAGCAAAAGCTTCAGAAGATAGTATAATATGTGCTTGGTACCTGCGTTATGTGGTGATATAATACCATGAAGAAAGGGTATACTCATGATTTCTTGATTACAAAAACTAACAGACTAATAAAGGATACCTGCGTTATGAGGTGATATAATACCATGAAGAAAGGGTATACTCATGATTTCTTGATTACAAAAACTAACAGACTAATAAAGGATACCTGCATTATGAGGTGATATAATACCATGAAGAAAGGGTATACTCATGATTTCTTGATTACAAAAACTAACAGACTAATAAAGGATACCTGCGTAGTGTGGTGATAATAAAAAATACAGGAACTATCTTCTCTATCAGCCGCATCATAAACAAAGCACACAGTACACGTGTGGAGGCCCACACAATGTTGGACTAGTGAATGATATCGATGTACTTGAAACACTACTGTCTCAGTTATTGACTTCTTATCAGTATGTATGTCGCAGGTACCAGGACGTACAAGCTGCAAACTGATAAAGATGATATACTAATTATATACTAATAATATACTAATAATACACTTCACATTGATAGAGCTGATATAATATTAATACACTCCACGTTGATTAAGATATAAATCGATATGATACGGTGTTTACTATATGAACACTACGAAGGTTTCCACCATTATACACATCGATATGACACGGTGTTTATTGTACGAACTACACGGTTGGTTTCCACCATAACACATTGATATAATAGGGTGTTTTCTGTACGAATGATTCGTTCGGTTTTCATGAAGAAGCGCATCGATATGATACGGTGTTTACTCTATGAACAAAACGAAGGTTTCTACTAAGATACAACCAATATGATACGGTATTTAAACCGCCGTCACATGACCGCTTACATTATGACGGACCCTCATTAATTGGATTAAATGACCACACCTTGGTTCTAGATACTACATTGTGCTCAAGACTAAACAAACTGGGAATATATTCATCGTTTCTTAAATGTAAACGGAAGCGAAAAAAGAAACGTTCGTTCAAAGCAGGCCGGCGTAGAATAGGAAGAAGAATTCCAGTTGTCTCCCTTTCGCCCGTAACGGATAAACAATTTAAAAATTCTGCCGTTAATTTTAATAGCCTGGTTCAAATTCCTCTTAAATCGTCAACCGATGTGTCAACTGTCCCAGGGATACCAGGGAAACCACTACGTATTGTATAATTCATAGCTCAATCAGTAGGATCACCGGAAAAGCGCACAGAAATTGTTAATTTTATCAACGACCAGAATATTGACGTCTTCTTCCTGACAGGTTACATTCCGCAGGTAATGAATGTAAGTGTACGGATTTAACACCCAGCGATTACTCCATCAAGTCGTTCTCAACTCTCGCGGCTGTAATCACAAAGCATTCCATGATCAAATGCCTTAAGTACAACACAACCTTCAATTTATGCCACACATCGTTTGAACTAGTCAAACCAACGCTC
Source organism: Unio delphinus (assembly GCA_029339505.1). Lineage (NCBI taxonomy): Eukaryota > Metazoa > Mollusca > Bivalvia > Unionida > Unionidae > Unio > Unio delphinus. Next base: position 3,853,367 of record JAQISU010001244.1, read on the forward strand.
ACGCAGTTTCCAAATCTTCTAGAGTATGGAAATTCGATAGGTGGCAACCTAATTATTCTTGGAGATTTCAACTTTTACTTTGACTGTCCTGGTCAACCATACATGTCAAAACTCCTAGATTCCATCATGTTTTTAATCTTAAACAGTCAGTTAACCAGCCTACCCATAAACTTGGTCACATTTTAGACTGGTTTCTTTATAGACCTGATGATATTATTCTGCAATCCACCCTTGTATTCCACGAACTTGCATCGGATCACCTCTGCATTGTATGCCATCTCGACGTATCAGTCCCTAACCCTCCACCTCTATTTGCTACTAAGAGAAACCTCCGTATGATAAACAGAACCAAATTCATGCATGACATCCAAGAAAACCTTACAACCTTCTTACATCCAACAGCGGAGCAGCTTGATAACTGCCTGAGTTCATTTACTTGAAAAACATGCCCCAGCCACCAAATGCGGAGTATCAATAAAAAAAGTGTTCTCCATGGTATTGCAGTGTTATAGGGACCAGCGTTGCACTGCTAAAAGTCATCGCCGAAAAGCAGAGAGGCTTTGGCTTTCCACCAGACTCACTATTCATAAACAAATCAACGAAGCCGCTAAGAAAAACGTCACAAAACATAGTCCATTTAGCCAAATCATCCCACTACAGTACTAAGATCACGGAGATTTCCAGCTGCAAACAACTCTTCGAGATAACTAACATACTAATGTCAAGGAACAAATGTACACCACTTCCAACAACCTTCTCTCCACTAGACCTACCAGACCAATTTGCAAATTTCTTCGATGACAAAGTTCAAACCATTAGAGATTCGCTTGACAGCACAATTTCAACTGATTCCTCACCATACAGTTATGATGCAGAATTTCAGCGAAAACCGTTAGGAGCATAGGAACCTGTTTCTATTGATTTAGTACGGACAATCGTGATGAAAAGTGCACCAAAGTCCTGTGAACTTGATCCAATTCCGTCATCACTGCTGCTTGAGTGCTTAGACCCAATATTGTCTTTACTAACTGATGTTATTAATAAGTCTATCTTATCAGGGGAATTCCCATCATTTTTCAAAATTGCCATCGTAAAGCCACTGCTGAAGAAACCAACACTGGACCATACCGATTTAAAGAACTACCGCCCAGTTTCTAATCTCCCATTCATATAAAAAAATCTTAGAAAAGGTTGTTCTAACTCAACTTGTTTTTCATTTGAATTCAAACAGTCTTTTAAGCAATGTACAGTCTACATATCGCATTTGCCACAGTACGGAAACTACTCTTCTGAAAGTATTTAGTGACATTCTCTCTGCTTTTGATAGTGGAAAGATTAGAGTCCTCACTCTCCTGGATTTATCTACAGCATTTGACACAATAGACCATGATATATTACTTCACCGTCTCCAGCATGTATTTGGCATTCAGAATATAGCCTTACAGTGGTTCAAGTCCTACTTAGTTAACAGGACACAAATTATATCTGCAAATGGAATACACTTCAGCCCAGTTGACGTATGTTATGGTGTTCCACAGGGATCTGTTCTTGTACCTGTTCTCTTCATACTCAACCGCTCTCAAGTGTCACAGATCATCACCCAGTGTCGCACCAATTGTATGCTGATGACACCCAAATATACAAGTCTAGCCACCCAACTGAAGTTGATTCTACCATCCATGGAGCAGAGAAGTGCATTTCTGATGTGAAATCATGGATGACATGTAACAAGCTGCAGATGAATGATGTTACACCTGAGGCTATTCTGATCACAACACAAAGACTTTTTCATTCACATCCTTTACCTCAGATAATAAATATCAGCAACACCAGCATTAAATTCTCGCAGTCAGTACGGAACCTAGGCGTTATTCTAGACAGTACTCTCACACTGCACCAACATGTCATGAGCATATGCATGGCTGCATATCTTGAATTGAGACCCATCAGTTCGATTCGTAAATATCTTTCAGCTGATGCCACTAAAACACTTGTGTGTTCATTAGTACCTTCAAGACTGGAATATTGTAACTCAATTCTGTCTGGTTCGTCACAATATTTACTCCAGAAACTTCACAAAGTTCAAAACACAGCTGCACGGATCATCTTTAGATTACCTCGATCAGAGCACACCTCACCACTGCTCTGTGCCCTACATTGGCTATCAATTCGATACAGAATCAAACACAAAACTTGTTCTCTGTGCTATGTTTCAATGACGGACTCCAGTCCAACATACCTATCCAGCTTCACCCATGTGTATACACCAGCTAGATCCTTACGCTCTTCTTCTGATAATCGTATACTCATTGTTCCCAAAGTGCAAACAAACTCATATTGACAACGTTCGTTTGCACACCAGTGCCCAGCGACGTGGAACGAATTGCCCACTGAAATTAGACACAAAGAGACAGTGGTCCCTTTTAAGAGTGCTCTTAAGACTCACCTGTTTCGACTGCAGGGACAAACTTAGCGACCTAATCATTTTGTTTGTATCTTATATGCTTTCAGCATGTTTTTATGTTTTACAATTTCATTGTTTTTGTCATTCGTTGTTCTGTAGTGTAGTCATATCATTATTGATGGTGTAAAGCACTTAGAGCTTCTAAAGATTAAGCGCTATACAAAGTCCTCGTTATTATAATTATTATTATTATTATTATTATTATTATTATTATTATTATTATTATTTACTCTATGGATATTGGAAGGTTCCCACCATTATACACATTGATATTTTTCGATAAGAGAGGATGTGCAGAGTTGTGTCAAATCTTAATATCACCTCGACAAGATTCGTGAGGCTGTGCTTAACAGCACGAGCCTGTTTTAAAGTATCCCCAAAGCACAGAGACATCAATTTTAAAAGATGCCTGAGATATTGTGACGGAAAAGCAAAACGCTCCAAGTTTACGCTGACCTATGTATTGATACTAATTAAATATCAAAGGCCAAGGATTTCATGATTTCAGCCAAATATGAAATTAAGCGTTATGTTGCTGAAACCTTAAAAATATTCAGTGTTTAACATTAGATGACCATCTTTTACAAGTGTTATTAGTCCATCATCCTGATCCATAACATTCTCTAATGTTGTTGCCCATTTAATACTGCTTTGTCTAACTTTGATTTCGGTAATATAACGTTCCTATCCTCATGTATAGCTTCAATATTATCTCATTGTTCCCACCCCCTACGTAAAAGCACCCACTATTCTCACCTCTGACGTAAAGGAACATTCACTGTTCTCACATTCCACGAAAATTCACTCTGTTCCCACATTACACGTAAAGTCACTCTCATTGGTCTCACCTCCGGCGTATAGTCACTCTCACTGTTCTCATCTCCTAGGTAACGGCAAAATCCTGTTGTTTGTATATTATGTGTCACATTTCGTTTTAATGCTAATAGATTTTATTTTTTAAATGTGCCTTCAGGTGGCTCAGCGGTCTAACGCTGTGTGGGTAGTTGTGTGCTTAGATCATGTACAAGTTCCATATGTACAATATTCAACGATATGGCAACCACAGCACATAATTTTAACACAGAAGTATGCCGACATTTTCTCTGTTGTGCATGTTGCAAATGCATACAACTTCTAATTTCATTTGGGAATTCCTTAAACATGTTGACAACGTCGCATGTTTTAGAAATTAAACTGACCTACACCCTTGCTCTATTATTGTGTCTTAGCTCTCATATATATGTTGTTTAATTGATATAGTACTTATTCATACCTTATCATTCGTAGTGGTATCAGTCTCATAATTTGTATTTAGATTTTAGGTTATGTGGATTTTTCTATTTAAATTATTCACTGAAATTACAAAGTGCTCGTTTGTGCGGATTTATTATTTGGATTACATTACAAGAAAACACGAGATTGCTGCCAAATTGACGCACGATGTCATGAATGTACAGACATTATAGAGTGTTTTCACCCATAAACATTTATTGGTCACAATTGAGATGGCTTTCTAACCGACACTACGTGGCGTGACTTTACAGTCATCGTGAGAGTGTTTGCATAAGAAAACATTTATTGGTCATAAATGAGAATGCCGCCAAACTGCCACTGTCGCCAAGCTGACACTTCGTGCCATTCATGATAACAATCTAGTTATTGCTATTCCTCCTAAATCGAAAGTCAACTCCACTCAAGACTTGTTATCATTTATAATTGTTTCAAATTAAACTTATACTGATTTGACATTCAGTATGGACACCAAAGTGACCCTATAAGATAACTTGCTATCAATAGTCCTAAACGATGGTCATATAAAACATGGAGGTTTTCAGAAATGTCTTCTTATAGCGTCACAGCAGCTATGATGCGATGCCTCCGTCACAGCTGCTGTGTGTTGCCTCAGGCAGCACACATTAATAGCTGTGGCAGAGGCAGCACAACACACCAACTGTGACGGAGGCATCGCATCACAGCTACTAATATTATGTCACAGCAACTAATATATATTGCTTCTTTCACAGCTATTATGATACGAATCGTTTATCACATTTACTATACGATGCCTATGCCACCGCTACTATGATACGATTTATATGTCCCAGCTACTAATATTTGATGGACTTGTTATCTGATGTTTACGCTTCATCTACTATGAAACGATTCCTGTCTCAGCTACTTTGATATGATGCATATGTCACAGCTACTAATCTCTGATGCATATGTTACATCTGCTATGATACGACTCCTGTCACAATAGTATCAAATGATGCCTATGTCACACTTGCTATGATATTTTTGCGTATGTTACATCTAATATCTGATGCATACGTTACATCTACTATGATACAATTCCTGTCACAGTTACTATCATATGATGCCTACCTTGTTATCTTTACTTTTGAATTGTCACAATGAAGGGAATTAATGAACATTGACCAATATTCCTTATGGACTAGAATAGCACACATCCCATGAGTAGACATGGATTATACGTGTGTGTTGGTATGTAGTCCACAAAATATTTGTCTTTAATTTGATTTTACATTTTTATTTTGTGTACATAATATCCCAACAACTAAAGTTGAAATAATTGAACGATATAATAAAAGCATTACAATATATAACACTGCGAATACTAATATATATATACTTACCATTACGGAATGTATCATTTCAAAATGGTATTATCATCATGGTATGTGCCGTTTCTAAGTTATATCTATAATGATGGCATGTATCGTTTATGATAATATGTATTATCATGGTTTTACCATTTCTAACTGACACCAATCACGCATTAAACCTTTTTGGATCCTTTTAGCATAATGCGTACCCTGTGTCTCTCTTTTTAGTTTTGGAATTGCTGATCGAAAATTACCTTTCTTCAACTGGTTGTTTGTTTCAAAATGTATTTTGTTTTACATATTCATGAGGATTTCACTTCTTTAGGACAAACAGGTTTGAACCATTATTATGATGACATGACAATTGTTGTTTTCACTAAATTTACGGAACATCGTTCCTGACTCTGCTTTCTAAATTAATCATAAGGTAAGTAACCAACTCCGAAGCATCCAAACTCTAAAACTTTCAAACTATGGTATTATGTATGTGAAAAATAGAATTTGGATATTACAAATGAAATAACATGATTTCTACGCATATTTGTTTGATTCCTTGCTCATTTTTCTTGTCGTGTTCGAACACATATTAGACCTTTATCACTTAAATTTTATGTTAGTTATGGACAAACTATGTTTGTTTAGAAATTCCTAGTCTGGTATTTGTCTTAACATTGAATAATCGGAACCATTCATTTACATAATAATGTCAGATTTTCTTGAATATCTGATTTGAAAAGTTGTGATAATAATACTTCAGCAACTTTGAGATTAAACATTCACACAATTTTCAACTATTACCCGTACAAACTGAATCTATTACCCGTACAAACAACAATCCCAAGTAAAAATCTAGCGTGCGTTTTGTATTTTGTTTATTACCTATTGATAATCTTTATCACCAATCGATTCATTGATTCTACAAGTTGAAACATTAAGACCTTCATATTGTGTTGGTGAGAAAAAGAAATGTTCGGAGAATAAAAATTATAATACAGATTAAATATGTGGCATGATTACAGACGCAAATGACATGATCAATGGGATCAATTCAACAATGTACCGAACTAGACTGCCTTTTGTAAACGTAGCGAAGAGTATTCTATCCATCTGTTATATGCAGCAGAATTTAACATGATGGGATACTTTGAATACCTGCATGATATAAAGTGAGGACCGGGTAGTCGAGCATTACTCTGTCATTTTCATTTGGGTCATTACTGGTACGAGGGGAATTTAATGTTAAAATCGATCATTGGTCATGAGTCAGAAGTATGTATCTAAGGCAAAATTAAAATTTTGGGTCGATAATGTATCCACGGACATTAAACACGGTGAGTCAGATTGAATGCGTATCAAACTTAATAAATACTATTTATGAGATCTAGAGAAATCTGATCCAGAACGGACAATATTGACACATCACGGAATGTATTACTTGACTAGGTTAAATTCAAAATTATAATCGCATATGTGAAGTATAAGTATCTTAGCGTGGTATTCTTAATGCTATTTATAACGATGGGCAATTAAATGTGGTTTCGCTGCTGAAAGAATTTAACTTATTACCAAAAAGTTAAAGAAAAGACATCCTTTTTGATTTCCTAAAATCGGAATCCTTGTTGTGGAAAAGAGGACAAAGGATTATATAATTTTCATTATATTGATATCTGAATGATTGGTTATATTTGGGTTTTGAGACTACAAACTATGCTTTATATTCACATATGACTGATGGGTCGAGTTTTGGTTGAGAGTACACAGCAAGGCTTTATATTGCTTAATGAATGAATGGATTCATCTGGCTTTTAGAGTACACAATTAGGCTTTAAACTGATATCTGATGTGACGCTCTACAGTTTCGTATAGATGTTTGGAGAAAATGAATTTACCCGGTTTTCCTCACTGGTTATAATATCTATATAGCAAAGCCCATGAATGTATTATTTAATTTTTAAAGAACTTTTGATTCCCAATATGTTGGTGTATGATTGATGGGTGTAATAAGGTTTATTGGGTTACACGCGTGGCCTACTTCATAGGTGCTCCTATATAAAAAAAAATCCTACTAGCTCCGCTATTCAATTTAAAATCATGGACATCAAAAGTAAACTGTTGTAAAGAGAGCCGATATGTTCTTTGTAAAATGTGATGTATATGGTAATTCATTTTGTGCACTTTTAGAAGCTGGTATTCTCTAGTCAGACAACAATGCGGTTTCCCTGTATTAATACTGTTCAAGACACTGTATTGTAGACCAATTGAGGCTGATTGTTTAAAATACATAGCATCAGTCATTTTGGTCAGCTGTGTGCTCAGATTATATATTGGTACTATTATTTCGGTCTAAGCTTAGGGACATTGTGTTTATCACATTTTATAATTATAACTAGGATTTGTTCTTGAAAACAGCTTATGGGCCTTTTTCAGGTATAGTAAACGGCTTTATATTCTTATATTTTATATAGAATTATTGATTCATGCTTTACGAGCTGAGCAGAATCAAGTGTATTATTGATGTGTCCAGTAGATCATTTAGGCTGGAAATTTAGTTATTAAGATTATTTATTGCCTGGAAATACAAAGTGCTCATACAAAAACATTTGTAGAAATATATACTTGATTTTTTGTTAAACTACAAAAAAGGATATATTCTAGGATTGTATTACAGTGATCCATTAAAAAAAGTATTGTCACATCATCACCAAAAGGCCACAATGACACATTAACACCTCCAGCATTGGATTCAATTTGGAATTTCCAGTAACGTTTATGAGGACTTGTGTATGTGCTACCTGGATTTTTAGGGATTTAATTCGTAAAACCGTTAAGTTCCTTGACTTTGTTATGACTTTATATTTTAGGGAAATTCATTTTTCTTGAATTGTACAAAGTTTGCTGCTTCTAGCACATTTCTATTGTTTAAAGACCACGTATCGTAACAAAATGTAAACAATTTCACTTGTCACCTATCCCTCTCTCCAGAAATAATCATATGTCAAGAACGCCGTCTGAACGATGGGGTTGATTTAGGGATGAGATTCCAAAGGATGTCTTTATAATTATATCTGAACGATGCGGTCAGTTTTGGTTTAGGAGTACATAAGTAGATTTGCATCTCATAGAGTTCGCGATTACTAAATTTTAAAATGAGATAAAACACAATTTATTTTAACATACTATAAGTGAAAGGTAGACTCAATCATTCCATCATGTTCAATAATGAATTTTACGTTTGTACATTTTACCAAAAAACCCCAACAATTTAAATGTTTTGAATGGTGCAAAAGTTGATTTCAAATACTATTGCTTTCCATAAAATATGTTCCCATGTGAATAATTTGATCATGTTTAATTGTTTCAACTATTCATATTTTAATGTTGCTTTTTATTTTTGCAATGATTTAAATCTTACAGATTATTGTTATATCCCGGATATTGATCGCCCGTTTCGCGATTTTTGTACTATTTTACGTCTAAATTTGATAAAGAATTCCTTATTTTCCTTTCAGGATAACTAATTTAAAAAATTCGAAAGTTACGAAAAAGTTTAGTTTTAGTCATTTTAATAATATATTCTGTTAATCGTTTCGTTTATGCCTAATTAGGAATGTTTTATAATTTTAGAATGACCTTTACGTTTGGAATCCTTGTCTCACCTTTAGGATTTAGTCAAGTCATTTATCTTACAGTGTATGTGGCATAGAATCAATTGTAATAAGCACTGACAATCATAATAAGCGAGACTGAATGTCAAATATAACCAGGACTTGATAAATTGAGTCATTGACAGTAGTGACATTGACAATCAAATAGAACCGGGACTTAATACATTGATTCATTGACAGTAGTGACACTGAATGTCAAATATTACCAGGGTGTGATAAATTGAGCCATTGACAGTAGTGAGACTGAATGTCAAATAGAACCAGGACTTGATAATTGAGCCATTGACAGTAGTGAGACTGAATGTCATATAGAACCAGGACTTGATAATTGAGCCATTGACAGTAGTGACACAGAATGTCAAATAGAACCAGGGCGTGATAAATTGAGCCATTGACAGTAGTGAGACTGAATGTCAAATAGAACCAGGACTTGATAATTGAGCCATTGACAGTAGTGAGACTGAATGTCAAATAGAACCAGGACTTGATAATTGAGCCATTGACAGTAGTGACACTGAATGTCAAATAGAACCAGGACTTGATACTTGAGCCATTGACAGTAGTGACACTGAATGTCAAATAGAACCAGGACGTGATAAATTGAGTCAATGACAGTAGTGACATTGACAATCAAATAGAACCGGGACGTAATACATTGATTCATTGACAGCAGTGACACTGAATGTCAAATAGAACCAGGGCGTGATAAATTGAGCCATTGACAGTAGTGAGACTGAATGTCAAATAGAACCAGGACTTGATACTTGAGCCATTGACAGTAGTGACACTGAATGTCAAATAGAACCAGGACGTGATAAATTGAGTCATTGACAGTAGTGACATTGACAATCAAATAGAACCGGGACGTAATACATTGATTCATTGACAGCAGTGACACTGAATGTCAAATAGAACCAGGAAGTGATAAATTGAGTAATTGACAGTAGTGAATTTGACAATCAAATAGCAACATATATTGGTATAGTCAGTTAATGAGTATTGGTATTATCAGATTATTTATGTGGGTAAATATGTTATAAAAATCATATTTGAAATCACCTTTCTTGGCTTATCTCTTGATCATATGCATCTTCAATGGTGCGACTCAAAATGTACTTTTAATATACATTGGAAGAATATTAAATTATTATTTATTTATACTGGAGAGAGAGAGAGAGAGAGAGAGAGAGAGAGAGAGAGAGAGAGAGAGAGAGAGAGAGAGAGAGATTTCCTTAAAGTCAAAGAAAGTATTTCCAGAATTGATATAGACAGTTTATTCCCGTATTTATGAAAGTCCTATTATTAAATATATGATACAATATTATAAGGCAAAAACAGAAATGCATATATATATATATATATATATATATATATATATATATATATATATATATATACTAGAGAACAACGTAATGAAAATGCATTGACTTATGCATGTGTGCATCTGTGGATGGGTTAATATTTTCATTATCATTTATGACGTCACAGCATGTTGCAAGGTATTTGTCATCTGTGATGGGATCTAGCTCCTCTACTTGCATCCACCAAAATCCAAAGGACACATAATAATAATAATAATAATAATAATAATAATAATAATAATAATAATAATAATAATAATAATGAGGACTCTGTATAGCGCCTAATCTTCAGAAGCTCTTAGCGCTTTACGACATCTATAATGATTTGACTACAAAAAAATCATGAAATTAGACAACATTAACAATGTTTAAAATATTTACGGTTAGAAACATTATTAGGTCTTTATGTTTGTTCTTGCAGTCGAATGAAATTAGTTTTAAAAGCACTCTTGAAATTGATCACTGTGTCTGTGTGTCTAATTTCAATGGGCAATTCAATCCAGTTTGCTGTGCCCTGTGTATGCAACAGAACGTTAACCATATGACTTAGTTTTTAAAGTAGGAATAATGAGTATACGATTGTCCCAAGAGGAGTGTACGTATCTTGCAGGTGTGTACACATGGGTGAGGTCAGATAGGTATGTTGAACAAAAGTCTATCAGTGAAAAGTAGCACAAAGAACAAATTTTGTGTTTGATTTTTGATCGAGTGGATAGTTAGTTAAGGTAAGGAGCAGCGGGCAGGTGTGTCATAATCATGGTACTGTACGGATGTTCCAATCAGCTGTGTTTTGAGATTTGTGATGGAAATCATTATTGCCCAAAGACTATTTTTTCTTTATGGGTTAGGAACTGTTTACCCACTAAGACGGGTAAGCAGTGCTAATCCTGTACATCTCCCCTGCACTAACTTGTGGACCAGTTTGCAAATGGAACCATATGCATGCTATAACGGTCTATGTAACGAATCTCGATTACGCATGCAAAGGTTCGCAGAGAGCCTGGCAGGAGACATGTCTTTCCGTTTTCCTGATCAAACAATTTTCATCAAAATTATCGAAGGCTTCCAAATAGTTTCTTTTTAACTCGGCTGTTTCGATAATTTGTGACCAGTTGTGGTTTATATCTGCATACAATGAGATTGACCGGACTTTTACATATGTGTATTCAGTAAATTTAATATAATGTCGGCTGTCTAATTACATTAGGGCAATGTAATCTCATATTGAGATGAATTTGATTCGTATTCATTTATAAAATGAATAACAGAAGTTCATGCAATATATTATAACTACAGATAGACAACTACACATGCATACAACAGCCTTATGAATCTATATTTTCATTCTTAGACACTAGAATGGAATTATAAATGTATCATCTTTCTCACGGACAAGTACTTCTTACCAAATTGATGGATAAATGCCTTCGTGCGTGTTTCCAAAAGTGTAATCAGTATAAACTTCATTACATGGCTTACAAGAATGCGGTTATCTTTGCTAATTTGTTGTACATACATGCAAATGAAATCAAAGTTTCCTTTACCTTGTTGTCAATTGCTGCTAGTTTCCTGTATACGTTATTATGTTTATAGAACTGTAGCTGTAAATATAACAGACAGACATTAGTTAAACAATAATGCATAACTGCACGACATGCAGTATATTCGTGATAAGAAAAGAAGTTTTGTTACCGAGTACAATTCACTGCTCTTATATTGACTGTTTTGTGTGGCTGCAAGTAATTATGAGTATAGACGTATTTGGTAATGCAGATGGGTAAGAAACTGATTCGCTAGCACCACCAGAGACATCGGTTACTCTCGATATAACTTCTACAATAATACCGATTGGCGTGCACCTACAATGGTTGATGTTGTCGTAAATCCATAAATTCACTTCGTGGCACTCAGTAAGCACATAATTTATACAGATATAAAGAAACAATAGACACAAAATGCCGGAAATAATCCAAAATATGATATATTTCGCATGAATACTAAAAATGTTAAATCGTTGTGGAACATTTTGCCAGTGCAAGCGAGGTCACTCGTGGAATTTCTCGAATTAGTTGTCGAAACAAGCGCTATGGAAAATGTATTTATCATTACTAAAACAGATTTCAAAGGGTTGGTTTAATGTCCAAATACTAAATAAGGTCTGTTAAGCCGATATCATATTTCTTTTACACGATTGTTTCTGTAATCGACAATATAAATTGCGCACGTACAATTACGCGTTCACGATTGTTGATGTGGCCAACAGATAAAATGAAACTGTGCCATTGACACCAAAAGGTTCTGCCAATGTAGTACGTGCACTGAACGACTTGCTCACATGACGATAGGTACAAGTGGATCCTGGCACGTTATCGATTAGGTCCACCAGACGATGATGGATCAAAGCCTCGTTCACACGTCGTTCCAGAAAATACGGATATACATCGGTATACACCCATGTGGTGGTCCTCTGATTAAATCATATTTGACGTATGTGCAAATTCAAGACGGTCTTAAGGACAAATTCCAGCTACAGTTTGTTTTTTATTGTGTTTCTGCACAATCATATTTGGAACACTTGGATTTCTTGATGTTCTTACCAGATATCTGCGGTCATACAAACCTCGGGACCACTCCAGTGGATTAGTGGTTAGAGCGGTAGCCTCGGATGCGGGAGGTTGCAGGCACGAACCCGACCTCGGAGTCATACCAAAGACTTAAACAAAGTATGCGCTTAGCATTTAGAGGTTAGTGTTAGAACTTCCTGGCCTGGTATCGGAATAATGTGACTGGGTGGGAGATCAATATAAAATGCCACAATGCATACATAATAGCGATATGACATAAACATTCTTAAAGTTATGTTAAAAATCCAAATCACACACACACACACACACACACACACACACACACACACACACACACATATATACTCGAACATTTGGGTCGTAATCCCACATAGTCTTCACGATCGGTTGATTTTAGATAGATAGAATAGATAGACATACAGATATATATATCGACCGGTCATACGCCTCTACTGTTTTACCCCCTCCACTTACTATTCATCATTCGTTTTGAATACAATCCAATACCCACCTTTAACATCGAATGAAAACTGTAGAAGTCTTTATAAGCACAGTATAATTAGAAACACACACACATACATGCAATCACATAAAATAGGGGTAGGAAGAAATAGAAGATGATGAAACAAAACACTCTCCCATGCAAACATAATGAAATATCCTACAATTGTAGGCCCTCACACACACAAGCGAAAGGTTAGGGTGTTGGGATTTAAGTTTTAGATAATAACAAAGACATAGACATACATAAATATACAATACAGTACGTTTGAGCAGTATTAGACTTTCTGAATAGCTGTTTGTGTTTTCTAACAATGAAAGTTGAATTAAAGTGATACCGGCCATAAAGGTCATTTGATCACTGTTTTGAAACATCAAATTTGTATGATGGTTGGTTTCCCGTGGGGAAGAAATGGTGTCACATCCCCACGGGCATTTAACGCACAAAGTGCGTTTGTTAATTTGGCCGTCATGTCATGCCACTAAAAGGTGGCTAATGACATGAATGTAAGGCCCTGGGTGAGTAGGAATAGACCCAACACACACTCAACCCTATCAACCAATCAAACGTAACGTACTAGGGGTGCAATGGCACCAAATGGTGACGAGAGAAAAATAGTTTTCTCATATCGTCATTTTTGTTGGAGTCCGGTCGATGAAAAGATCCCGGAAAGCCAGCCGTTGTCGTATATGGATGTCGTTAACGCCATAGCTGTACTTAATTCAAATTCAATTCAGTTATAAAAATGGACAACCTAATAGCAATATTGTGTAAGCCACCTGTGCAATTGTATCAAATAAATGAGTCGAAGAATTTTTCTTTAACATCCTAACTGTACCAATTTTCTAGTACAATAGTGTGCATATCATAAGACCCTAACAAATTTGTTTAACTAATATGTCTATGCGACATATAAAAGTGTAGTCACTGTTTGGTAAATAGATTGTAAATTTTGAGCGGTATTCAAAATTGATCAAACCAGGTTTTTAATAGAGATTATTCGAAGAGGGTTCTCGTAACCAAATGAGAAACCCTATTATTCAGGCAAGTGAAAGGCAAATGTGAAAATTATCACATCATGCTCCGCAGGCAGTCTTCTCGGGGTGCAGTCCGTTAGCAATGCCAGAATTGTATCATGGCTCCGCAAATTTCCGTCTGCTATTTATTCTCCCAAGGCTCCGAAGTTTTTCAGGTGTTAGCAAATTAAGCCACTGGTCCCCTTCGCTTCGGTCCCCACCGCTAGCGAAGTCATTTTGACCTCGTGTGGTGACGTCCATCTTGGTTTTCCTCGTGGCGGCCTCCATTTTCCTTTGTTCGAAGCGTCGTGAAGAATGTTTCTCCTAAATAACCTTTTAGTGATATGTAGCTTCGCAGTGGTAATCCCATACACTACTCCAGGTACCTTAATGCTCTATGGTTGCATTTTATAATGCAATCCTAAATGGCACTATTTATCTGCTGAGAGCTCTCGCTCACCGTAGCCAGGTGAAGACCGGTCCTGCCTGCTCCGTGTTCGCTGCCTGCTTTTCTAACAACAGAGGTAGACTGTTCGTCTCCTGAAACTGCGCTTCACAAGTGGGTTTTAAACTAAGGTCTTCTTTAGTTATTATTGTCTATTCCCTTAGATTATTCAGCTTAAATATGTTGGTCTCTTCAATCTTCGTGATGACATACGATGCCTTCACATATGTAATGTGGTACAGGTAGATCAGTATACAGCTAACGATGGTAAATTAATAAATACTGGCATATATCATAGTCACGTTATATGTGTGCTTTTCGTGCGTGAGAGAAACAGAGATTTTTAACATAGCGTTAATTTGGTCTAGTCATTTCAGTATGAGATTTGCAATGTGACTGTTTATTGTGATGCCTAATTAAGGAGGATCACCCAGCATACATGTAGCGTCATTTCTTACCCAGTAACATCATCCTGACAACAGGCGGACCCGTCGTAAACTAACCTTTTTATTCTGATCACCCAGTGATGTAGCTGCTGGAACCATTTGTACAAGTCTTTATTATGACTTGCCCGTCCTTCTCACCCGCGACCTACCACATCCGAGGCGAACGGTATGATCGCCTGGTACCCCAGTGGTTTAGTGGTTACAGCGTCCGCCTCGGATGCGGTAGGTTGTAGGTTCGAACCCAGGACGAATCATACCAAAGACTTTATAAAATGGTACTAAGAGCTGCCTAAATGGCTCTCAGCATTACAAGGTTAGTGTTAAGACTTGTCGGCATGGTGTCAGGATAATGTGACTGGGTGGGACATCATGCAAAAAGTCTGCGATATGATGCCCCAGTACTATAAACATCACTATAGACTGACACTGCCATACATCGTAGCGATATGAATGAACACTTGTTAAAGCTACGTTAAGAATCCAAATCCTCCACACACACTTACACACAGACACACACACACACACACACACACACACGGGAGCGACCATTTCTCACGGCTGGTTGTCCCACTTCAATACAGAATACAGCAGTCATGTGATATCACCTTCAATATATATATATATATATATATATATATATATATATATATATATATATATATATACACAAAGACCCTCTGCGCAAAAACTTTTTGTCTCAGACGGTAATAGTATCTTCAATTTCTCCTCCATCAGAAAGAAAGGAAGAAATGGAGAGCAGTACTTAATGTAACTTTTTAAAACGAAAATTAGTATTATACACATATGAAAGATGAGTATTTTAGTTCTTAACTCTAATGCTTATTGGCTCAAATATTTATAGAGGTATTCACCCCTTAAAATGGACTTTAGTTCATTACAGATGTTTCACTTCGTAATTTAAGGTACCAATACTACCTGGTCATCCATCAAACTGATAAAATATGATTTTATTTAAAGAATATAAATACAAGAGATTGGTGCCAAAGTAATCTGACGGGATCATTGTTAAAGCGATTTCTGAGGTTAATACATGAGACAAATAACAAAATGTAAAATCTATGACCTCATAACGAGGGTGACGTGGCACGGAATGAACCATTTACTTCTTGAAATGTAGATATAATATATTTCGTAGCATTATTCTGGTCACAATTAAAATTTCACTTAACATTTAGCAGGTATTAGGTATTAAGAATTCGCTACAAGACCTTATATAAAATAGTATCGTAGTGTTCTACCGTTGAAATCCACTGACCAATTTTCTTAAAAAAAATGGAATTTCTCAACATTTTCTTCATAACTAAATCATCATCAGAAATGTAACTTTGTATCCTCTCTATTACATCTACCTCAAACAACAAATGTTAAAAGATGTGCCCCTAGTCAACACTTCCTTCATTAACCGATGATGTCAATACTTCTCTCTCCATGCCATATTACTACACAGTCTAGGGCATGTATTTTGGTATTCAAGATACAGCCTTATTATGGTTACAGTTCCACTTAGCAAACAGGACTAAAATTGTGTCCATAAATAGAAAATATCCTTGCCCAAGTGATCAATGCATTGTTTTAAACAAGGTTTTATTCACGGCCCCTTTTTCTTCATTATGTTCACCCAGGCGCTCTCTCGTGTCATCAATCGACATCTGTGTCTCACCGATTGTTCGCTGATGACACTCAAATATAGCTGCTCAAATTATATTACTATTAAATGCGTAGAGAGGCGCATTTCTGATATAGAATCATAGATGACGTGTAACAAATTGCTGATGAAGAACGATAAACCTCAAGTCATTCTCATCACCGCGCAAATACTTTCTCATTGACACTGCTTTCCTCAAACAATACATATCAGCAATACCAACATTAAATGTATATAGTCTGTGCAAAACATAGTTGTCATTCTTGGTACTAAGGTCTGAATACACCAATATTTAAAGCACATATGCAAGGCTTCATATACAAGGTATACAAGACTTCATATCAGGAGCTGAAACGCATCAGCTACATTCGCAATGTTCATTCGGTTGTAGGCCGATAAATCAGACCCGCACCAGTGATGATTTGATGTTTGGGTTAAGGACTGATATCACTTATTTAGTAAACGCTGAAATTTTTTTTGACTGAACACATTGGTATATATTTTATACACTTATCGGTATTTCTCGTGGATGAGGCCATCGGCTAAAGGGTTCCTTTTGTGGCATGTACATTATATTTCCGGAATAAATGTTTTGCTTGGTGACTTGTAATCCCGGTGGAATAGCACAACCATCCGTAATATGGCCATTTTGACTGTCGCGCTAGAAATTGTTGTTACCATTTTCCCAATAAGAGTCTAAAGTGTAAATATTTTAATGAATAAGTGACATCTACCCACTTATCGACTGTCAGTATCAACACAGATTTGGAAGTTGATAAATCGGTTTAATTCAGTTGATGCCACTAAAACGCTTGCTCTGAAACAATATATCAATTTGACCTCACCCATATGTACAGCTCATCTAAAAACTTGATTTCCTCTTTTGACATGCGTACGAAAGCCCAGTTACGTGAAATGAATTGCCCTTTGATTTTCGACACAATGACCCAATCATGTCGATCAAAATTATTTTTAACCATCACCTATTTTGACTACAAAGTAGATTATCAGTCATAGTAATGGTTGTATATTACATAGCATAGTAATAGTTGTAGATCATCAGTCATAGTAATAGTTGTATATTACATAGCATAGTAATAGTTGTAGATTATCAGTCATAGTAATAGTTGTAGATTATCAGTCATAGTAATAGTTGTATATTACATAGCATAGTAATAGTTGTAGATTATCAGTTATAGCAATGGTTGTAGATTACATAGCGTAGTAATAATTGTAGATCATCAGACATAGTAATGGTTGTATATTACATAGCATAGTAATAGTTGTAGATTATCAGTCATAGTAATGGTTGTAGATTACATAGCGTAGTAATAATTGTAGATCATCAGACATAGTAATGGTTGTATATTACATAGCATAGTAATGGTTGTATATTACATAGCATAGTAATAGTTGTAGATCATCATTTATAGTAATGGTTGTATATTACATAGCATAGTAATAGTTGTAGATCATCAGTTATAGTAATGGTTGTATATTACATAGCATAGTAATAGTTGTAGATTATCAGTCATAGTAATGGTTGTATATTACATAGCATAGTAATAGTTGTAGATTATCAGTCATAGTAATGGTTGTATATTACATAGCATAGTAATAGTTGTAGATTATCAGTCATAGTAATGGTTGTAGATTATCAGTCGTAGTAATGGTTGTATATTACATAGCATAGTAATAGTTGTAGATCATCAGTTATAGTAATGGTTGTATATTACATAGCATAGTAATAGTTGTAGATTATCAGTCACAGTAATGGTTGTATATTACATAGCATAGTAGTAATTGTAGATTATCAGACATAGTAATGGTTGTATATTAATAACATAATAATAGTTAATAATAGTAATAATAATAATATTAATAGCTGTATATTATCAGACATGGTAATACTCATAGATTAACAGACATATTAATAGTTGTTGATTGCCAGGCATATTAAAAGTTGTAGATGTGCATCGTGTCATCATCGAGCATCTTCTTTCACGCTCTCCCTTTTTTGCTGTACTTATGTTTAACTTGTTGCCAACAAATTTAAGTATAATAGTATATGAATCGTTTACACAAATTGTCTTCAGCCCAACCCCACCCCGAGTAGACAATCAGCTGACGTATAGAAAATACGGAGGCACGCATCTATGATGGCATACACTGTTATCAAAACTGTCACACGTGAATCAGCATAAACCGACTAAAGAAGACATTTGTATGCCTTTTCATATGCAGTTATGAAATGAAATGTATGGCGTCTTTTGGTAGCCTATATCTGGAACGTTTTTTTTTTAATGAATGTTAAGGTGGAAGATTACAAAACAGCTCTTACTTTTCTACTAAAGCCTTCCGTTGTATTTTTTCTCGAATTTAGTACTTTGACTTAAACAAAGGCACGTCTTTGACAGATATTAGATAACCCTTGCCTCAGTATACCTTTCTCTACTATTTATGTATACCCAGAGATCTCGGGTTATAATTATAACCATTCCATTTACTAAATATTATGAATATTTCTCCTAAATACTGTTTAAATGATCAGAACGATATGCTCAATACTGCATTTCTCACATTTGTTTTGGACACGTCGTACACTGTAATATTTCTGTTTTCAAATAGACGAAACATCTTCTTTAATCCATACACATACAAATTTTTTAAATTAAAACCTAAAGCGTCTTCAAAATGAGTGTACGTGGTTTGTTTACAGGGTAGTTCCCAATACATCATACTATTTTTATTTGCACGCGTCACACATATGAAGCCGTGCAACATGGAAAAATGCTGCACAATTCTGACTATGTACTAAACTAAGTTTCTTAAAGGTAACAAACAACTATATATCTATTATCATTTTATCCATGTTTTAAAATCAGGTCACAAAAACTGGATAGCTTTGTGGGCTTCTCGTGCTGGCGTTAAGTCATTCCACAAGAATTTACTTGAATTGTCTTCATTGTATACAATTATGTACGGAATTTGGGGTTTGGTGAATTCTACTACTACTACTACTACTACTACTACTACCACTACTACCACTACCACTACTGATGTTCCTCCAACATTATCATTATCTTCATCATCAACATCCACTACTACTGCAATAATTGCTAACTGTACTGCTACTACCTCCACTATTACTACTACTACTACTACTACTACTACTACTACTACTACTACTACTACTATAAAAGGCCACACTGCAGACATCGTAACGATATGGCTCAAAGTGTTTAAGCAACATTTAAAATCGAAATAACGCTACTAATACTACAGTAGTCATTTATAATTGTTCTGCTAAAACTACCATCACCTTTGCTACATTTAACAGTTACTGTTGCTAAATCAACTACTACTACTACAAACTACTACTACTACTCCTACTACTGCTGCTACAAATGTATGGAAGTCAAAGTTTGAAAGCCTGTTACTCTAAAATGTTTGGTGTTCGTCTACATAGTCAGCGACATTCTGTTAATATACTTTAGTATATTTTGTTTCAGAGTATTTCGACATTAACTCAGTAAATTGTGTGTATGAATAGTAAAGTCTTACCTCAGCAAAGTGTACGTATGAATATGACAGCACTGCATATCATTATTGTACTCCCAGTTTCACCTTGCACACTGCCGTAATTCATCAGCAGACATGTTTGGGGCAAACAGTTGTACTAAAAGTTTTGTTTTTTCTAGTGTGAAATGGCTGATATTTTCAAAAGGATATAAGTCAGGAATACTACTACTACTACTACTACTACTACGCCTAATTATTATTATTAGTAGTATTATTATTATTTTTATTATTATTATTATTATTATTATTATTATTATTATTGTTGTTGTTGTTGTTCTTGTTATTGTTCCTATTTTTATGAATTATTATTATTATTATTATTATTATTATTATATTATTATTATTATTATTATTATTATTAAAGTATTATTAAAGTATTATTATTATTATTATTAATATTATTATTATTATTATTATTATTATTATTATTATTAACGCTATCATCGTCATCATCATCAATTCTGTTTAAACGAAAAATGACAAGAACTATGGGAATAAACTCGCCAAA
Source organism: Unio delphinus (assembly GCA_029339505.1). Lineage (NCBI taxonomy): Eukaryota > Metazoa > Mollusca > Bivalvia > Unionida > Unionidae > Unio > Unio delphinus. Next base: position 3,874,234 of record JAQISU010001244.1, read on the forward strand.
TGAATTCTCTTTTCTTTGTCGCAGTCACCTCCCTTTAGGAACTGATTTATAAAACCACCATTCTTACAAACGGTTTAGCAATTAAAGAACGTTTTCCAGCAGAAACCGTGACTGCTACGAATCACTACCGTTTAATTCAATATTGAATTCTGCCCAAAGATTTGTTCAAATCCAACGCTGACATTGTTTTGGTAGATTATTGTAATAAAGAACATATTTCTAATTAACGCATCTATTTCATTCATATTACCCAACCCGTCTAATGGATATTACCCCAACCTTTATAATAGATCGAAACATCCCCCTAATGGATATTAACCCTAAACCTCCCTCTAATAGTTATTAACCATAAACCTACATCTGATGGATATTAACCCTAAACCTCCCTCTTATGGATATTAACCCTATACCTCCCTTTTATGGATATTAACCCTAAACCTCCCTCTTATGGATATAAAACCCTAAACCTCGGTCTTATGGATATTAAACCTAAACCTCCCTCTAAAGGATATTAACCCTAAACATCCCTCTAATGGATATTAACCCTAAACATCCCTCTAATAGATATTAACCCTAAACCTCCCTCTCATGGATTATAACCCTAAACTTCCCTCTGATAGTTATTAACCCATAAACCTCCCTCAAATGGATAATAACCCTAAACAACCCTTTAATGGATATTAGATAGTCTATTTTCAGAAAACAGAATTCCGTCAGTTCAAAAAAAGTATACATAAATGCCAAATACAGCCACTGATTAACCACTCGGCATGGACTGATTAACCTCTCAGCATGGACTGATTAACCACTTGATGTGTAAAATTGTAAAATTACCTTTCTTGCAAAGGACAATAGCGAAATAAACGTGATTGACAACATGCCAATTGTGTAAACAACTATGTGACCGTGATAGGCATGACACTTTTGTATACTATTATGTGGCCGTGCTAGAGTAATGACATTGTTGTATACAGTTACGTGATGTATACAGCGATGTGACCGTGACATAGTAATGACACTTGTATACAGCGATATTACTGTGATAGGGTGATGACACTTTAGTATATAGATATGTGGCGTTCACAGTCTTCATAGAGTAATGACACTGTTGTATACAGTTACGTGACCTCGATATAGTGATGACACTGTTGTAAACAAATAAGTGACATTGCAAGAGTAATGAGTCCGTTGTATACATTTATGTGGCATTGATACAATAATGACTCTGTTGAATACAGTTATGTGGAAATGATAGAGTGATGACACTTTTATATATACAGAGATGTGACCGGGATAGAGTGATGACACTTGTATATACAGCGATGTGACCGTGCTAGTGTGATGACACTGCTGTATATATGTATGTGGTCTTGACAGAATAATAACACTTTTGTATACACTTATATGGAACGGACAAAGTAATGATACTGTTATATACCATTATGTGGCCTTAACATAGTAAAGGCACTGTTGAATACAGATATGTGAAAGTGACAGTAATGACCCTGTTGTATACAGTTATGTAACCGTGATAGACGAACGATAGTTGCATACAGTTATATGGCGTGATAGAGTATTGACATTGTTGTATGCAGTTAGATGACCTTGAAAGAGTTATGCCTCTATTGTTTAAAATTATTTGGTATTGATAGAGTAATGACACTCTTGTATAGAGGTGTGTGGAAGTGGCAGAGGCAGAGCAATGTCACTGTTAAATACAGTTATGTGACCTTGATATAAGAATAACATTGTTGTATACAGTTATGTGGCCTTGACAGAATATTGATACAGTCGTATACAGTTATGTGACCTTGATATAAGAATGACATTGTTGTATACAGTTATGTGGCTTTGATAGAAGAATGACATTGTCGGATACTGTAATGTGGCCGTGATAGAGTAATGGCGCCTTTATATACAGTTATGTGTCCTGGATAGAGTAACGACACTGCTCTATAGAATTATGTGGTGTAAATAGAGTAATGACACTGTTGTAAACAGCTAATGTGGAAGTGACAGAGTGATGACACTGTTGTATACGTTCATGAGGTCGTGATAGAGCAATAACATTGATGTATACACTGGGTAGCTGTCTACGTTCCTAAAGAGGGATGTGTGGAGTATTTTGATTCTTACGCATTGCCACCTATATAAGACGATAGCATTGACTTTATGCGAAGAAATGCTCAGAGGACACAATTCAATAATGTGAAATTACAAGGCACAGATTATATGATGTGTGGACAAAAGTGTGTATATTTGCTGTATCATCGTAGTCTTATATATTCTTTAGAACATTTAGTCATTTATTTTGATCGTCATTCTTCTAGAAACAATGACAAAGTAGATCAATGGTTTTGTGACCATTATGCTTTTTTGTGGTATTTAGCTAGGCTCCGTAGTGTACATCAATGACCGAATGACTTCCATTCATAGCAATCTAGCTTCAGGTCTTGACAACGTTGACAACCATGTCGAAAATTAATGTATTGAAGAAATTGTGTTCATTATTCATAGTTAATGGGTAGTTGATTGTTATTTGAAATAAAAGAAGTTGGGTTTTGAAACTAAACGCTCTGTCGTTGGTTTTCAAAGATTCATCCATATCTTTACTATTTTATTTCTGTCTATCATTTACCCTAAACTTAACATTTCTGACCCAACAAACAAATCTAGGGATGTTTTCTATTGCGTCAGCTTTTATAGTATATAAAGAGAAACGTTCGTCAGCATGGCCTCCTATCGTGGGAGCATCACCCAAAAGATGATCAGACTAGAAAAGTTGATTAAACTCCAAATGCACCTGGAACATGATAGGTGACTCCTGCACGAGCTGGTTATGGAAGCCATAGCCGAACAGGACAGGATAGAAAAGGAGGAGAATAAGAAAATTAAACACGAAAAGGAGGACATGAAAAAACAATTTTACTTTACCTCATGATGCGTGCAGTTTGTTAGATCAAACCTGAGGTGAGGACACCTCCACAACTAGACCCAGTAAGACATACATAGTCACAGCCACAACAATCACAAGTTCATCCACGGTTGTGGTATATAGGAAGAAGAGAAGAGCAGGCCTGCACTATTCCTCAAACGGAAGATTGGTATAGTGAAGCAACTCAAGTTTGCTGCAATGCTCCAAATACAAAATTTGCTGCAAGCTTGCAAAAACAAGCTTACGCAAGCTTTCAAAAATAATCATGCGCAAGTTTGCTGCAACGTTCCAAATACAAGCTTGGTGCAAGCTTTAAATAAGCTTGCAATTTTGGTTTAGGTCTGCACTCCCAAGAACAACGGTGGATTGGGACAATGACTGGAGCCATCGTTGTGTCTGAGGGGCTAGACCTCTGAGTTGCCAGCATTAGCCAGGTGTATCTGGAGTTCAAAATACAAAACAGACCTTCTCAGGGCTAACCAGATCTTTAGAAAAGAGACTGTTAAAAATGACATTTGGTATATAAATGAGAAGTGCAATTAAAAGCAGAACTTTTTAGTGATGTAGTAGTCTGCGTATGTGTGTGTGTGTGTGTGTGTGTGTGTGTGTGTGTGTGTGTGTGTGTGTTTATTTTGCTTCTACATATTCATGTTTGTAGTAGATTGTATGGTGTTTGATAGTATACGTGTGATTTGTTGTCTCTTTCCCTTCTGTGTGCATATTAGATTTTGTTGTTTGTTTTACCTCGCTTCGGTGTGAATAGTAGATGATATGTGAATTTTCATAGTATATATGTGGTTTGTGTTACCTCACTTATGTGTGGATATTAGATTGTGTGGTTTGTTTAACCTCGATTCTGTGTGAATATCAGATTGTGTGGGTTGTGTTCCCTACATTCTGTGTGGATAGAAGATTGTATGAGTTTTGATAGTAAATGTGTGGTTTGTTTTACCTCACTTCTGTGTCGATAGTAGATTGTGTGGTTTGGTTTACCTCATTTCTGTGTGGATAGATCATATACAATTTTTTGATAGTATATCTATGGTTTATTTTCCCTCCCTTCTGTGTGGATAGTAGATTGTGTGGGTTTTGATAGTATATGTGTGGTTTGTTTTTTTTCCTTCCCATCTGTGTGGATGGTAGACCATATGTGAAGTGATTTTAAGAGGTGTTTTCCTTCGTATCCGTGCTTGAGAGACATGTACTAAATCGTCCATCATTCATGCCATTCAACTTTGAATACATCAAATGGTCATATAGTTATTTAACGAACTCAGATACAGTTGATTTTTGTTAAATGATGTGACTGATGTAGTGGAAAAGCATGACAAATCGAAATATATTTAGCAAAGACTTTGTGAACAGTCTCAAAGTGGAGAGAAATCTCCTAAAAGGTATGCTAGAGCATTAAGTGGGAACGTTAAGAAAATGTATTACACCACAATATGTGAGAGTGCGAAGTTTAAAGGAGGCACTTGTCAATGTTTTCAAAGTCTGGTACTTTCTGGAAGATGTGTTGTTTTGGACAGAGTGGTCTTTTGTAAAGTTAGACAAGATAAAAGAAGCTTAAGACAACATCAGCAATGTATTGAAAAAGGAGGTAAAGAAGATAAAATATACATGGGGTAATGAAAAAAAAGAATAAAGAAAACAAAAAGAACAAAGAAGATTTGAGAAACTAAATATACCATATGGATAAATGTTCAGGAGAAGCTTTGAGTCATGGGACATCCTGATTGGATTCCTGAGGATGAAAATAAAAAGAAGAAAATAGGAATCATTGGGAAAATCAAGAGGCGGTGCAACAATGGGAAAAAATAGAAGAAGGCTCTCTTCAAAGTCACTCATAGGTCTCGAAAAGATATGCTTTCGTTGCCTCAACCCACAAACTAATATGAAACCTTTATCCTTGTAAAAGTATGTATGTATGTATGTATGTATGTATGTATGTATGTATGTATGTATGTGTGTATATGTGTGTGTGTGCGCGTGCGTGCGTGCGTGTGTGTGTGTGTATGACTGACTGACTGACTCACTTTATTTCTTCTTCAACAGAGATTGCATCAGATTAATCAAATTCAGGATAATACAAAATCATGAAATACAACAGAAAAGAGCATTACAAAAAAAATTGAAACGTATACCAGTGTAATTATCAATGTAGTTCTTTCTTCATGACATATGTGCTTATGCATACATACACATATATACACATACACACACATATACACACATATATTAATTTACACACATACACATACATATATATATATACACACACAACACATATATACACATGCACATATACACACACATACACACATCTATTCGTAATATGTGGAACAACATGAAACCATTCTCAAATGAAAAAAGATAGCAAAAGGTGACACTCTTATTTTATATGAACCAGAGAACATTATATATCCGTGATATGTCATACAACAAATTGCGGAATTTGACAACAACAGGATGGCCTTTTGTTTATGTTTTTTTTTAAATTAATTAATTTATTTATTTAGCTTAACTACTTATTATTGTTGTTATGTTATGACGTGTTGGTCGAGAGTAGGGCATGCATTTTATTTTAAAATGAAGTTATGCTTTTTGCCGTCACTAACATGAGTTTATCCCATATATCATCGTCGATAGACGACAAGCAATCTACTATGCTTCCAAGAAGTGTCTCCAATAGTATATCGTCTTCTTGATTGAATAAATTAACCCCGTCTCTCACCTCTAAAGTGTCAATCACCCTCTCAAAGAAGACGTTTTGTTCTTCAAGTAGCATTTCACAACCTAAGATAAGATGTTTAGCTCTCTCGTCAGTCTCTTTTCCACAGAGTTTGCATATCATAACTTTTCCAACAGGCATGACATATAATTTCACTATTTCAGAGAGAGGCCATAACATAGATGGAAATTTACGCCCAAGAAGCCATATACTGCTTGGTTGTAAGTCCAAATGAATGTTTCTGAAGTAAATTAAATCGCTCCTTAGTTCAATATCTCTATTCCAGGTAGATTCTTCGAGGTTTTGAATATTATTAATAAAATACTGATTCCAAACAAGTTTACCTTGGGTTTGTACTCTTACTGCGTAGTCTAAGAGTACACTTCCCAAACCATATTTCTTGAATATTTTGTTAATATCTGCTATAAACCCAGTCTGTGTTAGTGGGTTGGTCAGTACTGACATAATCGCAAAATGAAAATCTTTTCCAGATAAGAGTCCAATCGCCCCTACACATCCGGTTGAAGAAACACAATTTCATCTTATCTATGTATGCTTCCATTGACCAGAGTCCTAAGGTACTACGCGTTGCCTCTGTGGGCGAATATTTATCGAAAGCTTGCATACGTCGCGCTGCATATCTCTGACATAGCTCACATTCTTCTATATTGGTGTTTGTCATATTCGACCTTAATTCACATCCATATAGGACTGAATGTAGAATGATTCTTTTCCAGATTTTCATACTTGTTAGAGGGTTCATTCCCCCGTCTCTGATACCAATAAAATAAAAAGAGTTTAATAAGTGTTTACCTTTATCGCATGCTTCTTTTATATCGTCGTTTGGTTAAAAGTTGCACTTTAGAGGTAAGCCGGCATATTTCTTACTCTTGACTACTGGAATTGGCGATTTGCTGAATAGAAAAGAAGAGATTTCAGTTCTTCTTTTGTTTGTAAAGAGGGTGCTGCAACGTTTATCTGCGTTATATTTCAATCTCTACCTCTCCGCATAAACAGAGATTTTATCGAGCAGATGATGCATCGAATGATGCGAATTAGCCATTACAGTTGTATCAACCGCTAATAAGACACACGGCAGGTGGAGATCGACACGTTTTAGGCCTCGCAATGTGTGATCTAAATCAGTGATCAAATCGTCTATCATAACGAGAAAGAACCAAGCAGATAAGATACGACATTGTCCTACACCCTGCTTAATATTGAAATATTTGGACAATTGCCCGCAAATAAAACAGAACTGGTTAGTCCCTTAAACGAGTCTTTCCTGATGAGCCACGTCTTCCCTTTTATGCCACGTTTGTACCGCTTGTAAAATAACCCATTGTGCCAGACTGTATTGAATGCCTTAGCATTATCAAGAATTGCTGAATATACAGGAGTATCTTTATCAATATAATAGATTCTTTGATACAAAACGCTGCAGTGATACTACCACAATTATTCCTAAAACCTTGTTGCAATGGATTTGGAAAATTAATGTGCTTAGAAAATATAAGTAGTCTATTATATATAATTTGCTCTAGGATTTTCTGAAGCACTGGAATTATAGTTATATCACGGTAATTATTCATATCTAATTTACTTTCCCCCCCTCATTTTAATTATTGGTTTTACTAAACCTTGTTTAAAATGGCATGGGTACTCCTCGGTCTCGTACACTTTTTGAAGACAGTTTCAAATAACTGTACACTGCTTTGAGTGTCCGCAAAGAGTAAATGCTCGGCAACAATACCGTCGTGACCACATGCCTTATTTTTATTGAGAGAACTATTTGCACTACTGATTTCTTCTCTTGTGGGAATTTTGTCAATAACTTCATCAAAGCGGGAATGGGTTTCTATACTCTATTTTCAAACCTCTGCTAAGACCATCTGGTAATGATTCTCATCGTACAGATAGACATTGTCAGGTAGTGACAAATTGGAAAAATGATTTGCCCATAAGTCTCTGATAGAGTCGTGGTCGCGTAAAATTTTTCCGTTAGATTCAATTTCGTATATGTAATCACGTTTAGGTCTTTTATTCCGTGTAAACTTATAGAAAGTGGAAATATCGAGCTCTGCAGCCTTTTCAAGCTCACTGAACTGTTCTCTATCAGACATTTCTTTTGCTCTCAGTAATTCTTTTCCAAACAGTTTCTTCGCTTTCATATAGTTCCCGTATGAATGAAATTCCCATCCTCTTGGCCAATTATTTCAGCCTCATTTCTGTATGAAACTTTTTTACGTTTAGTAGTTTCCAATAGGGTTAGCGTACGGGCAAACCCTTTTTATAGGCAGAAACCTAGATGCTGCGTCATGTAAAATCTTTACCGTGTCTTGAATAATAACTTCAATATCGACATTTGTCACTAGTTCTGTCTTATTCAGTTGCGCTAAAAATGCATTGCGTGTTGCTTCCTTATACCTATTTATTTGTTCTGCCGATGCTTTCTTCCAATTTATGGTGGGAATTATATGCTTGTCAGCCATGATTATATTATATGCAAAAGAAATGACCAACTCTATTTTTTCCAGGATGATGATCTGAAATGTTCAAAGGATGGTCATCAATTATTTCAGCCTGAACCCCTAAATCGAATTTGCTTTTTGCAATAGTATATGGTCTATCAAGAATTTGGATTTACCATCGATTGAGAAAAATGTAATGTCAGGCCCTTCACAAATAGATCGACTATTAACGGGTATTAAGTGCCTATCGGTCAGAAACTTTTCTAGAATAGAGCCTCTAGCCTTTGGTATTAGACAGTTTGTTTTGGAGCTAAGCAGTGAACTTAACTGGAAATTGAAGTCTCCCGCGAGTATGGGAATGCCTTCTCTACAGACATATCAAACTGGTCCTTTAATTCCTCCATTGTTTCATAGTAACTTGCAATAGGAAAATTAGTTGATGGCAAAAGTGCTCCGAATACAAAATATTTCAATTTATCATTACATATTACCTCTATCCCTAAGACCCTATCGTTGCCGACGCTCAACAAGGGATTAACGCAGAGTGACTTCCTATATAGGATTGCTATTCCCCCAAACCCTGTATGTATGTATGTATGTATGTATGTATGTATGTATGTATGTATGTATGTATGTATGTATGTATGTATGTATGCATGCATGTAAGTATGTATGTATGCATTGAATAAGTTCCATTCCTTTAGAGTTTCCATGATACTTCACAAAAAGTATTGAAAATCTCTCCTCTCAGCTAGAGAAATGACCTCTGTCTTGACCCAGCAATATGTTCAATGTGGTAGATATTGTCTAAATCTGGAGTTCCATATATTTTTTCCAAATTCCTAGGTCCAAGTTGTTTTCATTCCAGATTCCATATCTTGAATTTACTTAGCTAGAAGTAGTAAATAAGTTTCAGGAATCCAAAGTCCTGAAACTAATTTGATTCCTTTAGTGTTTCCATGACACTGGACAATAAGTATTGAATAAGTTCAAAACTGCTCTATGTATATATATATGTATGTATGTATGTATGTATGTATGTATGTATGTATGTATGTATGTATGTATGTATGTATGTATGTATGCTTGTTTTGGATGTAAGTATGAATAAATGCAGTTCTTACTGCATCTCATCACAAAAATGTCTATACATTGGCAACATATGATTAAATTCAAAAGATGAAAACTTTAATCATATAGAAATTTAGAAGATAATGCCTTCCAGAGATTTATGATTTAATAGCAAAAACATAATATGATGCATTAAAAAGCTGTCTCTGTACTGTATGAATTGATGGAGAAATAACTAACTGCAAGCAGAAATACTAGATATAGTATCATACATGCATACATACATCAATAGAGAAAAGCTCAATGTGTATATTTAACTCAATGCGAGAAAGAAACGTATACATAGAGAAAGATCAAAATGTTGATGGATGGACGGAGAGAAATAAATACAAGGAAGGACTGACACAGACAAACATAAGTCAAAAGAACACAAATCAATATGTTAATGGTTGGATGGAGAGACAATGAGAGGAAGAACTGACACAGATAAACAGAAGTCAAAATAACACAAATCAATCTATAGATTTTATAACTAAATATATCCAAGGGAAAATGGAACAAGGCAACTTTTTTACATCCTATAAAACCTGCTTTAGCATGTTGCATAAACACTGACAAAACATTGAATATCCTTGCCAGGGGCTTGTTTTAAAATCTTCCTGTCTAGGCAAAGTTTAAAAAATTTCCTGTGAAGGCTGGGATTTTCATTGTTTCTGCCAAGAATATTTTTAGACCTTTCCTGCCAAGACTGGGCCTTAAGATGCTCCTGCCAATGCGGGGTATTTTTTTACTCCTGCCAAAGCTCATTTTTATTCATTGTGTTTCTCAACCCTGGTCTAGATATTTCCTGCCAAAGCTGGGTTTTAGGGTTTGAAAGGAACTATAAAAAAGAACAAAAATACAGTTTGCAAATCATGTCATTATATTCTTCTGCACAAATCACAATTTATCTGTAAAATAAACAGGTAAAATATTGTATAACATGAAATAATATATACACAAATAATAATAATTTCCTTTACAGTACAGTTCTCTTACTGGCAAATGAATTCAAATAATAATTCCACATTATTATGAATGTGGGTATATCCAATTATCATGAATGTGGTTATATGAAATTATCATGAATGTTAATATCTACAATTATCATGAATGTGGGTATATGGAGTACTCATTATTATGGGCATATACATATATTATGAATGTGGGTACATACAATTATCATGAATGCCTATATACAATTATCATGAATGTGGGTATATGCATCAACAGACTAATTAGTACCTAAACTAAACTCAATATCAATGTAAGTAGTGACACTATAACTATCTATTACTTTACACTTGAAAACAAACTATTATACAGATCACACACACCAGACTGGCATGTTGAATGCCTTCTATATAGACACTAGTAGAGCATAGATGACTGTCAATTTCACATACATCAGACTGGCATGTTGAATGTCTTTTATATAGACTCTAGCAGAGCATAGACGACTATCAATTTCACATACATCAGACTGGCATGTTGAATGTATTTTATATACTCTAGTGGAATATAGATGACTGTCAATTTGACTTACACCAGACCCATGTTGAATGTCTTATATATAGACAATGGTGGGGCCTGGATGACTGTCAATTTCCCTTTCATCAGACCCATGTTGACTGGATCCTATTAAGAAAATATTAGTCCATTGATGCCTGTAAATTTTACCGACAACATACCCATGTTCAATGTCTTCTATACAGACACTAGTAGGGCATGGATGCCTGTCAATTTTACATAATCCTTACCTTTGTTGAACTGTTTCTATGTAGACACTAGTAGGCATAGATGACGGTTAATTTCAAATACTGCAAAGGATCTCAGACAAAACAATATAAATCTTCATGGTCATAATGCAAGACTCAAAAATGTTTCCATGGTCATTGTAGCTGAGTAAGGACCTCTTATGTGGTCTGAATAAGTTAATTTCTACAGTACTGCAATTCCACGTTATAGAATATATATATATTTTAGGGTCAGGTATGAACAGTTTCTAAGTAATGGTCAAGGGCAAGTCCCTGGAGGGTAGAGAGGGGACTTTAAATACCAATGTTGGCTGCATGAATGTCTTGACCATGGTAAGAAATTATACATATCATAATAACGTAAAGATCACGATGTCTCCAGAAAATTCAAATGATAAAGTTATGCATGATAACAATGGGTAGACTTTGAAACGTCCCCAGTGGCATGGTATTCAGCGCAATGATAGAATTATGCATGATAACAATGGGTAGACTTTGAAACGTCCCCAGTGGCATGGTATTTAGTGCAATTAAAATGAGAAACTCACATTCCTTGAACACAAGTATTGCAATATTTATCAAACTCTTAATAATAGTTTTAGAGTTACTGGCCTGCAGAGCAACTTTTAATATTGAAATGCCTATATACATGTATCATGGCAATTTATATTCACTCTATATAAATATAACTTTGAATTGACACAGTACATCATATATAACTATAAAACTTAACTGCTACTATGTCTGGCATATTTCTAAACACTCTAGGTAACTGTAACACTGAACTGCCATCATGTCAGGCATATTTCTATACACATTATATGACACTGAACTATGATAATACAGTATGTCTAGCCTGTATGTCGTATAAAACCATAACAGAACTGCCACAGTATGTCTAGCATATTTATATATCCACTATAGCAATATCACTGAACTGCCATTATGTCTAGCATATTTTCATATCCCTACATAACAATATCATTGAACTGACATTGCCTAGGATATTTCTATACACTCTATTGAACTATAATCATGAACTACCTATATGTCTAGCATATTTAAAAACTATTTTTAACTATAACCCTGAAATACCACTATGTCTGGCATAGTTCTATACACTATTTAACTATAACCCTGAACTGCCATTATGTCTAGCATATTTTTAAACATTATTTAAATAAACCCTGAACTGTTATTATTTCTAGCAGATATATATACACTCTATTTAACTATAACCCTGAACTGCCATTATGTCTAGCATATTTCTATACACACTAACAATATCATTGAACTGCCATTGTCTAGCATATTTCAAAACACTCTATTTAACTACAACCCCAAACTGTCATTATGTCTAGCATATATATATATATATATATATATATATATATATATATATATATATATATATATATATATATATATATATATATATATATATATACAGTCCTACCGGTTTATCTGGATATCCTCGGGCCTGAGGAAATAATGTAGACATAGGCGGATGTCGAGATAAGTGTTGGGGGGGGGGGGCTGAAAAAAGATAAAATTTAAAATTCGTCAGCAAAGGGTGACCCGTCGTCAGTGAATAGCATTTACTCTTTGTGAAATAAAAATGGAACTTTAAGTACATGAAGACACAATCAGTGTGAAATACACTTGTATATTAACAAATTACATTTTCGTTACCTTTGTGTAATAAATCCAAATAAAAATATTGCATTGATCACATCCTGATACGAACAATATTACGATATTCAACGTCGGCATTAACACGTGGTTGGGAAGTTGTCATTTAAATGCTTCATGTACATGTACCTAAACTGGCCTAGATTTTGATCAGTCTCTTCCCATCTTATTGAGGCTACCAAGGGGATGGGGCTATTCACAGGGAAATGAAAAACTGTCAACAGTACATGTATTCTCCACAAATATTTTTGTATCCGATGGTATGACGAACATTAAAGCGACTTCACCAATCACTTGTTGCAGCGAAGTTCTCCACACTAAGCTTTTTCGATAATGCTTCATTGAACCGTTTAGATGCTTCCTCCACGTCTTCAAATGTAGCAGACTTGCTTCTTCCTTTGGGGAGCGCAGTTACAATCAACTTAGCCTTTCTTTATGACTCTGCAGCTTTCATCCTTCCTGAACGTGTTATTTTTAAATGAAAAAAATTTCACAGACCTCTTTGTGAGATGTTCATCCCTTAACTTCATTAACAGCCAGATATTTAGTTTCCAAAGACTGTAAATTTAATTTGCGTTTTACCCTTCTGTCGGTAGCCATCGTAAATGAAAATATAGTTAATAACGAAACTTTCACAGCGAAAATCACCGATCACTTTCAAAGGTCTCGGAAACGCGTAATCCGTATTTTCACGCAATTTTTATATATGGGATTCAGAAAATCACGTATACAAGGGTCCTCTTTACGCATCAATTTCCTGGACGGCAAATTTAAGGGCTTGCTAGTCCTGCTTCGACCACCTGTTGATTCGGAAATTGTGTTCATCAATTGATCTTTTTCGCTGTGCTGATATATTTACAATCATAAAATTCAGTGGCTGAAAGACCCACAGATGTACATGCTGTGATTGTAAGAGTACATTCGAAGAACATGACCCACAAGCTAGGCGGCAAGATCAAAGACTTAACTAGCTGCAGAGTGGTGAGAAAATGTGCTGCTATGGGATTGATTTTTTTTTATCCGACCTCGACATTAAAGCCTGGAGGCAAGATCAACTAATTGTTGAACAAAGTATTGGTCTTAATTGGCAGCTTGTGGACATAAACGTTTTGAAAACAAAAGATTTGTTCAAGCTGGGACCAAGGGCTTCTGTCGACATATACGTTTTACTTTTATCTCGACGTCGACATAGGCATGACAATTTGATTGTAATAGTAGACCATGGGACCGGGACTTTGCTTTTTGTATACAGAGGCTGCTTGTCGAGATAAGAGATGTCGATATAAACGGGTAGGACTATATATATATATATATATATATATATATATATATATATATATATATATATATATATACACTATTTTTAACTATAACCCTGAACTGCCACTATGTCTAGCATATGTACATACACTCAAGCTTGCACTGGAAAGCCAAAGTATGTCTAGCATATTTATATACACTGTATATAACACAGTAACTATAACAAATTAGTACTGATAGTGTCAGTTAATTCCAAACTCAATAATCAAACACATTATGATAGGAATTATATACACACAGTTAAATCCAAACTCAATAATCAAACACATTATGATAGGGATTATATACACACAGTTAATTCCAAACTCAATAATCAAACACATTATGATAGGGATTATATACACACAGTTAATTCCTAACTTAATTATCCAACACATAATGCTAGGAATCTTATACACACAGTTCATTCCAAAGTCAATAATCAAACACAATCTCACGTGTTTTGATTTCCTTTCAAAATTGCATGCACATGTATGTTTTTTGATTTGCTTTCCTGTTACTGTTTCTTCAGCTGAAAGGTAGGTATATTTGTAACTTGCATACCCGAGATTCTTTTCAGTTTAATGTTATACATGTATATGATTTAATTGTGCTAACAAATATGTTTGTTTTCAAATGCAGTTTGTAATTACCATTACTGTGCAGGGATAATAATTCAACACTTGTCAATGCCTCATATTGTCTGGGACTCTTCCTTTAAGTGTGATTACATTATGACCCCGTTTTTTTTTCTTCAGACTGATCCTAGTACAGAGGGACATCCATGTTTATGACTCATTTGCTGATCACTTTGTATTTGACTCCAGTGCTTGTAGTCTTGTTGTCACATTCTGTAACTCATCCTTAACTGATTTTATCTCGTCAAACCATGTTTTGAGTATATCTAGGTAGGATCCAGCAGGGATTGCTGAAACTTTAGTGCGCTGAATTTCCTGCAAAATCTTAGCCTCAAAAGCCGTGTCCCCACACTGTTGGCTGAGAGTTGTCAATGTTGAGCTGATATCATTCCAATAAGTCTGGAAGTCATTGGCACTAATCTGACATGACTTAGCATGAGCATACAATTTGTTTCTCTCTTCTCGTAGTCTTTTGATCATGTATTTTTCTGGCTGACTCAGAGCTGGTACAATGTTCTGAAATAGGGCGGACAGCAAGGTGATGTCATAGTCATCTAGGTTTGTATCATTACCATTTGGTGGAAACATAATGTCCATCAGGGATTGGTTGAATACCCTTCTAAGACTGTTGATAATATTCATGTTTTTGGCCAGATATTGGTCCAGAGTGCAGGTGGAAGTGACTGTGTGATGAGTTAAAAGTTGTCTCAGTACCCTGGATCCGACATCAACTAGAAGATATGCAATGCATATGAACCTATCAGTGTCACTGGTTGGTGGTGATGGCATTGCACCAGCAGATGCTGAAAGACAAATAATTGTAGAATTAATTCCTTACATAGAACCATGTTCTTAAATTAAACATTTTTTTCATAAATTTTATTACACAGACATGGTGGTGTATTGAATGTACTGACATTATGTATTTTACATATAATCACTTTTATGCATGGATGTCATTTATCAGCTACTTATGATTAGTGTTGAGCTTAGTGATACAAAGGACTGACTTATTTCAAATTTAATTGGGCTTGGAAGGGTTGGAGATTTTGGTTGAAAATCCACACACCGACATACACAATCAAGGTTGTTTAAAATCCGACCAAACATATGGCTTCCAGAGTGAAAGAAAGCTCAGTCAATTAGATACAAAATCGCCTAAATAATAAACAGAATAACAACACATGATAGACCATACCATATGAACTATACTTATTACAATTTTATTATCAATCGTCCAATACAACTAAACTTATTATAATTTTATTATACTGTACATCTTTCCATAAAAACTAAACTGATAATAATTGTATTATACATTTTTCTATATCAACTAAACAATTCAAAATTTAATTATATGGTTTAGATACAGGCATTTAATATCATCCCAAACTTGATATAGTGTTTTAAATACAGGTTTTTAATATCATCCCAATCTTGTAATAATGTTTTAGATACAGGCCATTAATATCGTCCCAAACTTGTAATAATTTTTTAGATACAGGCCTTTAATATCATCCCAAACTTGTAATAATGTTTTAGATACAAGCATTTAATATCATCCCAAACTTGTAATAATGTTTTAGATACAGGCCCTAAATGTCATCCCAAACTTGTAATAATGCTTTAGATACAGGCCCTAAATGTCATCCCACACTTGTAATAGTGTTTTAGATATAGGCCTTTAACATCATCCCAAACATGTAATAATGGTTTAGATAGAGGCCTTTAACATCATCCCAAACTTGTAATAATGGTTTAGATACAGGCCTTTAAAATCATACCAAACTTGTAATAGTGTTTTAGATAGAGGCCTTTAATATCATCCCCAAACTTGTAATAATGTTTTAGATACAGGCCTTTAAAATCATCAGAAACTTGTATTAATGGTTTAGATACATGCCTTTAATATCATCCTAAACTTGTAATATTGTAATATATACAGGCCTTTAATATCATTCCAAAACTTGTAATAGTGTTTTTAGATATAGACCCTAAATGTCATCCCAAACTTGTAATAATGATTTAGATACTGGCCTTTAATATCATCCCAAACTTGTAATATTGTAATACATACAGGCCTTTAATATCATTCCAAAACTTGTAATAGTGGTTTTAGATATAGACCCTAAATGTCATCCCAAACTTGTAATAATGGTTTAGATACTGGCCTTTAATATCATCGCAAACAAACAACAAATAACCAATGCTGAATAATAAAATATGCAAGAGTTCAATGATGAGAAATGATAGAATAGTCTATAGGTCTACATATGATGCAGAGAGTAACAAATAACCAATGGTTAATAATGATAAATGTAATAGCTCAGGGATGTGAAATGATAAAACAGACATTTAAAAGGGCTACATATGATGTAATGGTAACAAATATCCAATGTTGAATAGTGACAAGGGCAAGAGCTCAATGATGTAAAATGACAAAAATATCCATTAGGGTTACATCCAGTGTAGAGTGTAAAACGTAACCAGTGTTGAATAATGACAACTGCAAGAGTTCAGTGATGTTAAATAATAAAACAGCTGTTAGTTCTACATTGGCTTAGAGTGTAACAAATAACAGCCATGCATGATAATGAATAAAAAAACTTGAACCAATATGATTGTACAAAAGACAGCCATGTACATGTATGATAATGAACAAAAAAAATTGTACCAATTTTATTGTACAAAAGACAGTCATGTACATGTATGATAATGAATCAAACAACTTGTAGAAATTTGATTGTACAAATTACAACCCTGTATGATAATGAATCAAGTAGCTTGTATAAATTTGGTTGAGTAAATAACAGCCATGTATACATATGATAATGAATCAGCATAACTTGTATGAATTTGATACAGCTCATTATGCAAGGATATTCTTATGCAAAATATATCAAATTGCAGAAAGAAGTTTGAGACTTTATTCTCTGTATTTTCTTTGATTTTGTAATAGCAGCCATACTGGATGGGATGGCAGATCAGCATAATTTGTATAAACTTGAATGGCCTTGATGAAACTAAGCTTCTGTCCAAGATAGAACAATTCTATTCAGCTGTTTTCGACAGACAATGTTTAAAACCATCCTTGTCAATTTTTAATAAAGTCACGACAAATCTTTTTCGTTAATAACACGACACAAAGTGATGCATATGTGTTATTGAAGAAAACTTTAGAAACCTTTATAAATGAATGCATTCCCTCAAATTCAGAGAAACCGTCATGTCTGAATGCATTCTGTCAAATTCACAGAGACCACCATGCCTTGTTGCATTCCCTCAAATACAAAGAGACCATAATACCTGAATGAATTCCCACAAATTCAGAGAGACCATCATACATGGATGCATTCCTCAAATTTATAGAGTTCTTCACGCTTTGATGCATTGTCTCAAATTCATTGAGACCATCATGCCTGGATGCATTCCTATACATTCAGAGAGACCATCTTGCCAGGATGCATTCCCTCAATTGCATAATAGTTCTTCAAGCCGGATGCTTTCTCAGATTCATTAAGACCATCATGCCTGGATGGATCACCTGAAACTTAGGGAGACCTTCGTGCCTGGAGCGTTTTTCATGCCTGGACATATTCGCTCAAATGCAGACACTATCCTGCCTGGATGCATTCTCTCCAATTCGGTGAGTTGTTCATGTATGTATGCATTAGCTCAAATTCTGACAGATCAACATGCCTGGATGCATTGTCTCAAATTCAGAGAGATCTTCATGGCTGAATGCATTCCCTCAAATTCAGAGATCATCATTCCATGATGCATTCCCTGAAATTCAGAGAGTTCATCATGCCTGGATGCATTGTCTCAAATTCAGAGAGATCTTTATGCCTGGATGCATTCATTCAATTCACAGAATTAATCATGCCTGCATGCATTCTTTTAAAGTCTGAGAGTTCTTTATGCTTGGGCACATTCTCTCAAATCCAGAGGGATCTTCATGCCTGGAACCATTCTCTCAAATTCAGAATGAATGTCACGCCCAGATGCATTCTCTCAAATTCAGAGAGATCTTCATCCATGGGTGCATTCATTCAATTCAAAGAAATCTTTGATGCATTCCCAAAATTTCAGAGAGATTTACGGAGAGATCATCCTGTGTGGATGCAATCTCTCAAATTCGGAAAGATCTTTATGCCTCGATTAATTCTCTCAAATTCTGAAAGATGGTCAAGCCTGGATGCATTCTCTCAAATTCAGAGACAATCATCCCTGGATTCATTCGTTCAAATTCAGAGAGTTCATCGTGCCTGGATGTGTTCTCCTTAATTCAGAGACCATGATGTCTGTATGCATTCTGTCAAATGCGGATAGTTCGTCATGTCTGGATGCATTTCCTCAAATTCTGGCTAATCATCTTGCCTAATGTATTCTCTCAGATTTAAAGAAGTGTTCATGCCAAGATGCATCTTGTCCAATTCGGAGAGATCTTCATGCCTGTATCCATTCTATCAAATTTATAAGAGCTGTTCATGTCAGGAAGTGTTCTCTCAAATTCAGAAAGATCATCATTCCTGGATGCATTCTCTCAAATTCTGAAAGATCTTCATGCCTGGATATGTCCTATAAAATTTGATTAAATCTTCATGAGATTTTGTACAGAGTTTGAAAAACATATTTGTGATATTCCTGGCTACATTAGATTGCTGCTTATAATGGTATGTAAAATCTGATGCAATCTATCAAATTTGGTCAAAATGTCTCAAGCACTTTTCATCAGTAACAGATGACCAATGTTTTCATTTTTTCTACATAGCTGTTATGCTTAAAGGCTGAATTACTTCATCGCTGTTATGATTAAAGGCTGAGTGACTTCATAGTTGTTATGGTTATGGGTCGATTGACTTCATGGCCGTGATGATTAGAGGCTGAATGACTTCATGACTTACGCTTAACGAGTGAATGACTTTGCAGCTATTATAATTTAAGGGCGAATGAGTTATAGCTGTTATTCTTAAAGGCTTCATGACATAGCTGTTATGCTTAAGGGCTGAATGACATCATGGATGTTATATTTAAAGGCTGAATGAATTTCAATGCTGTTATGCTTATGGGTCGATTGACTTTATGGTCATTATGTTTAAAGGCTGAATGAATATATTGGTGTTATGTTTAAAGGGCGAATTACTTCATAACTATTATTCTTCAAGGCTGAATGAATTTTATTGCTGTAATGCTTATGGGTCAATTGACTTCATGGCCATGATGCTTAGAGGCTGAATGAATTACATTGATATTATGCTTAAAGGTAAAGTTACTTCGTGGCCATTATGCTTAAAGGATGAATGAATTTCATTGCTGTTATGCTTATGGGTCAATTGACTTCATGGCTGTTATGCCTAATGGATAAATTCATTTCATTGATGTTATGTTTAAAGGTCGAATGACTTCATGGCCGTTATGCTTAAAGGCGGAGTGACTTCATAGCTGTTATGTTTAAAGGTCAAATGACTTTATGGCCCTTATGCTTATGGGTTGAATAGCTTCATGGCAAAATTCATACTCTGAATGTGGGTTCAAATTACTCCGGTGGTTTTTTGAGAAGTGGAAAAAGCAAATGTTGATAGACAACAGTGGTTATCTGAGAAGTGGATAAAGGACATGTTGACAGATGACAGTATTTTTCTTGAGAAGTTGATAAAGCAAATGTTGACAGACAACAGTGGTGTTTTTATAAGTGGATAAAGCAAATGTTGACAGAGAGCAATGGTGATTTGAGAAGTGGATAAAGCAAATGTTGACAGATAACAATGGTGTTTTGAGAAGTGGATAAAGCAAATGTTGACACTCAGAGAGTTTACTCGTTAATTTCAAGCTCTATATATTACCATTCCATAATTTCACCCGACTTTAAAAGTAGATGAGCTAAATGAAATGAAAAAAGCATAAAACAACATCTAGATGAAGTTTTGCACCTAAATGGAAAATGATTATTCTAAAAAATGAGCCTTGGTTAAAGCGAATAAAAATATAAATGTACTTACATCCTGCATCAGACACTTCCTGAAAAGCACAGAAGACACCATTTTAAAACTATTATTCTTTCTAAATATTATTTGGTGGTATTTATAGCTATTATATTTGAAATTGCTACTGCCACTTATGTTTGAATAGGAATAATCAATCCCTGCTGAATGAATACAACTGATGCAATCATTAAAGAATGAATTCTTCTGCCATGTTTTTCTAAGATGGATGATTATATAGGTCAAATGTAGAGATTATGGTGTAAAGACGCTGCCATAGTGTTCTATGGTTGTTCATAAATTCTGTCAATAATCTCAGTCGTTGCACTGTCTCTAATGTTTAATAATCGCAGTTTCAACATTTTCAATATTTTTCCTTAATAATCACAGTTGTAACATTGTCAATAACCTTACTTAAAACTTCAAAAGTTGTAACATTGTCAATAACGTTACTTAATAATCAAAGTTGTAACATTAGTCAATAACGTTACTTATTAATCACAGTTGTATCATTGTCAATAATTTTACTTGATAAACACATTTGTAACATTGTCTTTAACGTTACTTAATTCTCACAGTTGTAATATTAGTCAATAACGTTACTTAATAATCACAGTTGTAGCATTGTCAATAATGCTACTTAATAATCACAGTTGTAACATTAGTCGATAACATTACTTAATAATTAGTTGTAACATTGTCAGTTAACTCAGTAACATTACTTAATAATCAAAGTTGTAACATTAGTCAATAACGTTACTTAATAATCACAGTTGTATCATTGTCAATAATGTTACTTAATAATCAAAGTTATAACATTAGTCAATAACATTACTTAATACTCACAGTTGTAACATTGTAACATTGTCAATAACGTTACTTAGTAATCACCGTTGTAACATTGTCAATAATGTTACTTAATAATCACAGTTGTAACATTAGTCGATAACATTACTTAATAATTAGTTATAAGATTGTCAGTTAACACAGTAACATTACTTAATAATCAAGGTTGTAACATTAGTCCATAGCGTTACTTAATAATCCCAGTTGTACCATTGTCAATAACATAACTTAATAAGCACAGTTGTAACATTAGTCAACAATATTACTTAATAATCAGTTGTAACATTAGTCAATAACATACTTAATAATCACAGCTATAACATTGTCAATAACATTACTTAATAATCACAGTTATAACATTGTAAATAACATTACTTAATAATCACAGTTGTACCATTGTCAATAACATACTTAATAATCACAGTTGTACCATTGTCACTAACAATATTTAATAATCACAGCTATAACCTTTGTAACATTGTCAGTAATGTTATCTACTAATCACAGTTGTAACATTGTCAGTAACATTACTTAATAACCACAATTGTAACATTGTCAATATTACCTAATCATCACAGTTGTACTATTTGTCAATAACATTATTTAATAACCACAGCTATAACCTTTGTAACATTGTCAGTACTGTTATCTACTAATCACAGTTGTAACATTGTCAGTAACATTACTTAATAACCACAATTGTAACATTATCAATATTACCTAATCATCACAGTTGTACTATTTGTCAATAACATTACTGAATATTCACAGTTGTAACATTAGTCAACAATGTTGCTTAATAATCACAGCTGTAACACTGTCAGTAACGTTACATAATAATCACAGTTGTAACATTGTTAATAATATTATATTATAATCACAGTTGTAATATTAGTCAACAACGTTACTTGATAATCGCAGTTGTAACATTGTTCAATAACATTACTTAATAATCAAAGTTGTAAAACTGTTTATAATATTCCTTTAATAATCAGTCATTATATTGTCAACAATGTTCTTTAATAATTACAGTCATAATATTGTCGATAAAGTTCTTTAATCACGGTGCAACAATGTCTTCAATAATCCCATTGGTTAGGGTACTAGAGCCTTCTAAACCTGTAAACATGGCTAGACAGTGAATTCGAATATCTTACAAGCATGACAAAAATCAGTTACAAAAAACCTCTACCTCAATTATGGACCAATGTCAAACATACATTATATATTAAATGTAAGCCAGTAAGCCACGTATGGAAAAAAGTCAAAATGATTACATAGAGAAAATATCAGGCTGTTGATATGTTATTATGGATAAACCAGAGAATTAAATATGTATGGTGTATTATTGTTAACACATTAATCCCTGGAGGTGTTTGCTGTTTTCGCACAATATGCGAGTAGGAAACAGATTCTGAGGACTTTTTTCTGAACACATCCTAATATATCGACTTCCAAGCAATATTCCATTTGAAAAATGGCTAGTTGTTCTAAAGAAAATGTTTTTCATTGGTTAGATTGCTAGTGCTTGAGCAGAAGGTGAACATTTCTGACTATTTTTTCTTTGCTTAACGGACCCATAATTTTAAATGGAAAAGACTCTTTATTCAAAATGTCCACCGTATACTATTTTTTGAATAGATTCATCTGTCTGTGTGCATTTCAGACTGGCCTGCCAAAGATCTGAGGAGATAAAGTCTAAATCGTAAAAACAAATTCCGATTCCGACCATGGACAAAAAAATGGGTCCAAAACCTTAGGTTTTCCCTCCGTATTTTGTAGTGCAACTGGAGCTTTGGATGACAATTTGTTATATCTTTTGCCTTTTATACTTTAATTTGTAAGTGGTTTAGGTTGTTTTGTACTAACTCTAAAAGGTAATGAAATATATCATTATCTTTTAGATTTGACTAAGGATGTAATCAAGGGGATCCTCTTGTGCTTTGTGTATTATCAGTGCTGAGGTTTTAGCTATATATTTAAAGCAAAATACAGATTACGGGGACTGATGTGGAACTAAATGAGTTTTCTTCCAAGTTTTCACTCATTGGCATCAATTTTACTCTAAAGATATATATATGTAGTGCGGAGTGGTCAAAGACTTGTACCCTGGAGAAACTTTGCACAAAGAATATAAAGTTGATCTCATTTCATATTAAATTAATTCATAGAATAATTGTGACTAAAACCTTTTCGAAAAAAGTTAACAAGTTAGAGAATGACAAATGCACCTTTTGTAAGAGTGAGAACAAAAGCATTTAACAACTATTATATAATAGGATATTAAAGTTTTGGCACCATTTTATTTTGTGTATCTTGTTCTCCAACATTTGTACAATTGTCCAAAATGATAAGGTCTCATAATTACAAAATAGATTTACAATGCCATGGAAATCAGAACATGCTGGGTAATCAGAAACAATAACTTTTTTACACCATAAAGTTACAATGCTATGGAAATCAAAGCATGCTGAGTAATCAGGGGCAATACATTTCTACACCAATAAGTTACGATGCAAAGGGAATCAGAGCAAGCTGGGTAATCAGTGACAATATTTTTTTTACACCATAAAGTTACAATGATATGGATATCAAAGGATGCTGGATAATCAGGGGCAATAACTTTCTCAATGGTAAGGTCTCATCAGTGTACCATCAAGTTACAATGTTATGGAAATCACAGCTTGCTGGGTAATCAGTTGCATCAAGTTACAATGAATGGAAATCAGAACATGATGGATACTATGATACAATAACTTTCTCAATGATAAGTCTCATAATTACATCATAGAGTTACAATGCCATGGAAATCAGAGCATGCTGGGTAATCAGTGGCAATACCTTTTCCATACTTTTAAAGTTAAAATGCTATGAAAATCAAAGCATGCTGGGTAATCTGTGGCAATAACGTTTCTGCAACACGAAATTACAATTTATGGAAATCAAAGCATGCTGGGTAATCAGGGGCAATAGCTTTCTACATTATAAAGTTACAATGCTAAACTGGGTTAAAATCCAAGAAACCTATCTAAAATTGAGATAAAACCAATTCTATGAACTTTTGGACAATCATTGAATCCAGTAAATGATGCATAAGAACACTATAGATCAAAGGCAACAACTCCGGTGGCCTAGTGGTTAGAGCTCCCGCCTTGAATGCAGGAGATCATGGGTTTGATGCCCAGTTCAGTCATACCAAAGATTACAAAAATGATACTAACAGCTGCATTACTTGGCACTCAGCATTAAGAGGTTAGTATCAGGACTGGTCAGACTGGTGTCAGAATTATGTGACTGGGTGGGACATAATGCTACATGTCTGCGACATGATGCCACAGTGCTATACATCACTATAAACTGCCACACTGCAAACATCGTAGCAATAAGACTAAAAAATTGTTAAAGGTATGTTGCAAATCCAAATCACACAGATACACACACATTCACCAAAGTAATTCAAAGCTTGATCACCATAAAACATTTATCTTTTTAATCTGCACGCCACTAATAAATGATCTATTTTAATTCTTAGAACTGAATTTATAAGACTCCAATAAATGATTGCATATAATGGTGAGAATATATTTCCATGACTCCAATAAATGATCTCATGTAATGGTAAGAACTAAATTGGCACGACTCCAATAAATGATCTCATATAATACTTAGAACTAAATTTGCATGACTCCTATAAATAATCTGATCTGATCATGAGAAATGAATTTATTGCTGCATGGAAGATGGTGAATATGGGGCATAAACTCTTGTATATTTCATGCAACATCTAAAATCAAGCATTTTCAGGTCTTATCAGTGAAAAGTCTCTTACAAAATCTGAATGAAACTGAAAAAAACCCTTTTAAAATGTTGCTGTGGATACCAAGGCCAGCATAATGGGTATTAAGAGAAATAACTCCTGTAATTGTCTCGGAATACTTTAATCAAACTTGCTCATGGTATCATCAATGATAAGCTGCTACAAAGTCTACCTGAAATCCAACACACCTGTTTTAAAGTGATGCTGTGTGAACCAAAGCAAGCAAGATGGGAAATAAGAAAGAACTCATGTAAATATAAACATCTGACTTCTTCAAGGTCTCGTAATCTAAAGTTGTATGCCAAATTTAATTTAATTCCAAACAATATGGAAAATTAGGTTGTTATGTGACCAAAAGATAGGAGAAAGGAAAGACAATATATGGGAATAGACACTGCAACTAATGACCAAATGGCTTTCAATTGGATAAACAGAATGATTGATGGACTACGGAAGAGACACATTGATATTTAAAGGACTCATGGGACTCATCAAGAAGGGCTATTATAATCATTAACATGCAGCATTTCTACTGTTACTCACCTTGACACTGACCTCGGCAATGTCCTGATAAAGAACAAAATATTTTCCATAATCTTAAAGGTATTACCTTCCGGTAGATCTTATGAGAACTATTCTACTTATATTCACCTTGATCTTGACCCCAGCAATGTCCTGATAAAGAATGAAATATCTGCCAGAATCTTAAAGGCATTACTTTTAGGAAGGTCCTATAACTATGCTACTTGTATTCAACTTGATTTTCACTCCAGTAATGTCCTAATAAAGAACAAAATATTTGCCAAAATCTTAAAGGTATTATGTTTAGGTATATATTTATGATGACTGTGCTACGCGCATTCACATTGACTTTCACCAATGTATAGACCTGATAAAGAACAAAATATTTGCCAGAATATTAAAGGTATCACCTTTAGGTACATCTTATGAAAACTATTTTACTTATATTCACCTTGACCTTGACCCCAGCAATGTCCACATAAAGAAGGAAAAATTTACCAAAATCTTAAGGGAATTACTTTTAGTTAGATCTTATGCTACTCGTATTCACCTTGACCTTAACCCAAGTAATGCTCTGATAAGAACAACATATTTGTCAGAATCTTAACACATTAGCCCCTAGCGACGACTTTACGGGGTATGAGGTAGTAGCCTACTTCCATGGTATGTAGCGTCAAGGTCATACATGATACACTAAAGTGGGTAGTATCATTGAAAAGTAGACAGATGTGGCTCTACAATGATAGCAAGTACTCTGGACATTTTAATTGCATTACAAAATACAGAGGGAAAAACCGAATTGTTTGGAAACCCAGGTTTTTTTTCACCCAAAAATCGCCGATGGGCGGTTTCCGAATATGTGTCCAGATTTTAGACTTTATGACTTCAGATCTACGACAGACTGGTCTGAGACGCACACAGACAGGTGAACCTGTGCAAAAAGTACGATAAGGTGGACATTTTGAATAAAGAGTCTTCTACATAAGAAAATTATAGGTCCGTTAAGCAAAAACAAAAAAAATACAAAAAAAAGAACTCCGACTTTTGCCCTTCTGCTCATGCGCCAGCAAACTTACCAATGAAAAACATTTTCTGTATTATTAGTAACCATTTATCTAACGGATTATTGTTTGGAAATCGATGTTTTACGATGTATTCAGAAATAGTCCCCAAAATGGGTTTCCTACTCGCATTCATGCGAAAACAGCAAAAATCTCCAGGGGTTAATGTGTCAAAGGTATTACCTAAGTAAGCTCTTATGATAATTATGCTAGCTGTATTCAAATTGACCTTAAATCTACTAATGTCCAGATAAAGAATGAGAATTTTGCCAGAATCGTAAAGGTATTACCTTCAGTCAGATCTTATGAAAAATATTCTACTTATATTCACCTTGACCTTCACCCCAGCACTGTCCTTATAAAGAATGAAATATTTGCCAAAATCTAAAAGCTATTACATTTAGGAAGATCTTATGATGACCATGCTACTCGTACTCACCTTGTCCTCAAACCAGAATTTTAGCAGATTCTGTGACTCAAGTATATGACTCTTTTCATGAGAATCACAACGTACTTTTTCACTCTTTTGAAGTTTTGACACAGCAATCAGGCCTTCAAGACTTTCTGGATCTGTTTTAGGGCACTGAACATGCAGTTCAAACTGCATGCTTTGGCCGAGGGTTCCAATAATCCGTGACAGATTCTCCGAGATTACAGATTTTACTTTTCTGCAAACCTCGGAAGACTGATGCATATTTATCACTCCAACCCCTTCACCCGAGTAAAGATGACATAGTCCCTGAAGTGTATAGTCAATTGGTGAACACTGTCCAGGTCAAAAACACAGCAGCCACAGTATATTAAATTCTGAGACAACTGCTTGGCGATGGGCCACTGTGTCAAACAGGCACCAAGTAGTCTATGGAACACAGGTGGTGGTAGAAATTTTGCAGTACACACAAAACAAAGGACTGATGTATTTCCAATTTCAGGATCTGATTCACTGGAGATAATTCTTGTGGGCACTGCCTCACGGAGCATACAAGGAGCAAGATAGTAATCCTCTACCTGAAACACAAGAATAGCATTAAGTATAACTAATCAAATGTATTCAATGAAATTAATATATATATATATATATATATATATATATATATATATATATATATATATATATATATCTGAGCAACATGAATTTTGTAGATGGTACATGAGAACATCTGAAAATTCCAATTACAATATATTGGCCCACCAACTTAACATGGGCAACGTGATGCAGTCCGTTTAAATCTGGCACTCTTTCTAATGAAGAAAAATCTGTAAGAAAGCTTATGTTTGAATCTCTAATATTAATCTTAAAGGTAAATCCAATATACTGCAACAGAAACAAAATCATTTATAATGAAGACAGGCAGAGTAGCAATTAGTTTACAGGTGTTTAACTCATTTCTACACTATTCAGAGTAGACCTTCGCTGTTTAATAAGGAGATTAACACTGTGAAAGTATAAGGCAGTATATACGTGTACATTATGGAGTTAGGCATTGTACCAGGCAGTCTTTAAGTGTTATTATTGATAAAAACACAGTACCAAACCAGTTGTAGCTATTTAACATGGAGACAGTATCTGGTAGTCTGTATGTGTTTAACTGACTTCTTTTCTTCATTATACTGAGTAGATCTTGCCTATTTATTATAGACACAGTATCATACTATATGTAGTAATTCATTATGGAGACAGACACGGTAATGGACAGTATATTAGTGTATATTATGGAGACAGACACATTACCTATAAAGGTCCAATATGGAGACCAGCACAGAACCAGGCAAACACAAAACACCAGGCAGTCTGTAGGTGTTTATTATGGAGACGGACACAGTACCAGACAGTCTATAAGTTTTTGTTTTTTTTGAAGACAGACACTGTATCAGACAGTCTTTATCTTTATTATGGCAACAGACACAGTACCAGACTGTCTAGATGTGTTCTTTTATGGAGAAAGACACAGTACCAGACAATCTATATATCTTTATACATGTAACAGACGCTTTACCTATAAGTGTTCAACATGGAAACCAGCTTAGAACCAGGCAGTCTATAAATGTATATTATTGATACAGACAAAACACCAGTCATTGTAGGTGCTTATTAAGCAGACACACAATACATGGCAGTCTATAAGTGTTTATTTCACTTCCCCCATAATTGCCTCGTGATCTCGTGATGAGATGACGCTGGTCACATGGCTGGTCAGGAGAACAACAGTTGTATAAAGTGTACAGTTTGGGAGCAAATTAAAGAAGAAAAACACCAAAAAGTAACAGCGTAATTTATGATTTCGGAAGAAAATTTTGCAGTCATCGGGTTTGTGCATTCTGAAGTCCTAATTTCCACAAACTGGGTTGCGCCTTTGCAGAGGCAAAGTGTGAAAGATAGTCTGAACTTCAGTATCAAGAAAATGTATGGTGCGAACAACCCAAGGCAGTTCCCTGAGGGGACAGGCCATGAAATACTAAACAAATTGTCGAAAACGAAATGAAAACGTCACAGATGATGTAAGTACGGTTTCCGCAACGGGTTTGATGGGGGGGGGGGGGGGAAACGAATGCATTTGCCATCAGCAACTGCCACTATAGATTTGAGGTCTAGTTGGGCACATGTTGGGCAGCTGGGAAAAGCTACATTAAGTCTACCATTACGACAAGAAGACATGATGTCATTGTCTGATACTGGTGCAAGTCACGTGATTTCCACCCAAACAATCAATATATGGCTACCCTGGATAAAGAATTAGCAATGCAATGTCAGCTGTGGACACAAAACGCAGATGTTGTGTCCAAAATGCACGCGCACATGACAAAATTGGAAGAGATCTTGGCGAGTGTTGCTAATAAAACCCGAATGCCAAACACATAAAATGCGGTTTGTGCATGCTCGGCACACCTAGGGCAGTTTGAAAAAGATTTGGACATTGTGCACGAAAAAAGTGGACGTTGACTCGGATGTGGATATGGATGTTGCAGGTTTAATTATGCCAGATGCAGATTCCGCTGATGTCAGTGCAAATGATGACGATGATTTGTTTGCGGACTTGGAAAAATTTGTCCTTGAACATCAAAAAGCTGGTCCAAATGTGGATGACAAATTAGTGGAAGTCCTCAATAAAGGCTTACGTTCAGTGTTAACCTCCGATTAGCTAAAATTCTTGCAGGATAAGTATCCCACACCAGGAAATTGTGACAATTTAAAGGTGCCAAGAGTCAATATTGAGGTCTGGAATGCAATGTCAAAACAGCCAGGAGTGTGGATATACTACTGCAAAAGTTGCAAACTCTGTTAGGGCAAATTTTGGTCCCTACCTTAAGGGTATTGGAATTGTTTAAAAAGCATAGAACAATCTTCGAGAATTGCAATAAGATTCAGTTAGGGACCTCGCCATTGACAATTTTAGAATGTCATCATTTTTGTTCAACGATATCAGCTTTAAGCGTCGTGATTTAATAAAACCTGAGCTAACCGACATGTATCAGCCCATGTGTGCTGCATCGAATCCTATCACAGACTGGCTTTTTGGGGATAACCTGAATGGGCAGGTAACTAAACTAAATGAATCCCAGAAGGATGGAACTAAGCTACTAGGAAAAAAGCAACAGGAAGCAGCAAAACGTCAAGTTACATCAAATTTTAAAAGCAATGTGCCTTGTTTAGCACGTTCTTATTCATGGGCTGGACACTTCTGGAACCAAAATTAGCAGAGGCAGCAAAACTATCGCTGGAGGCAGGGTTTCAAAAAAGTCCAGAAACAAGGAACTGAGTTTCTCAAACATCGGAAGGATCAGTAAGATCTTCCCAGGCTATTTGTATGCAGCCTCATGTAAGTACATATGTTTCTTGTATGATCAATACACCTGACAATTTTGTTGCTGGGAAAATTTCAGCATGGTTTGACGCATGGCAGAATATTACTTCTGATCCTTGGATTCTGTGAAAGGCTATGAAATAGAGTTTGAACAGCAACCTGTGCAAACATGTATACCAAACCAACTTAGAGTCTCAAGACTGAAGAGAAACAAATTAATGCTGAAATTAAAAAATTTCTTGCAAAAGGTATTGTTCCTAAAGTTAATTCAACACCTAGAGAATAATTTTCAAACATTTTCATTAGATGTAAAAAAAGATTGGTCCGTGAGACTTATTTTGAATTTAAAACAATTTAATATAAATGTTACGAAGATACATTTTAAAATGGAAACTTTGAAAACGGCTGTTAATGCCATGAGAAAAAATTGTTTCTTTGCATCTATTGATTTGAAGGATGCCTACTATTCTGTTCCTGTGGCTCGGATACATAGGAAATATTTACTTTTTCAGTGGTTTGGATATATATGAATTTATACCTGTTTGCCAAATGGTTTGGCACCTGCACTACGTGTTTTCACCAAGCTACTGAAGCCAGTTTTTGCATCATTGAGACAAAAAGGGTTCACAAATGTGGCATATATGGATGATAGTTGTTTGTTAGGGGAATCTTATGATCAGTGTAAGCAAAATGTTATGGAAACAGTTCGTACATTTGATGGATTGGGCTTAACCATTCACCCTAGAAAATCTGTTTGAACCCACCCAAAAAATATTTGTTGGATTTTTGCTAGACTCTGTCACAATGACTGTCAGACTAACACAAGATAAAACAGACAGGATCGTTGCTCATCTGACATACTGCGGAAACAGAACGTCACTATTCGTTAATTGGCTCAACGTGTGGGAAAGCGTGTTCCTTGTGAACCAGGTATAGCGTATGCACCTTTATATTATAAGATCTAGAATATGAAAAGATAAATACTTAAAGATGCATAAAGGTAATTTTGATGCTTATTTGTCTCTTTCGGCTGAGAGCAGAGAGTGTATATCTTGGTGGATATATAATGTGTATTCCAGTTATAAAGTAGTTTCGCATGGTGAACCACAAGTTGTCTTGACCGGTGACAGCTCCCTTGTTGATTGGGCGGGGGGAGTAAATCTGTAAACGGGTGGTCATTGGGATAAAGAGGAACAACTGTGTCATATTAACTTCTTGGAACTGAAAGCATGTTTTTTGACATTACAATCTTTTTGTTCCAAAGTGAAGAACAAACATGTGCGCATCTACATGGATAACTCTGTAGCAGTTTAATTTGTGAAAAAATGGGGGGGGGGGGGGCCGCATTTCTATACTGCATACATTATCGTGCGATATCTGGCTGTGGTGTACAGTTAGGGGTATCTGGTTAAGTGTTTCTCATTTGCTGGGAACACAGAATTGTGATGCTCAAGTCTTCAATGCAATCAAGTTAAGTGCTCAAGTCTTCAATGCAATCATTAAAGTGTATGGGCACAGAAATGTGGATTTAATTGCTTCCAGGCTAAATCACCAACATCCGAGTTATGCTTCATATAGACCTGACGCAAAAGCTACAGCAGTTGATGCTTTTTCTTTAAAATGGAATTACAATCGTCATTATTGTTTTCCACCTTTCAGTATGTTGGGAGCAGTGCTGCAAAAAAAAATGGCCCAAGACGAAGCAGATGTTTGGTGGCACACAATCCACAATGTACACAAACCCTCGAAAAAATTGAAGATGGGCGTTTTTCACTTATCAAGACAGCAATCAAAATTCAAAGATTATGAGAAAGGGCTGCCTGCCTCATCATCAATTCATGGAAAACATCAACTAAAAAACATTTTTGACGTCATCTCCAAAAGTGGATGCTATTTTCAAATCAGAGACAGATTAATCCATTTGACCCACCTGTGACTATTGTTGTAGAGTTTTTAACAGAATTAGTAGATAGAGGTTTAGGTTATAGTTCGTTAAATTTAGCTAGATCTGCAATTTCATCATTAGTTAGTCTTACTCCTTTAATCCAGTATAAGCAAGAATATTTTACTTAAACGATTTATGAGAGGAGTGTTCATTGCAAAGCCTTCATTGCCAAAATACACTTTTGTGTGGGATGTGCGGCTTGTGTTTAACTATTTTCTCTCTCTACAAGGCAGTGACCAATTATCATTACATGAATTTACTATGAAGTTAGTCATGCTGCTTGCTTTGAAGACAGGAAAGAGGTGTCAGGCGCTTCACCTTATGCAGATAAATGGCATTAAGGTTGGTGTAAACAGTATACAAATACACATTCCTTCATTGCTAAAACAATCTAAACCAGTTAAACATCTGGAGCTATTTGTTTTTGAATCTTATCCTTTTGACAAAAAATTGTGTTGTTTCTTGTTTACAGTGTTATTTGCAACGGGCCAAGCTTTTGAGAAATTATCGGCACACAATCTCCACATAACAAAGTTGCCAAAAACACAATATCAAACTGGATAAAGAATGCTATGAAAAAGTCAGGTAATGATACCTCAGTTTTCCAGGCTCATAGCCTGTGCAAGAGGGGTACAATTGGGTACAATTTTGAGGGCAGCTGGCTGGGCTAATGGTTGTACATTCAGGAAATTCTATAAGAAGCCTGTTACAGACCAGACTGAATTCAGTACAAATGTTTTGTCTGCATCCAGAATTTTATAATGGTAATGTAATATATATCTCAAATTTGGGTTGTCTTGTTTAATATCAACATATAATTTTTTTCCCTACTTCCGACTTAGTTGTTGTTAATCAATTCCATAAATGGAAGCCTCGCTCTGAAGTCTCATGGGATTACGATGCACTTATGGGGGAAGTGAAATTGATAAATTAAACAAGACTTTTTCAAGTTAAAGTTTGATTGTAATTTCATGAAACCTATAAGTTCCTTAGTGATCACACTTCCCACCCAATAACACATTTAAGCTTCTATTTCGTTGCTGTCAAGACTGACCAGCCACATGACCAGCATCATCTCATCTCATGTGATCACTAAGGCACTTATGGGGTTCATGGAATTACAATCTAACTTCGACTTGGGAAATCTTGTTTAAGTTGTGAATTATGGAAACACAGTATCAGGCAGTCTATAAGTGTTTGTTACGGAGAAGGACAATACCTGGATGTCTATAAGTGTTTATTACTGAGACAGACACAGTAACAGGCAGTCTATAGGTGTTTATTATGGAGACACAGTACCAGGCAGTCTATAAGTGTGTATTATGGAGACACATTACCAGGCAGTCTTTAAGGTATTTGTTATGGCCACGGACAATCTCTGGATGTCTATAAATGTTTATTATGGAGACACAGTACCAGGCAGTCTATAAGTGTTTATTATGGAGATACGGTACCAGGCAGTCTATACATGTTTATTTTGGAGACAGACACAGTTCCTTGCAGTCCATACGTGTGTATTATGGAGTCGGGTACAGTACCAGCCAGTCTATATGTGTGTATTATGGAGACACAATACCTGGTAGTAAATAAGTGTTTATTAAGGAGATAGACACAATAACCACAACAATACATCTTGGATACACTCACACTTCAATACAACCAAAACAAGACATCTAGGATGCAGATACACTCCAAGACAGCCAAACTACATCAAAACATATTGGATGCACCCATACTTCAAGATAGCCAATTTAAGCAAACAATGGATTTCTTGCTACTTTTGGGAGTTCTTGAAAACAAATTTCATTCGATGCACTTGTTCATAAATATAAACTGAAACAACTTTACCTATTTCCAAGTCAAAGGGTTTGTCTCCTCATGCAGCTTTGTTCCAAGAATTGGTTGTCACTCAGAAATATTTTGGAGAACATTTTCTTTTAGTGAGATAGTATTTCAGAAGCCTCAGTGGTTCTCCATGATTTAAAATTATAATAAAAAGCAGAATACTTGTTACCAATGCAATGTTCTGTGATGTAAGGACATATATTAGGAGCAGAAAAGACAAAATCCAGAACTTGGAGTCAACTAACCTTGATCTCAGACCCATCTTCACTGAAACTTCTTGGCCTGGCAATGATGTTAAGATGTTCCATGAGTAGCAAAATATGTTCTTTGTTGTCATGGAGATCTGGGTATTTTTCCTTTGTCCAAATAGCATCTTAAAGTGAGAAGAGAATAAGAATTTTATTAGAGTCTTTATTTTTCACATAACGGCATTACAAATTTTACGAGAGCTGTGAGAAAATATAATCCTTGACAATTATTGAAACAATCTATTTCTTTGCAATTAATTACATTTTATTTTAGGAATATGTTTGAAAAATGTTGACAAAAAAATCACTCTCATCAATTAATTTTTGTGTGTGAACAGTTTCTCTAATGGGAAAACCTTGTTTATGCAAGATTTGCCCAGTCTGACTACCATCCTTCAACGTATGCCCAATAGTGTATCTTCATTCTTTTCAAGGACTTTAATTAATGTATAGCATCAGAAAAATGTATGAAAAGGATTTCCAACAGTGATAGGAATGCCTTATATATGGGTGAAGTGATTGATTAATAAATCAATGCGTCATTACTTTGTTCATATATCTCGTTTGATTCAAGTTGTGAAGAATCAATATAATAATAATAATAATAATAATAATGAGTACATTGTATAGCGCCTAATCTATAGAAGCTCTAAGCGCTTTACAACATCTATAATGATATGACTACACTACAGAAAATCAATAAATTGGAAATTGAAAACATAAAAGGTGAAAACATTTAAGGTACAAAACATTATTAGGTCTTTAAGTTTGTTCCTGCAGTAAAAAATGTGAGTTTTAAGAGCACTCTTAAAAGGGACCACTGAGTCTTTGTGTCTAATTTCAATGGGCAATTCGTTACACATCACCGGGCCCTGGTATGCAAATGAACGTTGTCCATATGACTTTGTTTTCATAGTGGGAACAATGAGAATATAATTGGTAGAAGAGGAATGTAAGTATCTTGTTGTTTTATACACATGGATGAGGCCGAATAGGTATGTTGGACTGGAGCTTGTTAGTGAAACGTAACAAAGAGATCAAACTTTGTGTTTGATTCTGTATCAAATGGATAGCCAGTGTAGAGTACAGAGCAGTGGTATGGTGTGCTTTGATTGAGGTACACCAATGATGATCCAAGCAGCTGTGTTTTTAACATTTTGAAGTTTCTGGAATAGATATTGTGACGAATCAGACATAATTGAGTTCCAATAGTCAAGTCCCGACAGTACTAATGAACACACAAGTGTTCTAATTTCAGCAACTGAATGATCTTTGCGAATGGACCTGATGCATCTCAGCTCAAGATATGCAGCCTTGCATATGTTCATGACATGTTGGTGCAATGTGAAGGTACTCTCCAGTGCAACATCTAGGTTTCGTTTGGACTGTATGAATTTAATGTTTATGCTGCTGATATTTATTGTCTGAGGTAAAGAAGGTGAATGAGAAAGTCTTTGTGTTGTGATCAAAATGGCTTCAGTTTTATCATCATTCATCTGCAGCTTGTTATATGTCATCCATGATTTCACATCAGAAATGCACCTCTCTACTCCATGGATGGTTGTATCAATAATCTCAATAATCAATAATATCAATAATCTGAAACACCTGTGACAGTCACATATTTGTCAGATTTAAAAACAAAAAGTAATTACAACATCAGTTGCCCTCTACAAATCAGTGCAAGGTGACTAACTCGGATTGTTGGAAGTCTAATCTCTGGTCAATGCCATTCTAACTTTTTCATCTCAGTCATCAGCATCATAAGCCACTGAAAATTTTATGGAGACATGCCAGACTTGTTCTTCATTTATGATTGAATTACTTGACTGATTATTTAATAACCGTTTAATAACAAGCTTCGTTGCTGCTTTGTATCTTCCTTGATTGTATTGAATTTGAATGATACACATCCAGTGCATCAAACAGTAAAATATGTTATGGTTCATGGTTATTGTTTTTGCAGGTCCAAGGTAAAACAAAGTAATAACCACCAATCAGAACTAATTTTAGCTTTTTCACTGAGTGATACACCAAACAGAGCCAATTGTAGCTTACTGACCGAGTGATACACCTAACGGAACTAATATAGCCTATTGCCCGAGTGATGCACCAATCAGAACTAATTGTAGCTTTTTAATGAGTAATGTATCAATCAGAATTAATTGTAACTTTTTCACCCAGTGATAAACCGAACAGAACTAATAATAGCCTATTGACTGAGTGATGCACCAATGAAAATTAATTGTAGGTTATGGACCGAGTGATACGCTAATCAGAATGAATTGTAGCTTACTGACTGAGTAATACACCAACCAGAACTAATTAAAGCTTATTGACTGAGTGATACACCAAACAGCTAATTATTGCTAATTGACAAAGTGATACACCAATCAGAACTAATAATAGCTAACTGACTGAGTGATACACCAAATAGAGCTAATTATAGCTTATTAACTGAGTGATGCACCAAACAGAGCTAATTATAGTTTTAATATGACTGAGTGATTCACTAAACAGAGCAAATTATATCTTATGAACTGAGTGATACACCAAATAGAGCTAATTATAGCTTATTAACGAAGCAATACACCAATCAGATTTGTTTGTTTGTTTGATTAGGATTTTTAACTTAGCTTTAACAATTTTTCAGTCATATCGCTACGATGTCTGCTGTGAGCACTTTTTTAGTGATGTCTAGCACTGAGGCATCATGCCGCAGACATGAAGCATGATGTCCCACCCAGTCACATTATCCTGACACCAGGCCGACCAGTCCTAACACTAACCTCTTAATGCTGTGCGTCAAGCGAGGCAGCTGTTAGTACCATTTTTGTAAGTCTTTGGCATGACTCGGCCGGGGATCAAACCCGCGACCTCCCGCTTCCGCGGCGAACGCTCTAACCACTAGGCCACCGGAGCGGTACATTAATCAGAACTAATTATGACTGAGTGATACACAAGAAGCATCACATTAAAACTAAATAAAAATTGATACACAACAAATGCTTCACACAAAAGTAGTTGGCATACAGTCTGTAAAGTACTTACTAGGATGTACATGGGGAGTTAGTTTGGAATGCCACCTTTCAGGCTGATATAATTAATCGATGAATGAATGCTGACAGGAATAAAAACAAATCCTAAAACATTAACACAGTCTTGGTAAAGGAGTAGAATCCAAATCCCATGAGTTCTATTCACCTTTCGATTCACTAGAAGGGAAGTGTGTTTTGTCAACAATTACCTATCTCACTGACAGAAACATGTGCCTGTAGTTGCGGCAGTTGGTTTTGCATCTGCAGTATTGTGATGGATTTGATTGTTTTTGTTCTACATAAGATTTTCCATAGATGAGGAATCTGCACTCTCTGCACTGATTTGAAGACAAGATCAAATTACCTTCCAAATTTAAGTAGACATGAAATACAGCAAGATATTCAAAAGAATTTTTCCTGCATAGAACAAAGGGCATGATGGCCAAGAGGAGTTCAGTCTCTGATCAAAAGATTCAATTAAAACCATTAACAACTAAGAGGTAGTCTTTTTGAAATCATGTTTTACTGATATCCTGTGAAGGACGAGAATGGTATATAAATAGATGATAAGGATATTTCTGTCTATGATTTACATACTGAAAATGCATCCATAATAACAACACGTATAAAACATTACTATGTCACTGATAGAATGTCTACTGATGAAAAGACCATGCCAATCCAACCCCAACCCCTATTATAAGTAGCTATAATGCTTAATTTGGGTATATAAAGTGTAATCTATACATTTCATACCAGAATTATGCCTTATAAAAAATATCCATTTTTACTAGTACATGTATACTGGTTTTACAAATGGTCAAAATTCTTGTCAGAAAGGGCCAAATCTATATAGATTACAATCAGAATACAAACATACAATATTCTGAAAAAAATGTATTTATCTTCGGCACTCTCATCAAATAGTCTACATGTGTAACTTCAGCTGAATGATCACGAATTGAATTGTGCAATGAACATGGTCATTTGCTCAGATTGAGGTATTACATTACTCTCATTTTCTTCCTTTAAAGTTTGTTAAGTGCTGTCAATTTGTCCCTCTTTCTGCTCTGACATGTTTGGATGTTTGAAATGTTCCATCTGCTCTAACATTTTCCATCATATATCATCAACAACTCACGCAATAAAGCATTTTATTTAACATCTGATGCCATTTACTTTGAAAATACAGACTGGTTCACTGACTAACTAGCTAATCAAACATAAATCCACTAGGCAAAGTTTTCTTTTCTCACTATCTCTGATGGGTTTGATGTGATGAATATTGTTTCTGGAGTTGTATGCATTTTGTGTCTAATATGTTGAACATGCTAATTTATATAATATCTGATGTCACCACATGCAACATTTCATTCAGAAACAAGTGTTAAATAAAATGTGTTTAACTGACCAATGGATTATTATGAATATAATGTGTAGATGTATAGACAAATCTTATTCTTAAATAAAAAATGTCCTATTTAAAATCAGGCTGCACTTTAGCCAGATGGAAAATCACAATTTCTAACATGGTTTATTTTAAGTACAATATTTGTACTGACCAATCTAACTGCATTACCTTCTGACAACTGCTTCTGTGTTGTCAAAATGTAAGCAAGTTTAAGAACGTTCTTTTGGTATACCAATTTCATATTGGTTTTATTTAAACTAATTTGTTAATTAATGAATATTAAAAAAATTGGTTTAGTCCTATATTTTCGTATCATCATCACTTGGATTAGTGTTGAAAATGTACACTTGGGTTACCATGGAAAATGTACCCTTGTGGAAACTATGCACATGGGTTGCAAGATTAAGGATTCATTCATTGCTTTATAAAAGGTTTGGGATTCATGCCAAGCTCAATTACACATCAGGGATGCATGCCAAGCTCTATAAAGCATTAGGGATTCATGCCAAGCTCTATAAAACATTAGGGATTTATGCCAAGCTCTATTAAACATTAGAGATTCATGCCAAGCTCTATAAAACATTAGAGATTCATGCCAAGCTCTATAAAGCATTAGGGATTTATGCCAAGCTGTATAAAACACTAGGGATTCATGCCAAGCTCTATAAAACATTAAGGATTCATGCCAAGCTGTATAAAACATTAGGGATTCATGCCAAGCTCTATAGAACATTAGGGATTCATGCCAAGCTCTATAAAACATTCGAGATTCATGCCAAGCTCTATAAACATTAGGGATTCATGCTCTATAAAACATTAGATATTCATGCCAAGGTCTATAAAATTTTTGGGATTCATGCTCGATAAAATATTAGACATTCATGCCAAGCTCTATAAAACAATAGGGATTTGTTCCAAGCTGTATAAAACATTAGGTTGAAATGCCACTAATTAAAAATAACCCTTAGGAAGAAGTTAAATGTTATCCACATCTTGGTATGGAACCATCATCAATTTTTAAAGGCTATATTATAAAGGATTTTGGCACAAAATGTGGAAACCTTCACAACAAGTTTAGTCAACTGGCCCAGTACTTGGACATCAAATGGACATAACAATTAATAAAAAATGCTGATGGGTGGAAAACAGATGGAATATAGACAGATGTACTCCAAAATAGACTTTGGGCAATGACATAAAGTTGCACTGCCATGTTATTATAGTGCATATTGCACCGCCTTTATCCATTTCAGCTACAAATGTGGTAGATAACAACATCACATGTACTAAAATGTAGCAAAAACAAACAAATATGGATAGGCAGAATTACAATACATTGATTACTTTTCAAAATATGAGGACAAAATTTACTTCAGAAACTATCCATTTGGTATTTAGTTAAATTAATATAAAATATAATGAGGAAACCACATTTTGAAAATCTTATAGAAGAAAAGAAATATACAAACCAATTAGTTCTGGATATAGTTTTCCACTCTTGTTAAACATATCCCACTTCTCAGAGACAGCTGGGGCATTTCTCCGGACAAACATCTCATCAGCAGTGATGAGTGACTTGATGGCATCAATCATCCATTGTGGGACCAAGACAATCTTGTCTTTCAATACTTCTATGCTGTATATGAAAACAAAAAGTATAAATGCTACCAAGTATTTTAACTTTATCCTTATTGAAACCAGTAAATGGTTACTCAGTGGCCTGAACAACCTGTGTTGGCGGTAAATTGAAAACAGACAAGGTGTTTTGCTTAATGGAGCACATACTGTTTGTGACAGTTTTATTAAATGAAAATTTGTATCAATGTTTTTGTCTGTACCATCATTCTTCGTAATAGCAATATTGTAAGAGATAGCTTCTTACATTCGTTTCTGCAATCAATGATCTTCCATATGTGTAGGATGTTGATGCCATATACGTGAGCTCTTCACATCTGAAGGCATTAATATTCCCTTGTATCATATTCTAGTGTTGTTCCGATTATCGATTATAATCGATCATCAGCTGGTTGAGCAGATAATCAACTGTGAACTCCATAATCGAATGTGTGTAAAGGGAGACTACTTCTAAAGTGTATGTAAAGCAGAAAGGTTAGTAAAACTCCCAGCCACTAAATTTGACCTGAAATTTATTAATTCCCTTCACAACTACAAATATGAAACCTTATGATTCATAATTAGGAACATATAGTCGTTATTGCATGGTCAAGTTGTTAAATTATTGAGTTAATAAATATAAACACATTTTGTTGATTTGTCCTTTTATATTTTAATTATTAGACGCATCACATGTGAACGAAAGAATTGGGGGGGGGGGGATTGTAGCAGTATTTCAGTTACATTTGTCTGATCAGCCATTAAAAGTTGCGTTCATTTAACAACAATGTTGTAGAAGAAAAGTAACATATAATGAAATATTATTGTCAGGTTAAAGTATACATGTCATTAAAAGAGATTACTCCTGTACATTTATAAACATATTGAACTCTTGATCAAAGATATAACTGTTTAACGAAAATTAAAATTTGCTCTTAGTAACTGATTATAATCGATGATCAGTTGGTTAATGGGAACCGATTATCGATTATGAATTTCTGACCGATTACCATCACTATCATATTCCTAAGGATGCAAGGGACAGTTTGTATGTACACATGTAATGTTGCATACACCTGCATCATGTAAAAATTCACTAAAAAAATAAAATACATGAGTGAGATCAGATAGATTTAAAACAACACATAAAATTATAATTCACTGGACCTGATAAGTCTTGGGAAATACAGAAAATGAAAGGTTCATGCACCTGACCCCCAAATGTATACATTAAGTTTTCATGTCTAAAATCTATTTTTGGGAACACATATTATGCTCATAGAACAAACACAAGATGTTTCCCTTGGTGATCATTTTGAAAAATACTGTAAACGTAATAACTTGATTTCTATTACAAAAGTTGTCATCCAGGCATTTTTTTTAGATATTCTACTTGCCTCTAACCAATGTGCCTATTGATATAAATGGCTAGCTCTGCTTTCTAATTAACATGGTATTTCGAATTGGTATTTCACTCGCTACATAATGTACCCTGACTATATAAGGCGTACATGCCTTAAACCACTTTTCAGAACACCACAAGCCAGAAATTCTAAATTAACAAACATTTGCCAGTGATCAATATATTCCAAACTGTATGAAACTTTATTTGTACATTATATAGTAAAATGGTATGAAGGAATAAGATCTAAAAATGCCATACCATAGCCTTAAGAAATTGTCCAGTGGCTAATATATGAAACTATCCTGTGTCACATTAGTATATTCCACTTATGAGTTGTCCATTGATTAAAAATTACATGTGGTCTTGTTAGATTTGCATAAGTGTTTAGATTATTTGGACGTAATTTGATTTCATACTAAATATACAATATATTAGCAGAATCTCTCAGTGACATATTGCAATAGTTAACTTGTCATAATGTAGTTTGTGTTTTTTTATAAATCAAAATTCAGTTTTATTATCTACTCTATAGTTTAACATATTTGTTCCGTGATTCTTTACTGGGACAATTTCTAGATCTAAATTAAATGCAGTGGTGAACTGGGAAACAAGTGAATCAGAAATAAATTAACGATATCCATCATAGGGACAAATATCCCAAACTATCTTTATGAATGTATGATGTTAATCTGCCATGTTGGCGAACACTATAGATGTGAATGTCTAATATTATTATGCAATCGTACTGACAATTGTTTCCCAAATTGTAGATGTGAATGTCTAATAGTAAACTGCTTTCATATTGACAACTACGTCCAGATTATTGATGTGAATGTCTAATATTATTCTGCAATCATATTGATCACTGTACCCCAGATTAT
Organism: Unio delphinus; assembly: GCA_029339505.1. NCBI lineage: Eukaryota > Metazoa > Mollusca > Bivalvia > Unionida > Unionidae > Unio > Unio delphinus. The sequence goes on from JAQISU010001244.1 coordinate 3,917,287, forward strand.
AGAGATGTGAATGTCTAATATTAATCTGCAATAATATTCAACACTGTAGCAGACTATTTGATGAGAATGTTGAATATTAATCTGCCTACATAGTGACAACTGTTGCCCAGTCTATATATTTAATGTCTAATATTAATCTGCAATCATATTGTTAACGGTAGTCCATACTACAGATGTGAATGTTTAATATTAATATGCAATCATACTGACAGATGAGCAGAGTGGAAATGTCAGTGATCTGTAATAGTGACCAACATAGACCATTTAGCCACCTGGGGACCAATATTAGACAATAGGTAACCATACAAGACAAAATATAACCATATTAAACTATAGATAACCATATCAGACAATATATATCCATATCAGACAATATATAACCATATCAGACAAGAAGTAACCATATCAGACAAGAAGTAACCATATCAGACAAGAAGAAACCATATCATAAAATAGGGTAACCTTATCAGACAATATATAACCATTTCAGACAATAGGATAACCATATCAAACTATATAACCATATCAGACAATAGATAACCATATCAGACAAGAAGTAACCATATCAGACAAGAAGTACCCATATCAGACAATAAATAACCATATCATAAAATAGGTAACTTTATCAGACAATATATAACCATATCAGACAATAGGATAACCATATCAAACAATATGTAACCATATCAGACAATAGATAACCATATTAGACAATATATAACCAAATCAGACAATATATAAATTGTTCTGTATATGTATGAACCTTGATGGAGTGATGGCACTGTTAAATAAAGGTATATGGCCTTGATAGGGTAATGACACGGCTGTATACAGTTAAGTGATCTTCATATATTAATAACAATATTAGACAATAGATAACCATATCAGACAGTACAAAACAATATCACAAACTAGATAACCATATGAGACAATAGGTAACCATATCAGACAAAATGTAATTATATCAGACAACAGATAACCATAACAGATAGTAGATAACTATAAGATACAATATATGACCATAACAGACAATATATAACCATATTATAACATAGATAACCATATTAGACAATAGATAACCATAACAGACAATAGATAACCATCAGACAACATATAACCATATCAGACAATATATGACCATATCAGACAATATATAACCATATTAGAAAATAGATAACCATATTAGACAATATATAACCATATCAGACAATATATAAACATGTCAGACAAGATATCAGCATCATTTGTTAAACAACAGAATAAAAAGCCCTCGCACGTTTGTAAAACAAATCTCTTGAAGTTTACTGAAATAATTAAAATCATTTAATGAATTTCAGCAGTGGTCATATTGGTTGCCTGATTAATATCATTTAAATCATTTGAAAGGGCTTCTTGTCACAAACGTTTCTGTACAGTTTGATAGAATTGTGGTTATAGGCTGTTTTTAGAATGAGTATTCTAAAGACATTAATTTATGTCAAAATGTTAAATGTGGCTTTATTTGATTGGAGATCAGAATGATGTTTTAAAATGTAAATGCCTATGCAAACTTAGTCACACCATTGTCACAAATCATTCTAAGCTTTATCTATCTTTGTAATGGCAGCAATATTTATTAGTCAATCGGTATTACTGTATCAGTTTGGAAGACCTTTGTGATGTAATAGCAACACTATTTATTAGTCAATCTGTATCATTGTATTAGTTTGGAAGACCTTTGTGATGTAATGGCAACAAGATTTCTAAGTCAATCGCTATCATTGTATTTCTTTGGAAGACCTTTGTGATGTAATAACAGCAAGATTTCTTGGAATCGGTATCATTGTATTAGTTTGGAAGACCTTTGTGATGTAATGGCAACAATATGTCTTAGTCAATCGGTATCATTGTATCTGTTTGGAAGACCTTTGTGATGCAATGGCAGCAAGATTTCTAAGTCAATCGGTATCAATGTATCAATTTGGAAGACCTTTGTGAATTCTACTGATCCATTTTGAGACGTTGTTTGAAGTGGCCTAATTGGTTGCCTTATTAATATCATTTGTAAAAATCGAAATTGCCACATACTCTTCTGTACATTTTGATATAATACTGCAGAGTGTTTTAGTTTCTTTATAAACTTTTCGATATGGCTATATTTGAAGGGAGGTTGAAATGATGTCTCAAAATTTAAATGGTATTGCTGAAATTTTTAAACATGTTACAAATTCTTTTGTCTTCACAGTGTTTTTGTGTGCTGGATGCCATTGTTAGAAAATAATAAAACCACCACTTTGATCATACAGGCATTTTGCATATGGCCAGACTAAAGTATCTGAAGTACATGTATTATTATAAAAAGTATATTAGTTCCCTGACCATATCCAATAAGTTTAATATGAGGTACTAGTGTTAGAGCTAATCTGGTTCCATAACCAACTTCACTAGATCTAATACATGTATGCAGTAGTATTGTACAAGATAATTTGATTACTACTATTGTAAAGGCTAAATTGGTTCCTTGACCAACTTTAGTAAATCTAATGAAGTACAATTGTAAGAGCTAGATTGGTTCCCTGACCAACACTACCAAATATAATGAGGTGCTTTTGTAAAATATAGATTGGTTGCCTGACCAACACTACTAAATCTAATGAGGCACTATTGTAAAAGCTAGATTGGTTCCCTGATCAAGTCTACTAAATCTAATGAAGTACAATAGTAAAAGCTAGATTGGTTCGCTGACCAATACTACCAAATCTAATGAGGTGCTATTGTAAAAGATAGATTGGTTCCCTGCCCAAGTCTACTAAATCTAATGAAGTACAATAGTAAAAGCTAGATTGGTTCCCTACCAATACTATCAAATCTAATGAGGTGCTATTGTAAAAGATAGAATGGTTCCTTGACCAAACCCATTAAATCTAATATGAAACTCATCTTCTTATCAAACATGGGCAATTAAGGGAAATATAAGGTTAAAGTATAATGGTTGGCAAGTATGATATTATTGTTATATGGTTAAGTTTCATTGAAATTAGGATTGCCTATTCCAATAATGTATATTATTATTGCGATTATTAGAGATTATTATTGCCAATTCCAATAATGTATAAAAAACTGATATAGTTTACAAGAGTAAACTAATGTTGTATAATGTAGAACTTATTCTGTCAATGTAGTAAAATACATAACAGCGTAATTAAGCTTAAATGTACTCTAAAAATGTAAAACTCAAGAAAAAATGTCAGAGTAAATTCATATTTGTAAAATGATTATGTCTGAAGTAAGAGGAATTTGATATCTGTTTCAAGTAAATGTTCAATTTTTAATTAGCATTTGTTACTATTTACTGACAAAACATGCTACATTGTACTATCAAAAACGCTGAGGTAAACCCCTTGACATTAGATGTAAGATAGTGAGAATGATTATTTCAAAATACATTTTCCCAAACTTTAAACAGGTAATAAGGATACTGGTTTTATAATGCCATAAATTCTCAGTGAAGCAATGTTTATATTTTTTTTGCATATCTCTTTTAGAAATACATCTGATTTTATTTTGTTGTATATATAATTAATTATCTATAATTATTTTTATTGCCACTTAAAGAATGATATGCTTACATTAGTTATACCTGAAAGTAATTATCTGCACTTATCATTTCCACAATCATTTAAAGAATGATATACTTTTATTTTATATAACATAAGAGTAATTATCTGCAATTATCATCTCCACTGTCATTTAAATAATTATATGATTTCATTATGTTATAGATAAAAGTAATTATCTGCAATTATAACCTTCACTTTCAACTAAAGAATAGCATGCTCACATTACAATCTCGATAAAAGTAATTACATGTATCTGCATTTATGATCTCCATTGCCAAATAAAGAATGATATGCTTACATTACAGTATCCATAACAGTAATTATCTGCATTTATTATCTCCACAGTCATTTAAAGAATGATATGCTTATATTACAGTCTAACTAAAAGTAATTATCTGCATTTATCATCTCCACAGTCATATAGAGAATGATATACTGATATTACAGTCTAACTAAAAGTAATTATCTGCGTTTATCATCACCAGTTATTTAAAGAATGATATGCTTACATTAGTCTCCATCAATTTTATTATCTGAATATCTTCTTCACAAACACCTAAAGAATATGATTACATTATGTTCTCGAAAAAAGTAATTACCTGCAATTATTATCTCCATTGCAAAGTAAGTAATGACATACTTACATTAGGCTAAATGAAAATAATTATCTGCAATTATCGTCTCCCCATTGTCATTTAAAGAATGATATGCTAACAGTACAGTCTCCATAAAAGTAATCATCTGCAATGCAATCATCATCTATATTATCAGATAAAGAATGATATGCTTAAATTATAGTCTTCATTATAGTAGTTATCTGCAATTATCAACTCCACTGTCACTTAAATATATACTTATGAATCAGGGCAAGTGTAAAAACGCAAAAGGAAAACAATCCCAATCTTACCAGAAGTAAAGGATTGTGCCAATGTCATTCTGAAATTTAAGAAATAAATCCAATTCGTCCATGGGTATAGGAACATCGTCTGCCTGGTGAAAAGCTTCCAATAGGGTCCGACGTATCACCTGTAGAAACAAAAAATATAAGTTTAATTCATTTTATAAAATCATTCTCATTCTTATTTTAGATATTCATTTGTTTTCTCTCTCTTTCTCTCTGGAACACTTATAAAGTTTGATTCCTGACAGGTATGCTCTCAATTATCAAAATACACATCTCTCTCTCTCTCTCTCTCTCTCTCTCTCTCTCTCTCTCTCTCTCTCTCTCTCTCTCTCTCTCTCTCTCTCTCTCTCTCTCTCTCTCTCTCTCTCGTCGTAGCAAGCGGGCAAATATCCGTGAAAAATGGTAGATTTCCAAATCATTTAAATCCTGGACACCAGTAGTTAAAATAGTCTTTACATTATAAATCTGGACACCAGTAGTGATAATATTCTTTACATTGCGAATATGAACACCAGCAGTGATAATATTCTTTTTATTGTTAATCTGGGTGCCAGCAGTATGAAATTTCTTCAGGCTACACACTATAATGTAACACAGATTTATATAGTGGACTTAAAAATGAATTGAGATAATCTACATATGCATGTATACCTTCTAATAGCATTGTCCATCACAAGCTTTGTTTGCTACCTTCAGCTAAAATGTTTCTGGCAAAAACTTTCTCTAAAATCAATAGGATTTAACAAATTATTACAATAACATGAAAATCTAATTAGGTTTTTTTACATGTAAATACAAATAATTCACAAAAGCATTCTTTTGCAACATCCATTAATGTCTGCTAAATTGCACTAACAAGGATTTTTGACAAACAATTACACGCTGAAGATGTCTACAAATATATACAAAAGTTTAAAACGTGTTTTGTAATGGTCATTTAAATTTCACCAATCATTTACTAATGGATAGAAGTAACACATTACCAGTATACATGACTAAGTAAAGTGGCTTCTAGTCAAGGATCTCAGCAAGGCTTTGGTCCTCATAATATATTTATATCTATGGTAACTCAAGATGTTTTTACTTAGCGATCCTAACATGATTTTATTCCCGAAAAGGTATATACTGGATATAGCTAACTCATATGAATTTGAGTAATTACTTCTAACAAGGTTTTGGTCTCCAATAGATATATAGAGCTAACTCATGCGGATGTTAGTAATTAATTCTACCAAGGTTTTGGTCTTCAAATTATATATATAGCTAACTCGTGTGGATTTTAGTCATTAAATCAAACAAGATTTTGGTCCTCTCCCCTCACACAGAAAGTATACATGTCTAACTTGACTGGCTTTGGCTCAATAATGCTAATAAGGTTTTGGTCCCACAAAAATAAGATGTCAAACTGATCCGTAAACATGTCTAACTCAAGTGATGTTTACTCTATAATATTAAGAAGGTTCTGATCCCTAAACATGTCTAACTCAAGTGACTTTAACTCAGTGCTGTTAAGACGATTCTGGTCCATAAATATGTCTAACTCACATGACTTTACTCAATGATGTTAACAAGGTTCTCATACTTAAATATGTCTAACTCCTGTGACTTTTACTCAGTCATGTTAAGAATGTTCTCATCCCTAAACATGTCTATCTCAGGTGACTTCTACTCAACTATGTTAAGAGTGTTTGATACATAAACATGTCTAACTCCAGTGTCGTTTACTCTATGATGTTACCAATGTTTTGGTACCTCACAAATACAGTAATTCAAACATGTTTAAAAAAACTTCATAATCGCTTTTATGATTTTATGACACCATAAGCAGGTATTCTTAATAAGAATCCAAACAGTGATAACAGATTTTTGTCCGAAGTCTCAATCCAAATGCTCTTGCACAGTAACAAACGTTTAACTTTATTTCTTTGTGGCCAGAAGACTAGAAGATTGAGAATTTTTCTGAATATGTTGTATCTTTACATGTCCTTTGGCAACATATGGATCACCATTGGACTGTTGAAACTATAAATTAACTGCTGGGTGATGAAACAATTATTGATATTCTGACATACAATTTCAAGTTAGCATTATCAGTGTCCATATTGGATGCAGCATCAACTCTTTTTCCATTTATTTAAAAAATCAGACGTCATTGGAAGACAATTGGTAAAATCTCCATGTCAATATGCACATCCATTTTGGGCTAGTACTGATAGATTTTTCAAGATGACACTCGTAGCAGTCATATGCACTTAGAAAAATTAGATCTATAAACTCATTTTGTAATTAATATGACCATCAAATGTTGAAGAAAGTAATCAATGTTTTAAAGATAGCTGCCATGGTTACAATACTGGCTGTTACTTCTGCATGATTTTCATTCATGACCATCCCATACAACATAACATGTCCTTCAGGAGGAATTGCTATTATAGTTTCAAGATGGCTGCCATGATGGCACTATCAAACTGGCATTCTGCTTTTATATTTAGGACCAACTAAAATTCAAAACAAACCTTCTGAAAACACAATGTCTAGAAGCACTGACAACAAGATTGTTGAGATGGACAGCATGGTCAGGTGATGGTCATATTCAAAGCAAGAATGGTATTATGTCCATTTAGGACCAAACATATATTGGGATGAATGTGCATGTAAAGTTTCACTTCAATCCTACAAGCAGTCTATACAGAATATACATAATGTGTATAAATGGACAACAGGCCATCCCTTAAGCTCTTCTAGTATGTGACCAGTAGAGCTATACACTAAAATCTAATGAAATAACCTTCTAATGACCATGATATGGATGCAAGTTTAACATATGTGGTGCTATAGTGTTAACAGGTAGAAGGCAGCTAAGTAATATGTCCCATTCAACTATACATGTCAAGGTATACACTATAAAAGTTGATTTGTCTTTTACATTGCATTTGTAAACATCTACCTTGATTCCAGCAGACTTGAGCCTCATCAACTCTCTTTCCAGAAGGATCCAACGTGCAGGTACCTCTTCTCCCCAATATGGTTGCTGCTTTGCTACCTCTACAATTTTCTGCTTCAGATCAACCAATTTTCCATCTTCAACTGTGTTGTCAATGGCAAAATCCTCATTAACCAAGTGAAACTTTGTAGGTTTATCACTGAGATAAGAACGGACCTCTCTGAAGTATCTCTCACATACCTCATTACGATTCCTCTATAACAGAAAGATCAGCTCAAAGTGAATATAGGAAAATCCATCTGCAGCTGAGTCAGAAAAAAAATCACTAAATCAATATTTTTTTTTTAATTGTTAGTGATGGCAGCAATATTTGATGGTGATGGCACAAAATGTTTATATGCCTAAAAGGTCTTTTTAAGTTGTTTATAAATTGTTCTTAGTTTCTAAAAGCAACCAGATTTAAAGGTGAATTGGCATATGCTATTTTGTATACATTTAAAACTGTTCTTCAAGCCAGAATGTTGTGCCAAATATGAGATTCTGCTCGGCAGTATCTGTGAAATGAGTTGTTATTTTCCTTAAACTCTATTTTAAGTAATGGCGGCCATAAATCAGAATGGTAGTCAATGGAATAATTAAACAGTTTTGGGATCTGAAAATTTTACCCTTGACGCTAGGCATTACAACTTTTATGAAGGAAAATTAAAACACATCTCTTCAATAATAGATAAATATACTACCTTAGGACCACTACCTCACAAGTCCAGCCTTCTCAATTTAAAAATTGGCTATACAAAGCCAAATATTGTCTGCTCGCATATGCGAGTCAGCCTTGCAACAGCCACTTTAGGACCACTACCTCACAAATCCAGTGCGAGCACTTTGTCAACACATGAGAAAATGTTGGTATTACTGATCGAATATGCTTAACATAGAATGGAAAAACTCTTAACTTGTAGCATAGAGTATGGCTTTTGCAAGGCATCTCATGATGAGAGCATAATTCTTTGCACAAGCAGAAGTAGAAACCAAGGAACCATGGTTTTGCCTCCAATCCTTATACCTAATGGTAGATCACCCTGCCTGACCACTATCTAGGTCAGCAGACATCTTTTAGCACCTATTAGCTAAAAGTAGTATCTGTGAGGGATGAATACAATTGTAGTAGATATAGTAGTTTTCCTACGAACGAGTATCATAATTAAAGACATGCTGCTCGAGTCTGGTTCAACGTCTTTATCCAGGTTGGTATTTAGTATATAATTTATGCAGGGATTTAAAAGAGTCATATAAAGCAGCTTTGATTGTAAATCTAAACTTGCCCTCAGCAGATTTGATCTTGCCATATGAAAATGTGTTAACTTAATATCTAAAATAAAGTTTAAACATTAGGTATAAAAAAAGGAAAGTTGTAAAGGAAATCACAAAATACACAAAAATAGAGATGATGTAAAGGAAAAAAATTAAAATCATATGTAGAGATACATTATTAGTGAAAACATTGGTTTGTTAAAATTATTAAGGAGGGGGAATGTAAAACAAATCCTTGAACTGAAATATCTCACTATTTTTAAAAATAAAGATTTATTTGATTTGATTGTGGAAGCTTTGTCAAATGTCCTCATATCTGAGTACATATGTTCATCTCTTCCGCCACATCACACTATTCAAAGTTAAAGATTTTGCAAATGATTTATTTATACTCACAGCTGAATGATTTCTAAACACTTAAGTTATCCATTAGGCTAAAGCTTAATAATTATCAACTAGACAACTTAAAACCAGCCACATACTTGAATGATTGCAAAGTGACTTTTCCCAGTGATTTGAAAACACTTATTTGTATTAATTTCATCATGTTTCAATCTTAGATAAAAATCATTTAAATAGACATCTAATGAACAATTCTTTGAGATGACAGAATTTTGGTAGATCTGACTTGTACTTTTAACTAAATCTAACTGGCTAACCATTATGAATTTATTTCCAGAACCAATGCTATACAAACGATGGTGATATATTTAATATGGCAAGATAGCAGAGAATAAGACTATTGTATATAAAGAGCTGAGAGAGGTTATCAGTCCATACCTATCCCTATGACAGTAATAATCAGAGATTGCATCAATATCAACTGATTCATCACTTAGAAATGTATGATGTTAATCCTTTTTATTAGAAGGGAGAGACATATTACAATAAAACTGTTGTGAGTAATGCACAAACTCCCTTGTGGGAGGGAGCACTACATTTCTCTGGACACGAGATTTGGTGTGCACCACTCCCTTGTGGGAGGGAGCAATGCATTCCCTGGACATGAGATTTATTGTGCATCACATTCCTTAAAAGAAGAAGCAGCACAGTGCATTTTGCATGCAGCACCTCCATAATAGGATGAATCAAACATTTATAATGGATATGAGGTGTGTGGTGCACTACCTTTTTAACAGAAGAAAACAACTGCTGTCATCAATATGTGTACAGTGTGACATCTCCCAAATAGAAGGGAGCAACATGATATCATGGATAACAGGTGTCTGGTGCACCATCTCTCTAATGGGAGAAAGCAATAAATCAATATGAAGTGCATAACCTCGCTAACTAGTGAGAGAAAACAATACTTTCATGAATGTGTGTGTGGTGTACAATCTCCCTAACTTGTGAGAGAAACATGCTGTCAGGCATGTGTGTTGTGTGCACAACATTCTTAACAATATAGATACAAATGGTGACATGAATGTGTTTGTGGTGCACAACCTACCCAGAAAAAAGGAATATCAAGTTATTGTGGATACGAGGTGTGTGGTCAGTACCTCTCTAATGGATGGAAACAACATGCCATCATGGATATGAGGTGTGTGGTCAGTACCTTCCTAATTTGAAGGGAACAATATTCCATCATGGATATGAGGTGTTTGGTCAGTTCCTACCTAATGGAAGGAACAACATGCCATCATAGATATGAAATGTGTGGGTAATGCCTTCCTAATGGAAGGAAACAACACGCCATCATGAATATAAGGTGTGTGGTCAGTTCCTACATAATGGAAGGAACAACATGCCATCATGGATATCAGATGTGTGGGTACTACCTCCCTAATGGAAGGAGCAGCATGTCTTCATGGATATCAGATGTGTGGGCACTACCTTCCTAATGAAACTAAACAACATGCCATCATGGAAATGAGGTGTGTGGTTAGTACCTCCCTAATAGAAGGGAACAACATGCCATCATGGAAATGAGGTGTGTGGTCAGTACCTTCCTAACTGAATCGAACAACATGCCATCATGGATAAACTCCCTCTTGGGGAAGACGCAATATGCTGGCCTGAATATGAAGAGTGACTGACAACTCAATTTCAGTGGGAGATGTTAGACACCTCAATCATTATAGTACCTCCTTATGGAGGGCCTCAAGGGAAATCATAGAAGTTGGTATCAGACTCCTCAGACCCTTAAGTATACTTCTGAGCTGAGAAGAGCAAAGCCTCTCACAAAGACTTGATGGTGGGGGATAGTCTGCAAGAGAAATCTAAAGCTTTCAGATGATTAGAGGGATTAGTTGAGCTGAATCAGCTAACTTCAGGTTTCAGAAGGCCATAATTTGTAACATGCACCTGGGAACATCTGACACATTCTAAGCGAGAGTACTGTGGGTGCTTGTTATGGCAACACTTCCACTGATTGTCTTGCGATTATTCAGTAATATGAAATAATGACGATACAATTAAATGTGATGCATACACGCACATGGAGTATATACTATAAATATCCCTATTATGCAGAAAGTAAACAAATCATGACTCATTTTCACTGTCTTTTTCTGTTTCTCACTGTAACCTTTTTATTGAATAAAAAATGCAAACACACATTTTAAAGAAATTACTAAATATTGTTTTTACATTTATACCAACTCTATCAAGATTATAGCTTTATAGACATGTTTAAGATAGATAAATAGATAGATAGATAGATAGATAGATAGATAGATAGATAGATAGATAGATAGATACACACACCTTCAGAATCTTATCCACATGCGTCCCAACCAGGATCACAGCAGGGATGTCAGATTGAGGGGATGGTGTACAGGAATGTATCAAACTCATCCATGTGTCAATCGTCTCTAAAGATCAAACAGTACACATTATTTAAGTTTCTCTATAATAATAATAATCATAATAATAATAATAATAATAATAATAATAATAATAATTAATACAAATAATAATAATAACATATATGCCAGATGAGGTACACAAAGTTAAACATCCCAATTCATCTCAGTAAAGAACATCAAAGAAACATCGTAAAGTACATCAGTGCAATAAATGAGAATGTTAAAGGTAATTTTAATAAAGTTTGTGATGAACAGCAACATTTCTTCGACGTCAGATATTTACTCCAGATATAAAATTTAAAACATGAGTATATCCTTTGTTGGAATATTATTAATTGTTTCTGTTGTTGCTGTAGGGTTTAACGCTATTATTCAGCACAAGAATGGATATACTTGGCAGCCATTATAACTGTTAAAGGAGGAACCCTAGAAAACCCCGGGAAGAACCACCTATCCAAAAACAGCTACTGGTAAGTTTTCTATGTATTCACACTAGAGAAGAGAGAGTGTGTGTGTGTGTGTGTGTGTGTGTGTGTGTGTGTGTGTGTGTGTGTGTGTGTGACTGGATTTAAGAATTTTCCAGTCATATCACTATGATGTCTCAGTCTTTAGTGTGGCAGGTTAGTGATATCTGGTACAGGGAAATCATGCCACAGACATGTAGCATGATGTCCTGCTCTGTCACATTATCCTTACACCAGGTCAACTAGTCCTAGTAATAACTTCTGCTCGTATGATTCACATACGTCTTTGGTATGACTCAGCTGGGGTTCAAGCCCACACCCTCCTGCATCTGAGGCAGAAGTTTTAACCACTTAGACCATGAGAGCCATGACATGTTAAAGTGTGATTCATTTTGGAAGAGTGTGATTGAAGAAGAAATATGCATACAACTCTGCAAGCAGAAAAAGTAATTTTTAAAATTCCAGGTTGACAGTTTTACTTTTTCAAGCACAGTATTACGGGGTCATTACACATATATACATTAGTCATTGTGAAGTATGCAATATCCGTCGAAAAAGGAGCACCATTTGTATGTAGCATATTTGACAAAAATGTAGTATATTCAACAATGTAGCATATTCGACATGCTGGACTGATCCTTGCAATTAGTTATCTTTAATTTAAATTTGCTATAAAATCTTGTTAAAACAATAATTATTAACTCACCCATGCTATTTAGAATGACTCTTGCCATGAAATAAGTTAATACCCTAGTAAACTTCAAAATATTATGTTAATCCCCTTTCTCCAATAATACAAGAATATTTCATGATCAAGCATGTATACATTTATGACAATGATAGCATTATAGTGGTCTTAAGCTACTCATTTCTGACAAGGATTTGCTCAGTGACAAAAGCCGAAGAAAGTGAACTCAGATCTCCATCTCACAGCTTGGACAATGCCATCATTTATCCATATGGCATTTGATCATGTACCTGAGTGTTCCTTGTGTTTATCCCATCAGAGACCCATATTAGGAAGCTAGTTATTGGAGGTATTAATGCCTGAAGTGGTATAATGTGTTCTTGGATTCTTTGACACAGTACCATGTGAAGAATTTTCATTTAGCTAATAGTACACTTGTAACATGCACAACCATATTGCACAAGTGATTTTGGACTGGATTTGAGAATTGTTGGCACCAGAAGGCTCATTTAATATAGTCCAGATTTACAGATTCAGCAGATCTGGATTAGGATGAAACACCTTCCATCATGGTTGCTTGAGCAGATGAAAGGGTATCTCTATTTTTCTGGGTATTTATATTGCATGATTGCTGAGGTCATTGACTAAATATTTTACCAGTTAGATTAGAGTAATCAGAATAAACCATCACTTTTAATCCCCTATCATATGAGGTGTTGGAGGTTATAAGCATACTCATTCAGGCTGTTCCAGTCATTAGAAATTGCAATGAATGCCCTGAAACCTTTTAGATAAATGATTTGTGAGAATAAAGTAGAGAGTTTGCCATTACATCTGGTTGCAAATATGTCCAACAATGGTCAATCCCATCAAGCACATATCTGAATGAAAACCATGGGATGATGAGACCATTCAATTTTATGGAGTTGATTCTCCAATGAACCAAGGATCATGCATGAATAGAGTACTTTGGTCACTGCCATGATGCAGAATGTTATTTGCCTTTGGAAGCAGAACCGGCTTGGGATAAAACGCAAGATGAAGATCCAATGTGAACAATTTTATTGCTTTTTTGGGAGAAAGTTGTTTCTTCTTTGCTGCAAAGTGGCAATGTTAAGTGGGTGTAAGAGGATGTTGAAAGCTGCAGACACTGTGGACCAATACGAAGATGTGCTGAGAATGATTTTGAGTCCACATTCTGATCCATTAAAGGTTGTCAGAAATCTTTGTCCCATTCAGCAGTACTTTGAAGTATTCTGGTCTCCTCTTATTGTGATCTGTGATAAGGGCATCATAAAAACGGAACTTATTCAGGTAGAAGGCTTTTGTGGAGAGAAATGATTGCCCTCAATCTGACACTAGGTATCTGATGACATTCTAGGTAGGTACCTGACTAAATTCTAATTAGGTACTTGATGACAAGCTAATTAGGTACTTGTTGACAAGCTAGATAAGTATTTGATGACATTAAAATTAAGTAACTAATGACAAGCCAATTAGGTACTTGTTGACAAGCTAGATAAGTAATTGATGACATTCTAATCAAGTACTTGATGACAAGCTAGATAGGTACTTGATAACATTCTAGATGCGTAATTGATGACATTTCATATTGGTACATGATGACATTCTAGATAGGTACTTGGTGACATGATACATACTTAGTTGGTGAAATGCAGGATAGGCACTTGATGATATTCTAAATAGGTACATGATCACAGTCCAGATAGTTACTTGATAACATTCTAGAGAGGTACGTGATGACGTGCTAATTAGGTACTTGGTGACATTCTATACAGGCACTAAATAATATGCTAGACAGGTACTTGATGACATTCTAGATAGGCACCTTATCACATGCTTGATAGGTACATGACATGCTAATTAAGGACTTGAAAACATTATTGATATGCACTTCATCACATCTTAGATAAGTACTTGATAACTTGCTAGATAAGTAAATGATTACATTCTAAATATGCACTTTATGACATTCTAGGTAGGTACTTGATGACAAGCTAATTAGATACTTGATGATATCCTAAATAGGTACTTGTTAACATTCTAGATAGGCACTTGATCACATACTGGATAGGTACTTCATGACAAACTAATTAGGTACTTTGTGACATTCTAGATAGGCAAATAATGACATGCTAAATAGTTAATTGATGAGCTGCTAAAAATTTACTTAGTGACATGCTAGATAGTTTGCTTGATTACATTATATATAGGTAGCTGATGACATTCTAGATAAGCATTTGATGACATGATAGATATGTAGTTGATGACATGCTAGATAGGTAATTGACATGCTAGATAGGTACTTGATGCCATTCTAGATAGGCACTTGATGACAAGCTAGAAAGAAACTTGTTAGCAAGCTATGTAGGTAATTGATGACATTCTAGATAGGTAACTGTTGACATACTAGATAAATACTTGATGACATTCTAGATATGTACTTGATGACAAGCTATTTTGGTACTTCATGGCACATAAGATAGGTATTTGATGATAAGCTAGACTGGTATAGGACATGATAACATGCTAAATAGGAAAAGCTAGGTAGGGACATGGCAGGTAGGGAAATACGTCGTGATAGAATCAAAAAAGCTAAAGGTCAGCATGTGCTGATGATACTATATCTAAATTCATTAAGGCATTTAAATCTTAGCTGGCTTTTGACTCGTCTGTATTTCAGTTCATTATGGCTTTTAAATCCTACACGACTTTTCACTTGTCTGTATATCAATTCATTAAGGCTTTTAAATCTTACCTGACTTTTGACTTATCTGTATTTCTATTCATCAAGACGTTTAAATTTTACCTGACATTTCACTTATCTGTATCTGAATTCATTAAGGATTTTTTATATAACTTTTTACAGGTCTTATCTGAATTAAGAATTTTAAATAATACTTGACTTTTGACCCATCTGCATCTCAATTCATGAGGGCTTTTAAATTTTACATGACTTTTCACTTGTCTTATCTCAATTAAAGCTTTTAAATCTTACCTGACTTTTGACCCATCTGCATCTCAATTCATGAAGGCTTTTAAATTTTACCTGACTTTTCACTTGTCTTATCTGAATTCATTAAGGATTTTAAGTCTTACCTGATCTTTCACTTGTCTTATCTGAATTCATTAAGGCATTTAAGTCTTCCATAGTTTTGACTCATCTGTATCCTAATTCATTAAGGCTTTCAAAATTTTCCTGCCTTTTAACATGTCTGTATCTGAATCAAAGCTTTTAAATCTTACCTAACTTTTGACCCATCTGCATCTCAATTCATGAAGGCTTTTAAATTTTACCCCACTTTTCATCAAGGCTTTAAAATCTTACATGACTTTAGACTTGTCTGTATCTTAAATTCAAAGAGGCTTCTATATCTTATCTGCCTTTTGACTTGCCTATATGTCATTTAAAGCTTTTAAATCTTTCCTGATGTTTGACTCATCTCTATACATTAAGGCTTTGAAATCTTACCCAACTTTTTACTTATTCCGTTCTGAATACATTAAGGCTTCAGAATCTTACCCAACTATTGACTGATCTTTTTCCTGCTTTTGTTTCACCTGGTGGCAGAAAAAGATATTTCAGGTGGCAATATTTATTTTTGTCTTTTATATCTTATGCACTGAGTCATATTTTACTTTGCGATTTATGGGTACATAATTATCTGTCATCTGTATCGGTATCAATAGTCTCAGCCAAAAATATGTTACTTACCCTGAACTTGACACAGTTTTAACCTGTGTCAATGAAACACTCACCTTTTATTGATGCTGTGATATGCTGGCTGAGATCTATAACCAGGACATATATTGCACGATAGCTCAAGAAAATCTGGTGGGTAGTGTAGAAAACATCTTGTCCAGCAAAATCCCACATTCCCAATTTTGCATATTCCTCCAAGCTCTTCTCTAGTTTGTCTGAATTTGCATTGACTAATTGGAGGATTTCCATCACTACATCCTTCTTCTCATTTTCTCTGGCTACATCACTGTTTTCTTCAGGGCTCAAAATGGCAATGGATGATTCAACAGGCTGAGATAATGTAGGCATGACTTCATCAATATCTTGTTTGGCCCCAGCTGATACATCATGTTGGGCACGTCCATTAATTTGTTTTGTAGTGATTACATGAGTTTCCATCTCTTTTGGCACCTGCTCTTTGTCATTTGACTTCTGCTGAACTTGCTCATTTAACAGCTTTACAAGCCACTGAAGTCTCAAATATTCCTCTTCAGCTAAAATGAAGAACATATTAATCAAAATAGCGTGACTATAACATAACTTTGACTATTTACATTGACAAAACTCAATTTGAACATAGCCAAAATAATATGTGAGTATAACAAAACATGGCCTACTAATATTGACAATGTTGGCACAGCAAACAGAGCATTCCACTACAGGTTCAAATATCAAATTCTCAGGATATCTGGTGTAGGGCTGTGGATATGTTAACACATTAATCGCTAATGCCGCGTCGCGTTTACGGCTCATGGGGTAATAGCCTACTGCCATGCTCTCTAGTATTGCAGCCATGTATCATACACTAATGTGGGTTCTCTGATAGAAAGACAGACAGATTAACTCTACAATGATACCAAATAATGTCGACATTTTAGTTGCACTACAAAATGCAGAGGGAAACACTGAATTTTCTTCACATTTTCTTCCACTCAAAATTTGCCTGTGGTCGGAATCAAATTTTGTGTCCACATTTTAGACTTTATGGCCACATATGTAAGACAGACTAGTCCTTGGTGCACACACACAGGTGAACCTGTGCAAACAATAGGACAAGTTGGACATTTTCAATAAAAAGTCTTCTCAATACGACATATATGAGGCCGTTAAAAACTAGAAAAAAAGAACTCCAACTTTTCACCCTCTGCTCATGCGCAAACAGAAAAACGAATGGAACCATTGTTTGTAGCACAACTAGGCACTAGACTAATGGAAAATTGCTTTAAAGTCAATTTATTAGAATGTATTCATAAATTGTCCCCATAATGTGTTTCCTACTTCCATTTCACACAAAAAACAAAAACCTATAGGGGTTAATGTGTTAAGAAAAGCCTTCTGTTTATCCATCACAAAGAAGTCAACCAAAGGACTCCCACAAAACAAAGTCTAAACAAGAATGTTGGTCTGGATTGATGCACAGACGATTTAATTATTTTATTCTGGGTCATGGAGAAGGAAATTACCAACAAACCAGCTTGGAAAGACACTAAAACAAAAAACAAAATGAATGTACAGACTATATGAATGAGTCAATCGTTAATGTATACATAGAATGATTCAGACTGGTTTGTAACCTCTTTTCAGAAAATAAAAGGCAAATTTCAGATTGAATCTACAATGAATTTAAATGACTCAAGCTGAATTAAAACAAAGAAAACCGAATCAAGATGAGGCCACAATCCAAATTTTCAAGGATGGGGACATATATAAATGGCCAGACACTAAAGACAATAATACAATAAATCTCAATGATACTAATTGTAAACCTGAAACCCATGCGTATCTGTGTGTGTGTGTATGTGTGTCTGTGAAAACTATTAATAAATCAAAACATAGAAGAAAGAATGAAAATGTATACTAAGTAGCATATCGATCAGGTGGCATAATAGTTGGATCATCTGCTTTGGACACAGGAAGTCAATGGTTCAATCCCTGGCTAAGTCATACTAAAGATTTTTCAAAAATTGGTACTAACGGCTGCTTTGCTAGGTGCTCAGAAGTTAGTTTGAAGACTAGTTGTCCTCATGTCTGGATAATTTTACTAGGTTGGACATGGTGCTACGTGTTTGTGGCATCAAGCCCCAGAGCATGACATCACAATAAACAGCCACACTCAAACCTCTTATCGATGCAACTTAAAAATTATATGGTACATAAGCTTTAGACAGTAAATTTGAGCTGTCATCAGGTTGTATTCACACAAGTTTTATACTCAAACATTACAAACAAAATTGTTTCCAAGTATGTGTTACAGTTTTATAAAAGCTACCAGCCAGTAGCAAAATATGTTTCTGCGATTGTCCTCAAAATCAATTTAGATCAGTTATTATTCTAAATTAATTATGGTTTAACTCACCAGAGAGATACAAGTTAAAACTGATCCAGTAATATTGTGTGGAAAATATATTTGGAAGTGAACAACATACGCCTAATTAATGATGTTGCTGAAGAGTGAAAATAAAACAATCTCAAATATAATAATAATAATAATAATAATAATAATAATAATAATAATAATAATAATAATACAAATACATGTACTGTTATAATAAATTTAACAACAATATTGCTAATTCGTACATGTTAGGTGTTCCAAAGCCAATTTACTATGGAAAACTTGTGTGGTCACATTTTGTACAAAGCCATGTTTAGCCTGTACTATGTGTGGCTTTTAAATTAGTGATAAATCTTATTGTATTCAGATTTAACACCATTTCTAAGTGCAAAATAGTCTATATCATGGGGCTGAGACTCAAACCCACATAGAGTTGACATGGCAGTAATCAATAAAGGTGCATTCTTTAGACATTTTGGCAAACCCGGGGCCCACAAACCAGATTGTGCTACAATAACTACAGATGAATGGGTGGACAAGCATACAGAAGGCATAATATCAGACTTTTCCCACTGCAATATGGTGATAATTGTTTTCTAACTTAACTGCATGTATTACTAGCAGGATGACACTGCATATATGTGAAGTAGTTTCTGATATGACTTCAGGATCAATGTTTTTACCAAGTCGTACTAATTGGTGTAAGATCACGGACGACTATCTTTGAATATGCAAAGGAACCGGCGAGAATTTGGAAGAGCTTAAGTTATCCAGAAATCAGCACTATATTAGTACTGTACAGTAAAACCTGTCTTGAGAGACCATTGCTATGAGCGACCACCTGTCTTGAGAGAACATAATCTACATGCACAGATTTATTCATTATATAGTGGTATGACATGTCAAGAGAGACCACCTGTATTGAGTGACCATTATTCATTGGCAGAAAGAGTGGTCTTTCAAGACAGGTTCTACTCTAGCAGTAACCATAGCAACTACACTCACATTCTGACATAGTGACTGCATGTGCTGCTTTTAAAATTATAATCTGGGTGAATAGCACACATTTTATTACAGCATGATAGTGCACAATATTACAATCCATGTACACGGCACGATTTTCACGTTCTGCATGTAGTGCTTCTAAAATTATAATTTGGATACATGAGTTTGATATTCAGCATATTGTGTTTATAAAATTAAAACCTGGATACATGGCCAGAGTTTAATAGTCAGCATGGAGTACTTGTAAAATTACAGGCTGGGTCCATGATCAGAGTTTAATATTCAGCATGGAGTTCTTGTAAAATTACAACCTGGGTCCATGATCAGAGTTTAATATTCAGCATGGTGTGCTTGTAAAATTGCAATCTGGGTAAATGGCCAAAGTTTAATATTCAGCATGGAGTACTTGTATAATTACAATCTGCGTCTAAGGCATCAGATTGTAGTACATGTAGTTCTTGTAAATTTACAAACTGGGTTTATGGCCAGAGCTTAATGTTCAGCGTAAAGTTCTTGTAAAATTAAAATCTAGGTCCATGGCATGAAATTTAAGTACAATATGTATTACTTGTAAACTTATAAATAATCATTTGTTTAAAGTAAATATTGACAACTGACTTTATATTCAAGTTTCAAGCTACATGTACATAATGCAAATGACTATTACTGTTTCAATCAATACCGATACCCTGTAACTTGGGTTTTCTTTTCATTGTCTACTTTTTATTTCTTTTCTATAATTAATATTTGCACTGAACTAGCACGTTTACAGCATTTACATCGGTTTGCCTGATTCAATGGTATGTATGACCTTTTTAATGTGACCTCGCTTTGGTACACTTAAGGGTCCTGGCTAGTTTGTATTCTAGGCATTTTATAATGTTTTATACAAAAAATTATACATGCATATTTTATCACCCCTGTTATCTACAGAATATCTATAGGTATAGGGCTTTGCATAATTATATATTATAGGCATGATAGGAAGTTTTGAACAATATCTGAGACAAAGTATATTGCATACAATTCCAGCTTTGTTTATTGACCTGAATTTTATCAGGCAAGAGAGGCCCTAAAAAGTAAACAGAAAGATCTGACGATGAAAGGATTTCATTAAAATAAGATTGCGAAGTTAAACAAGACTATTTAGAATTTAACGAGAAATATACAATGACAAGGACAGTAGATGACAGGCAGCTATCTACAAATGTTTTATAAACAAATGTCCAAGCGATTTTTGTAAAAAGCACTATCCATTTTACCTTGCCCCTTTACCTCAGATGCATGCACCTGGGCCAAATGAGCAATCGATTTTATGTGCAACAGTTTATGCCCAAAAGCTGAACTAGCTAATGAAAAAAAATGTCTATGAAAGCAAACTTGATCGATCTGGCTTTTAAACGCATTAAAAGTTCTAGCACGACAACATATGTCAGAAACGAATAGAAAGTAATGTTCCAGACACTCAGGCTATACACATCACTGGCCACAAAAATCTCAGAATTTTTTTCAAATCGGTCTAGAAGGACTTTATTACATTAGTTTGTTAGTTATCTTGAAGAGCTCTTTGCAGCTGGAACTCTCCGTGATCTTAGTACTGTAGTGGGATTACTGGGCTAAATGGACTATGTTTGTGACGTTCTTCTTAGTGGCTTCATATTCTTGTTTATGAATAGTGAGTCTGGTGGAAAGCCAAGGCTTCTCTTCTTTACGGCGGTCTTGTTTTAGCAGTGCAAAGCTGGTCCCTAAGAACGCAGGCAGTTATTGACTTGTTCAGCTCTACGAGGTAAGAAAGTTTTAGGTTTGCTTGTTTGGCATGCATTAGTTTGGTTCTATTTATCATACTGAGAATTATCTTAGTAGCAAATAAAGGTGGAGGGTGAGGAACTGATATGTCCAGATGGCATGTAATACAGAGGTGAGCTGATGCAAGCAAGTAGAATAGATGGGTGGATCGGAGATTATTATCATAAGGTCTATGAAAACTCTGTCAAAAATAAAACAATGTTTTTGGGTGGGTTGGTTAAATGACTGTTTTAAGGTTAAAAATATGAGTTTTGATGTGTACGAGTTTCCAGGAAAGTCAAAGTGAAAGCTGAAATCTCCAAGAATAATCAGGTTGCCACCTATCGAATTTCCATACTCCAAGAAATTTGGAAACTGCGCGGTAGAGGCAGAAAAAAGATTTTCTTGTCAAAGTGCAAACCCCAAAAAAAGAGTACTTTGTGAGTCAGAACAGATACATTAGAGCTGAAGCTGATTTACCTTGCAGACATGGCAATTAATTGTTAATAAAAAAATTGGACCAGACACCATTTACATCCAAGTTATCTTCCCTTACATCCTTGAAAACAAAAAACCCAAAACAATGCATAACTAAATAGGACTTGCTCTGTGAACAGATAAGGTAAAATAGTTTTAAAATGATAATAATGTAGTTTAGTTCCTATCACGTTCTTTGCTTTTGTATTTTTTTAAATATATTCAGCCTATGAAAGTGAGGTTGATGATGAAAAAGAGGTGGTAGTAAGCTTGTTACGCCAAAGAGTAAAATTCAATTTAATCTTCCAAGTTTTCATTCAGGATCTAGTTTGGTATATATTAAAGTGTTCTTTCCCAATGCTAATGCCAGATATATTACATCTGGTGGTACCAAACACAAACACACACAGACAGACATTTATGCATGCATACATACATACATACATACATACATACATACATACATACATACATACATACATACATACATACATACACACACATAATTGCTTTATCTGCATACATGGAAATAATCAATGCTACCAGTATTGTCCCCTGGAAGTATTGGGATATAGGACCCGATTCACAAGTTTGAAACTGTTCTGACATAACCTTTAAGGTTCACACACATACTTGTGTTATGCAATTATTTTCTTGTTTGTTTTAAAACTTGTTTAATTTTTATATCATTACATGATATTGGAAAGTAACATTGTATGCTGGATTTTATCTTGTCCGAAATTTCTGCTTCAACTCATTGACTTTTCTTTATTTCATTTTATGTAAACAGCTACTTCAAAACGAAATTATAATTTATGTATCAGGCTGATATCATAATCATTATTAAATGAAGAAAACATGTTTTTTGGGGTCACAGTTTTGGAGTTTCCTAAGTGAATTCTACATAACCCTTATTATGGATTTGTAAACATCAGGGTCATTAGAAGGATATATTCCATAAGAAATGCTAATTGTGACCTGAGGTGAAATAGAAAACAATATATATTATGTAATTATGAGGTCATTTGTGCTTTAACATCTAGCACTTTTAATTGGCCTTTTATGTTGTGACCAAGAGTTTTGGGCGGGAAACGTTTCCTTCAAATTATTGATTTCAAGTGATTATGTTGTCTTGAAATACAAAATGGTGCTTCTATAAAATTGTTTGATAGGCACTTTCACTGGAATTTACAGTACAATGTATATTCAAGCCTAGAATTATATTTCTGTGAGGCAACAATACACTTGCATCAACATTTCAACAGCTACCACATCTATTTCAGTTCTGAGGTTTTCTGGACTTTTACTGAATTTTATTTAGCATTTTAAACTACTAGTACTTGTTTATGTAATTCTTGGATTATTTTAGGATTGTATTGACAATATCGAAAGTTTTTTTCATCTCATTTTTACTTTATGTTCTAATGTAATAAAAATATTTTGTTAAATTGTACAAATCTTGTTGTCTTTCACTCTTTTCTGATTTTCTGATCCTTATTTTAAGAGCATATATTCATAATACTTGGCATTATACAAATAATTATTTTTCTTTCAGTAGCATAGTTACTGGACTTAACTATACCCGTCTTGGACAATGTCCCTAAGGTCATAACCTGAAAATGATTCAGAATTAAGGTCACCACTCAAGGGTATTACAGTGACTAAGAAATTAGAGCATTGGACTCGAGACCAGGATTTTGTAAATTGGATACCTACCATCAGATCCAATTGGAGTCTCAATGTACCCTTTAAGGACTATGACTTTTTTTATTTGGGGGGGGGGGGGATTAATGTATCAATTAAAATGCACAATACGTGTGTATTAGACATACTGTATTATAATAAATATACCACCATCACTCAGCTATGTTTGAAACCATCATGCATCTAACAATGTTCGGTTAATAATACATGAGTGCACAGAACATATAACGATCTGGATGTTCAACAGTTATGCAGCTCTAACACAACTACATGTAGCTGACAAGGAATATATTTTATTTGTTTGAAGAATAAAAAAAGAAAATACTGTCCAACTGTTACATTACTAATTTTGATTGACCACGTTTTTTCATGTCATCCTGTTAAAATGTCCAGAGATAGTTCAACATTTTTGTATTAATGTAATGGTTAGGTTGAAATACAAAACATTCTCCTTTCACCTTTCTAATGAAGTTCCTATCTGAATGTGATTAAATTCAAGTATTTAACTTCATCTGTCTTCCTCAAACCCAAACCCTTAGGTCCTTCTGTATTAAGGTTTCCTGGATAATGGCTTCTATGGTTATATACAGATACCAGTCACCATGCAGCTATGTTACAAAGCAGCTTAGCATGCAGCAGAGGATGATTAAAAGCCAAAGGGTGCATACAGAAGCAAAACGCCAAAAGCATGTCAATTGCAAAATATTATAATGTTTAATGGTGCAAAATTGGTTCACTAATGTGATGAATCTGTTGTAAATGATATCCAAGATTCACAAAGTTCAATGATGTTGTGAGCTTGGCACAACATGTTAGCACATGACTGGCTATTCATTTTGGCCTGAATAAATGGTGGAGGAAGAAGCTGGAAAACACCCTGCAAAGAACCACCAAACCATTGGAAGTTACTCGCAAGCTATCTCATATACCCCTATTATCCCAGATGGAATTTATCCATACATGTGGGAGCTTTGGACCTCTTGGCCCCAAGGGATTTCCTAAGCTAATTACTATTCAATATAAAATATGCCTTTACATACTTTAAGAAAACTAAAAGATTTAAGTAATGAACAAGTGAATTATATTGGCAACCTACATCAAAATGGCAATCTTTTAGAACAGTATATATAGAAATACTTACTAATATTTCCATTTAAAGTTAACATTACCAATATACAATGTTGGTCTTAGATCATCTACAACATTTTATGAATTTTATCTTTTCTAGAGGAATTAGGCAATGTAAATGTTACAAGGGCTTGTGGTAACTATATTTTTATTGACATCATTTGCACAACCTTAACCCTGACAGTGCTGAGGTGTATTTGCATTACCTCACTACCTATGCTGAATATTTACTTATGTCTGTTGAAATGTTGTTTAATATCAGTAAACCAGTATAATGAAAACTTTTTAAATAATTCCTTATTTGGGGTTGGTATTATGTCATTTTTAATTCTCACAAACCTTAAATCTGAATAACATCCACACCTCTTATTTATGTAGACAAGATTGATTGTTCTGGATACACTGAACGTAAAATTGGCCTTTCTAAGAAATATTCTTTCATGCCTTGGTAAAATTTAGTATTCATTGCATCCTGGATGTTGTGAATAAATTGATCTAGAATTCAAAGGTGTACCCTCTTCTGGAGTCTTAAAAGTTTTGTAACGTTTGAATTAGAGACATTACCAAATTACATTAAAATGGTCGAGATATGCATAAATACAACTTTGCTTTAAATATGACCCTACACTGAATTATAGATTTTCATCTTTCTAAATGGCCAAAGATATGAATTCACCTTTTCTGAAACATGTTTCATATGAATAGACCAAGTTAGACTAATCTACGAAAACACCAATAAATTGAATATAAAAGGTCACATTTGTGCTCCTATTGTCAAACAAACTTGGAGTTTGCCACAGTATATCCCTGCATACAAACATACTTGAGAAAGGCTAAACAATTATCCAACAATATGGCCTCATGCTAAAAACGAAACACACCCAATTTAATTTAATTTGTAACAGTAATCCCAATAGAAATTAGAGAAAGTACAATTATCAATGCATTTATTTAAAATCTAATTTAGTGGATGAAAAGTTGAACTTGTTTGGTTTAACAAATACATTAGAACTTAAAGTAAAAATTCTCCAACCTTCAACTTTGGTGTCTCACTAATATGTATGCTGCATAAATTCAGATGGTGCATGTTCTGGTAAAGTTTGTTGCTTAAAAGCCAATGATTTACTCGAGGATGGGGTGGAGTGGGATCATTTTTCTATCTTGTACAATATACATAAATATATGTAATAGATACAACTTTTTCAACAACTGTAATGGCTATAATATGCCATTTTACATATAAATCTGAAGAATATTTGTTCATGCTATTTAATATCCCTTTAAAAACAAATTTCAAATATGTGATTGAAATGCGATATTTCTCTTTGCCAATGAAATTGATTGCTGTTTGCTTCTTTGGCAATATTTAAACTATATAGTAAATCTGGATATTCTCAGATCAGTCTAAAATTAAGTGTAATAATCTTTGAACTTTCTTTCACCAAATATAGCAAATAAGCACCATTACAACAATGGTTTAAACAGAAATCTACAAGAAAGGGAAATAGACACGGAGATTTGGACTATTGACATACTTTGCTCTTGTGTTATCCATTCTCCAGTTGCCAAGGAAACTTTGCAGCATTCTGTCTGAATATCTATCCCCTCTGTACTCTGTCTGTCACGTATATTCACTTCTTTTCCCAACAGGCGCTTTGTCAGTGTTGTTTTCCCAACATCATATGGACCAACGACCATTATTCTGATATTGAAAACCTTCTCTTTTCCATTTCTAAGAGCCTTTCTGTACATCTCAATGGATCTTGGATCCATATTTAGAACCTCTGATGGAATAACTGGATATGAAACGGAATGATGGCATTCAATGCAGGATTCATACTAATTTTAATGATAGATTTTACACCCTATTAATTAAATCAAATATATGAAAATTAAATGTTATATTTAAAGCCCTATCTATATTTCTTCTCTAAATAATTCCTATATTAAAAGAATGCGAAAGGGTCTTATGTTTTACTGAGCAACATATAACAAGGGTTACAACAGTGGTAAACTAATGACCATTGACACACACTCCTGACATACCACCAAAATGACCAAATAAGAACCACAGTGAAGCATGCTCCAGATATACCACCAACAATAGACAACTAATGACCACAGTTAAACATGCTCCTGATACCTAGCACAATATCAAACCTAATGACCAATGAAGCATGATTTTGACATATCACCACAAAGGCCAACTATTGACCAGTGAAACATGATCTTGTAATACCACCACAATGGCCGACTAATGACCAGTAAAACATGCTCCTGATACACCTCCACAGTCCAACTTTTGACCTAATGACCAATGAAGCATGATTTTGACATATCACCACAAAGGCCAACTATTGACCAGTGAAACATGATCTAGTAATACCACCACAATGGCCGACTAATGACCAGTGAAACATGCTCCTGATACACCTCCACAGTCCAACGTTTGACTACAGTCAGTTTATCCTTTAAGGCTTCAAGACAGTAAAAAACCTTGGTGTCAAAACTGGGGGTCAGACTGAGTAAAAAACAAAAGCAAACTTTGGTATTAAAACTGGGGGTCAAATGAAAATTTGGGAGTCTCTGAAGTGCAAATGAAGATAAAGGTAAATGCTGATAGTGAAACACAGTCTCAATATACTCAGTAATAGCTAACTATTGACCACAGTGAAACATCACATTGATATCATACCATCACAATAGCCAACTAATGACCACAGTGAAACGTCCCATTGATATCATAACTCCACAATAGCCAACTAATGGCCACAGTGATACATGCTCTTGATACACCGCCTGTTTTTGGAATACTTTAAATAAATCAATCCTGAGAATAATCTAGCAATAAACTAAGATGATAAAAGTGGGGCAGAAAGGGTGGAGGGGAGGAGTCAACAACTCTTAAATGAATTATTGGCTATAAAAATGAATTAACCTTCCTGGGTACTTACTGAAATAGCCAACACAGGATGATCTATGTGGGTATTGAAGCCATTATACTTGGATTTCTCAGTCAAGTGCTTAATCAAGTATCACGACTCCTTGATTTGATTGAATTTAATTGTATTGGAAGAATTTATTGATAATATTACAAAACACGTTTTATGATTACCATCGCACTGAGTGATATATATTTGATACACAACCCTCCAATATTTTTGCTATGGTATTAAATTCAAATACAGTAAAAAGAAAACAAATGTGGTATATGCAAGCTACATGTACACTAATTTTAAAACAATCAGCAAATGGTAACTATAGTGACAAATTGTAGAGGAATTAAGGACAATAATAACATAAATTCAAAATGCACTGAGTAATATTTTTATTTAACAATGAGATAATCTTATTTGCATTACAACTGTACACTCATCTTTACCACCATCAGAAAAAAATACCATTTTCTGGTGTTTTTATTTTTTTTAAAAGCCAACAAATCGTTAACATATTCTGTATTATTATTATTATTTTGATACACATAAAAAATATTTACTATCAAATTAAAATGGGTGCATTATGGGATAGGCCGGTACAGCAAGTTTTGAATCAATTCTAAATGACGTCTTTTAAATGTGACATTCTAATATAATAATTTCTGAAGATTTTACGAGTATATTTCACGGACTAAATATGAGCGTTATTGAGAAAAATTCTGATTTTCATAGGATGGGTAATGTTGTAGTTTATAAAAGTAAATTAAATTAATAGTATATATCCACTAGTTGAAATATCATAAAACCTCGCAGCCGCTCAAAATATTTTGTCCGTTTCTTTCCATGTATGTTGTTCCCACTGTTAATTTATTTGTATCCTTTTCTTAAACTATAACAAACAAAACCTTTAAAGAGAGAATGTTCGGTTTATTTCGATTGTTAAATATAAATATTTCTTGCAAAATCATTATAGACCAGTGAAAATAAATGCGTGATACACAACCAGTAAACATTTCCAGACGCCAACCGCTCTAAACCGGATTGAGAGGCATGCGCCACGATAAAAACCGACACCTGGTAGGAAATATTTTGTGTACTGCCCTAGATAGATAATGGCTTCTCAATCCGGTCGTAGTCGTCCATAACTTTTTTTTTGTCTGTACATTTTGGTTGATAAATAGAACGTACCTCAATTAACAGTAAGGAAATGGAAATACATATATAAAGCAATATTTATATTAAATTTAATAATTAATAATTTTATTTCAAATTAACATTAATAAAGGCAACAGTAGATAACGAAACTGAAATCTTTTTTTCTAAATTTAAATTAAATTGTTTAACATTTTCAGTAAATAAGTTGGTAATTTTATTTGTGATGTCAAGTAATAATGTCACTAAAATAAATAAAACTATGTCAATAAAATAATAACTATTGTAAATCAAATGAAATAAATTATGGTAATAAAAAGAAATATGGATTACCTGGGTACTGTGTCCTGTATATAGTGATGTGAGTACTCGCTAAGCGTGTTACATATAGAAATCCTTCATCACAGAATATGGCATATAGACCACGTGGTATTCCCTGTCTGACAATGGACACTAGTTGACATTCAGACGTAAGTTGGTGAATACAATCATAAGGTTTATTAAAGTTACACACAAACAGACTTCCCTGTTGGTTTATAGCGATGCCTGTGGGTGTCTCCAAATCTTTATGTTTGTAGCTATATTTATATTTACTAGGATGCTGGACATCATAGGCATATACACCAGTATCAGGGGATTCAGCATTACACGAAATGTAAATAATGTTATGTTTTGCCGTAATTAAACCTGACAACAAGGACCCGTAGGACTTCACTTTGCAAATCTTGTGAATGGTGCCAACAACATGTCCATCATTACTGGACACAATACACCAACACAACGTCTTTTTCTTGACACCACACACAACAAGATCCCCATTGAATGACACAACTCCTCGATACCATTTCAGTCCTCCCTTTACACGTAAATTCCTAGTCCATCGTATAACAGATGTGTTGAGTGTGGACATAATTTTTATCAAACCATCGTTTAGAATCAAAGCAATTTCCGAGTCGTTGATAAGACAGACGGCATTTGGATCTGACTCCAGTCTGTCTGACTCGTACAGTAATCGTCCATCTTGGAGTCCGTGAATCCGTACTTTCCTGTCTATCCTGTCTATGACGAATATCTTGTTACTAAAAACCACGATACCCAAATACAAGGGAAACGTTTTGGCTGTGGAAATAAAGTGATATACACATTAATACACATCTACACAAAAATACCAATATGGATACCTATATTAAAATACTAAATAACTTATATAAGTCGTCTTATCGTTACGATAAATTTAATTTCTGACAATAGGCAAGTTTTCATCGACATCTTTGATTATTATCATATTTACAGACACACAAAAAAACGCTTAAATCAGGGATACACATTTACATAGACATATATAATTATTACCATTTCTTTAGACACGAAAATATAAACCTTAAAAAAACGCTATATTAATCATTTAATTATATATCTGACCTTAAGTAAAGTCCACAAAAACATCGGACAGTTATTATCGTCGAAGAAAACGTTTTATTATTCATTTAATTATATATCTGACCTTAAGTAAAGTCAACTTAAAACATCTGACAGTTACAATTGTCGTTAAAAAAAACGTTTTATTATTCATCGAATTATATATCTGACCTTAAGTAAACTCCACTTAAAGCATCTGACAGTTACAATCGTAGTAGAGGTGTTATCGTTATAGTCATCTTTATTATTATTATTTTAGTAAATCACACAGGCCATGTTAAATGTATTTTGTTTTCACCAGTAAGCATATTATTCTTCTTTGTACAGTATTTTAGTAAAGATTTCAACTTTATCTTCAGTTGGACATTTCTGTTGTTAACAAAAAATAATACGGTACACAATTAACGATAAGAAAAAGCGTGGTAGTTACTAATTCTGGGTGACTACTCAATTCCATTGTAATAAATAACTTGCATACGTCGTCTTTTCATTACAAATGTATTTCATTATATTTTGGACAACACCTCTGTACCAGGGGTGACGGTCAGATGTGGAATTCGATACAGACCTTAATATAACAGACATTTTCAAAACAATTACTGACATTTATACCTATATTAATGGATTTGCATATAATTAATGCATATAAATTTAGTATATTATAATAACTATCTAACAATTACAAGAGTCGTCATTATTATCATCTACTTGATATTATTATTACAGAAGGTTTTATAGCAGAATTCCTATAGAACCCATAAGCACGCTATTGTAGTTGGAGTGCGTTAACAAGTTCTGTGTGGAAACTGCCATTGTCCCTTTTTAGCGTGATACGTGCGTGAGTAAATGTGTAACATCTAATAACAAACCCACCATCGTTAAAACTAAGCATTATTGACTATCATTTCAATAATATTGAAAATCATTTTATTAAAAATATCATATTGTAATAAAAAAAATAAGGTAATAGGTAATATCCTGGAACTCTTGAATGTTTTCTTTCGAAAATATAAAGAATTTAGTCCTGATAAATTACATTTTCTTTCGTTCTTAGAAAACGTGTTTAACCATATTATATAACGCTGGCCACACAAGCGGATGGATAGATATAAACTAATAGCAATAATAATAATAATAATAATAATAATAATAATAATAATAATAATAATAATAATAATAATAATAACAATAATACTAGTAATAAATCATTGATGTAATATTGTATTGTCATATGCAAGATTTCTTCGTATCCTTATAGTGTACTACTCCCTGCATTTCAACGAAAATCCCTGTTGGCAAACACCTCCATTCATTCCTTCTTTATTGTATCGTCTGCTGAATATTCCTCACGGTGGGCTTTCTTACTTGTGCTATGATACTGTCATTGTTAAGATCGCTGGCGGAAACTTAAAACATGCATAAATCTGTGCCTTTTGGAATATTTATTACATTAAGTTTAGGTTCCGTTTGCTACAGTCTGTACTTTAGAGCGATTTAAGTGGAAAATGTGAAGATTTGTTGCAAAAACGTTTGAGGGAAAGGTAAGGGATTCTTTTCTTCCAGTGCTAGAGGTATCACGGTACCAATTGTTTTCCCATAGACCTCAATGCTAATATTTGGAGAGATAAATATATTTTTTATCTTAATTTAGCGTGCATCTCACACACTCTTATAGAGAACAATGTTAGATTGTCAATTTGATGATGACAAAACCAGGTACTCCATTGCATTTAAGAGAGATAACTCTGCTGGAAGTAGACAGGGGTATGAGTTATCTAGTCAAAACGTACTTATTTTCAGTCATGTCTATGACATTTTCAAAAAATCATAAAAAATACAAAATATGATCTATATAGGAATTAAAAAATACAAAATATGATCTATATAGGAATTAACATAAATTCACATGTTGCCAAGAGGCTAAACTATTTTTTAAGCCTAACAGAAAGTACAACTCTTACATAATCCATTAATCAAAGCTTGTGTTGTTGTTTATTTCTGAACACAATGGACCCTACACCTTAAGCACCTCCCACCTGGACATGCGCAATTGGTACCGTTATACCTATAGCAAACCTTGATTTTTCCAATAATCTGTGAAATAGCTCGAGACTATATAAGTAACACATGTACCTAGTCTCGCTTGTCAAAACAAATTTTATAAGGTACTAAGCTATGTTTTATATGATCGTGTATAGAAATGTTATGGAGCTGTTTGAACTCTTGTTTTCATACCTTTGCTTCACTATCAAACTCATCTTTTGAAATAAAATGAATTCTTTTAACTATGAGTTGTGTTTTATTCATATTAGCACTTATCGAACTTCACTTTGCTGATAGGGGATAAATCACATTATGTCATATTGTTTAATAGTAAGGTCAAAGTTCAATGCACTAGTTAGCATGTACCAGTTCTACTCTTATAGAGACCTTTTGATCTAAAGTAAAGGACTTATATTTGTTTCATGAACACAGAAAGTAACAACAGGGACAGGTGGACATGGCCCAATATAATTATAAAGTCTTAGCTTTGAACACTTTACTGTGTCATCATATGAATGAGGTCAGTAACCCCCAGTCCTCACACAAAGGTCAAGCTACCGAGCCTCTTTGTCATACAAATAGAAAGCTTCCCTCCTTTGTGTAGTGAATACAGTTGATGTAATAAGCCAATCTGACACCAAATAAAGTAGATAACAGCTTTGTAAGTGTTTATGTTGGATTTGGGGGTGAAAATGGGGACTAAAATACAGAAAAAGGCTCAAGTTTTACAATGAGTATAGTGAGTCCAATGGATTTAAAAACAGGAGGAAAGTGTGTTTCTAAATGGGAGATGTAGCGTATGATAATGGAATTAAAGGAGACAAAAGCAGCAATGAGAAAAATGAAAAGTGAGAGCTTGATAACATTATCTTGGAAAATATAGGGCGGCAGTGGACCATAGCTGCAAATACAATTCAAAGGCACCTGTGCTATAACATCCCTTACAGGCACCAAATATCAGGTGACATGGTGTTCATTCCTAGCTAATATAAAAGGGTGAATAATGTAGATAATATAGATGCGTATAAGTTATATTTCTTCTAAATAAGAAATTAACAATAATGGGCTTCTGTTAGACAGAAAAATACCTAAACCAAACAAAGCATGTTTGATCAGTTTTCAAACTTTTAAACTTTACTGGGAAAAATTATTAAAGTACTTCTAGTTCAATTTGCATCAAGACCAAGGGCTAATATGATACTTCACAAATCTTATCTTTATTTTCTTACACATTAACTTAAATTGTGGGTTTTTATCTTTTTAAATTTTATGTCTAGTGTAAGGGAGATAACGTAATGATATACATAAGGTGTGGTCTTTTTATTTCCTCCAATATATTATCCATGTAATCTAGATGAGTTCAAGAACACATGTATTGACTTCAATGCAATTAAATTATCCAAAAATGCATTACTTATAAAGTGAGAACCTAAAATCCAGGCTTTTATATGTAGTAGAGACCTCAAGAATGATTATCTAACTAAGGAATCGCATGTTCATTTTTCAAGGCACAAAAGTTTACAACAAAAAAAAGACATTTAGAGCAGGACAATTCAAATCAAAATAGGAAGGAATACCATATCTTTAATAAATTACCTAAAATACTCATAGCAGAATATTCTTTATGATACAAGTGAACTATCTACAAGAGGACCAGTAGTGTTCTCTATCCTGGTCTATAACATGCTTTAGAAGAACAAGAGAGTTGTTTTTTATCCATTATTTTTCATCTTTTGCGCATAAAATAGTCAATATTTGGCTAAAATTAACTAAATTAACTTTATAACAATTATTTTTTTTGCTTGTATGCTATCTTAAAGCTGACTACACAAGCACAAAGCCATCAGTCTATATATGTTATATGCATAGTTACAAAAGCCCCATTCCAAAGCTAATGTGTCCTATTTTCTGAAGATTTTATACATTTTCTATGTAAAAGTCTATCAATATTAGACAAAAACTTCTCAATATCCATTGTTTAACCAAATGACACTATGACAGTATATAAATGGTGGCTATGTATACTCGATGCTATGGATACACTGTGAAGCTGGTATTACCTTTTAGGTATCACGGTACCAATTGTTTTTCCATAGACCTCAATGCTAATATTTGGAGAGATAAATATATTTTTTATCCTAATTTAGCGTGCATCTCACACACTCTTATAGAGAACAATGTTAGATTGTCAATTTGTTGATGACAAAACCAGGTACTCCATTGCATTTAAGAGAGATAACTCTGCTGGAAGTAGACAGGGGTATGAGTTATCTAGTCACAACATACTTATTTTCAGTCATGTCTATGACATTTTCAAAAAATACAAAATATGATCTATATAGGAATTAACATAAATTTACATGTTGCCAAGAGGCTAAACTATTTTTGAAGCCTAACAGAAAGTACAACTCTTACATAATCCACCAATCAAAGATTGTGTTGTTGTTTATTTCTGAATACAATGGACCCTACACCTTAAGCACCTCCCTTCTGGACATGCGCAATTGGTACCGTTATACCTAGAGCACAATGCTGATGATGTTACAAGGTAGCGCGCTATATGCGTCACAAGATCTATGGTAGCGCGTTTCCTACTGTATAACACCAACTCCGCATACTACAATACTCTGAGAAAATATCAGTATCAAAATATGAGAAATAGAACGGAATACAAATTATATACAACCATATGATTTAATGTGTGCAGGTAATAGTAGGTTTTGCTATTTAACATATAAAACAAACAATAAGTATAGATATAAACTAAGCCAGAACTAAAGACTAACTGGTGCAGCTTTTGCTTACTTTTCTCAAGATTGATTTCGGTAATTAATATCCCTCACGGTTACTAGAAATTCCGAAATAAACTGGGGAAAAACACGAAATACACATGTATTTACATGTTCTATCTGTTTATATCGGTTTCCACACAAACATTATTTTCTATTTTGTATTAATAATAATATAAACAAAATATGATTTATTTGATTTTGATACGAATTGTTTACTTTTTCCTAGTCATAGCACGCGACAATTGGTCGTACTTTTTTGGATAGTTTGAGCGTTCTGGAACAGTGATGTTTTGATAACACTGATCGTTCCGGACCGAATGTAATCTCCAGAACGGACGGTGTAAGTAGGCTAATTCATATTGTTTCTAGTCACTTAATTAATGTTTTAATTGGCTTCACTGCAAATACATTTATTGTTCTCCGTACAATCTCATTTCTTATTCAAGTTAAGAAAACAATCTTTTTTGTGTAAGTTGCTTAATTTGGAACGGACAGTGAAAGTCGACTAAAGTCATCTTTTAAGTCGCTTAATTCATTTTCGAATTGACTGCACACACTTTATTGTCATCCCTTTGAACCCATTGTTTGCTCAAGTTACAGCCAAATGTCGCGCACATTAATGAAAAGGCACCCTTTTGCTCAACGTTGGCATTATTCGTTAATTGCTCTCTTAAAGGAATCACGCCCTAATTTGATTATGCACACATTTCATAACTGAGAAGTACATGTTTTGATATACAAGCGTTATACAATACTGATATTATCACATACACAAACGTACGCAACAAGGATGGATCAATATCCATGTATTATTTGTTCCAGTGAATGTAAAAATGATACTTTGCAGTGCACAAACTGTCGACAATGGGTCCACAGTGGTTGTTCAAAAGACTTGAGTTCATGGTCTCTCGATTACTTGGCGTTTATTTGCACGACGTGTTCTTTCAATTGAGATGTATATGATGCATGACAAGCCTTACAGTAGCAATATAAATTTATGTCTCTCTTTGATAGATAAACAGATACCTTGATGAATGACATACTTTTTGTCGTTATTATTCTTCAAATAAATATTTTATTCGTGCCGTTTTTCTCATTGAATCGAATGTATGTGTTTGCGACAGTTACATACCTTTCCTGTATCTCTCTATAT
The DNA here is from genome assembly GCA_029339505.1 of Unio delphinus. NCBI lineage: Eukaryota > Metazoa > Mollusca > Bivalvia > Unionida > Unionidae > Unio > Unio delphinus. Next base: position 3,953,699 of record JAQISU010001244.1, read on the forward strand.
ATCCATATATATAGTCTGTCCATTCAGTACATTATTAATGTTCTATTCATTTAAATTGAATGACTTACTTATTTTCAAGCGTACTTCAGTTGAGAAAAATAAATCACAATGTTTTATTATTGCCTGCGCAAGAACAAATTAAATATCGAATGTATTGATTCAAATCGCATTTTACAGTTAATATTCTTTGTTGATATTTGCACTTACCATTTGGGGAGTAAGGACTCTAATATGCTCATGCGTTCTACTAAATCCCCGTTTGTAATTACAATTTACAAAGTTTCATAAAATAAATGATTTAAACTAAATGTACATAGCCTTTATCTGGCCAATCTTGCCATCTCGCCATACTTAATCAATTAATATACCTTCCTCAATGTGTCCTGCACACGTTCTTTTATTCATTTTTAATTAACTGCATATCCTTTATTGTCATTCCCGTGATCACATTTTTTATTCAAACTAGAATAACAATGTCCAGCATATTAAAGAAACGGCCACGATTTTGATAGCGGATGTGACTATGCATACGTAAGTTGTAAGGTAAAGCAAACAATAATTTCAATTAAAATGACTCTGTAAAATTATATTTCCAATCTGCTGACAGCTTTTCATTTGAGGGAAAAGAATGCCCTGACCAGTGCTGCGAAGTCAGAAAGAAAGCTCATCACCTACGGGATTTTGATTCCAGAATCAAAGCACATGTCTACCTATGGAGCGAAATATGCAGTTTATGTGGAAATTTAAAAAATGTTTAATCCAGCAATTTTACGGGAACTTGTACCAATGTCAGTTTGTGGTGATTGTAATTTTTTATATAGATGCAGTTTCTAGAGCACTGACTGGTTCAGAAAACCTTCACGAATTAATGCGACTACGAAATACAATATAAGTGATTTTGAATTCTATTTTCTATGATGAAAAATCCAACAGTTATGTAGATTTGAGCTGTGGTAATCACATCGTTGTTAGTAACTATTCAAAGCTTGTGAAATACGCTATTGATGCTGGTTCCTACTCTGAAATGGCGTACATTTATGAACTACGTGCCGGCATCTCCAAACCCATTCGTTCTTATTATCCGCCACAGTTACAAGCCGAGTCACAACCTTTTAATCGTAAGGTTGCTGGAAGGGCAGTGAACCAATCCGCATCTCCCGCAGGAGGCATAAAGTGGACTCAAATGTATATCCCACAAAGAACTAACGGGTTTATACCCAATCACTTTGTGCCTTTGGTATATGAAAACAAAGAGCATATGGTCATTGTAAATGTCGACGAATCCTTAGATGGCTCAGTAGATGTTTCTTCTGTTAATTCTGACATGACGGCAAAACACGTTAGTAACGAGTCACATACAGATATAATCAACGAAGTCACTGACACACAACGAGGTAAAATACGGAAATGACACACACAAACATCCAGCAAAAGGCAAATTAGACCAGTGTCATTTTCTTTACATGGGAAAATCAGTGGAATTTTTGTTAAAATCATATTCAAGAGTAGAATGCATTCCATGTGGTTTGTAAGAAAATGTATATTTCATTGTGAATAATGCGAACAACCTCGAGATGAGGTAGAATAATGGCAAAAGTTCTTTTTTCAGACGATTGTGGTGTATGGGATCCATTTGCTGGTGCATCCCATGAATCCAACTATTTGCTTTCTAACAACGGTACTCACATCATGATGTTTTTCTAAAACATGGGAGGTACATTCGTAAAACAAACTAAAGACAAATATGAAACTAAAAGTCATTAATCCATTAAGAATCTATCAGATAGACCGCATGTAGAAAAATAATAACTGTGAGTCCACGAACCACGTTCAAAAACAGATAGTTAAATGGAAGAAGAAAACGCAGACGGAATATATGCAACTAACACATGAATTAGTAACCCGAAAATTCAGAAATCTGAGGAGTGCTCTAGTATGCACTGGATAATTCCGGCATGCCGACAGTCATAAACTATTTGAGTTGAGAAAAACAGACTGGATAGAAATAATAGAACAACAACACATACTTGTTCAAACGCCACATCGACATAGACACAAAATACATGATTTTCACGGACAGTCAGACAACTGTTGTTGAACCAAGGACTAATTGACCGAAACCTGGACAAAGGACACGAAACATTAATGTATGAACTGTGATAATTATAGCTAAAAATGCTAAACATGAACCAGAGATGTCGTCATAATATCTTTATTTCATTGCTTTAGGTTAGGTTTATTTTACCTTATCTTGTGCACATGACCTGTAGTTGTATTTTTAAGAGGAGCATAATCCTGAATACTATTGGATTAATTGCTTACCTGAGTTGTCTTTGTCTATCATCATATATCGTGGCTTGTTACGATCACAGGATTAATCCCACTCTTGCATATGTACTATCTTATACACTTTGGTACTTTGTTACATTTCACTTTGACTTTGTGTATGTATTTCAATTCGCCGTTTATCATATATGTCAAATCAAGTAAGAAATAAAGGATTCATATAAACTTAAATTATTTTGCTTTTCATTACTATTCAAACATGTATGACTAATCAACGTTCACATATGTCCAAAAATAGACTTTCTTAACACCCATACATCATCATCATCATTGGCGCCTTAGTCTCGGGAGACCGTGCGGATAGCGCCCTTGGGGGTTCATCTGTCTCTGGGTTGTTGGCATCGTCTGTTGTGGTTGTGGAGACCTGTGCGCGAGTGACAGTCCCTCTTGCAGTTTGTGCAGACATGCTGGGAAGCCCCAGTTGCTGTGGTTGCTGTCACGTGGCCCTTTCTGATACATTTCTCTGCTGCCAACTGACCTCTACTCGTATCAGCGACTGAGATACCTTTACTTACTGTCAGTCCCCAGGTGCCTCTGTCCTCAGCCAGCACTTCCCAGCCATCAGGTGCGATGTCACATGCCTTCAGGTCCCTCTTGCATGCATCCTTGAAACGGAGTGAATGGCGGCCGACTCTTCTTGTGCCAGTGGCCAGCTGTCCATATAGGATGTCATTTGGCAGCCTCCCATCCTCCATGCGTTGGATGTGTCCCAGCCGTCGAAGGCTACGTTTGCTCAGAAGGGAGAACATGTTGTGGGTGTTTGGACGCTGTAGGATTTCGCTGTTTGGGACACGGTCTTGCCAGCTGATTTTCAAGATGCGTTTAAGGAACCGTATATGGAAGGAGTTGAGCCGGCGCTCTTACCTCATGTAGGTGTTCCAGGTCTCACTTCCATATAGAAGGGTGCTGAGAATGCAGGTTTGGTAAACTTTGACTGGATTGCATTGTCAGCGCGTTGTTTTCCCACACCCTCTTGGTCAGTCGTGACATGATGGTGTTTGCATTTCCAAGCCTTCTGTCCAGCTCCGTATCGAGGGAGAGAGTGTTGCTGATGGTTGATCCCAGGTAGGTAAAGTTGTTGACTGCTTCCAAGGTGACACCGTTGATTTTTTTATTGTAAGGCCAATGGTGGTATCTTGTACGCTGACCTTTATCTTTTCCAGGCTGATGCTGAGTCCAAACTTCATGCAGGCATCAGCAAAACGGTCTCCCAGTCTCTGAAGAGCTTCCTCAGTGTGTACCACAAGAGCTGCGTCATCTGCAAAAAGCATCTTCCTGATGAGCAGAGCCATCACTTTCGTCTTTGAGCGCAGTCGTGCCAGGTTGAACAGCCTCCCATCTGACCTGGTGTGTATATATGTGCCATCAGTGAACGAGTCAAAGGCGTAGGACAGAAGCAAGGAGAATAAAATCCCGAATAGGGTTGGTGCCAGAACGCAGCCCTGCTTCACACCGCTGTTAACTGGGAAGGAGGTTGAGGAAGATCCATCATACAGGACTGTTTCTTTCATATCTGCATGGAAAAAGATTATCATGCTGCGGAGTTTTGAAGGGCAACCGACCTTACTGAGAACTTAAAAAAGGCCCTTTCTGCTGAACAAGTCAAAGGCTTTGGTGAGGTCGATGAACATCATGTAGAGTGGTTGACCTTGCTCTCTGCTCTTCTCTTAGAGTTGTCATAAAGACAAGATCATGTCTGTTGTCGACATGCATGCTCTGAAGCCGCACGGTCTGCCAGCAACTGCAGCCTGTTAAGTATGATGCGGGCATACACTTTACCAACGATGCTCAGAAGCGAGATCACTCTGTAATTATTGCAGTCACTTCGGTTGCTCTTGTTTTTGTAAATGGTCAAAATTGTGGCATCACGCATGTCTTAGGGGACTGCTCCTTCCTCCCAGCAGAGGCAAAGTAGTTCGTACAGTGATTGGAGCAGTGTTGGTTTCCCACATTTGATAGCTTCACCCATACAACAAATTGTCATATCATCATAACTAGTATATATATATATATATATATATATATATATATATATATATATATATATATATATAGATATATATATATATATATATATATATATATATATATATATATATATATATATATATATATATATATGTATATATATATATATATGCCAAATATTTGGAAACCTTTTAAACAAAAGTTAAATTAAATGTTATTTACTTTTCAAAAAACTATATCATTAAAAGAAATTATATTAAATATGTAATATAATGTCAGGAAATACTGTTGATACTTCGATGCTGTTCCCTTTCACTCTGTGTATATATTAACTCGCCATGTATCAGGTCTGTCGAATCAAGTACGACCAACTGACATCATTACAATAATTGTGCTATAAATGGGAAAAAAGTAGATTATTCTTATCAAAATCACATTAATCTTATTTTATTTTGCTTATTATTATTATTCAAACAAAAACAAAATAATATGTGTGTGGAAACCGATACACAGAGAGAACATGTAAATACATGTGTATTTCAGCTTTTCAGTGTATTTCGGTGTTTTAGGAACCCCTATCATACACAGTGGAATCAAGTACCAAGGACATATAATTATTTTTATGAAAAAAAATGAACAAGGTCATATAATTATTTTCATGAAAAAAAAGTATCATCATTTATCTTCATCAACAGCAGCAATATGAAATTATCATTAGCAGCAGTGAGTGGTCAAAAGCGCTCGCCTGTACCGAATACTACCATTTCACTTCTGTCAGCGTTGGCTTTAGTCTCTGGGTTGCATGTGAGAAGTCGTGCAGTGCAGTAGCCTGCAGTGAATCGTTGGTGCAACCACGGGCTTTGTCGGGTTCTTTCTACAAGAATTACACTGGCCGCCTATCATACGCTGAAAAATGGTGTTTGAACCTAAAACAATTATTATTGTCATGGAGTGTTTACTAGCAGCAGAGAGGGCGAATCAGACTTTTCTAATTGGGGTAGATTTTAAGCAAAACATTTTAAGTCTCCTTTTACCAAATGGAGCTTTAACGATTTTAAAGCCCTATTTGTCAAATTAGGGGTTTTTCGAAACCTCTTGGGGAAGAATAAAATTTTGCCAATGAAGCGTTAAAAAAAAGCGTCGACGAGGCAAATTCCTCGAAGACGAAATTGTCGCCGCATCTGCTGTTATGGGGCTAAAATCCTTTTAGGATTTCAACGGAATATTTTATCAAGTCCGATACGATATCGCGTCCGTGGGTCTGATAAATTTATCGTCACAAATCCGTGTTTGATTGACTGAGCGTGAATAAAGAAATTTCTAAGTCGATTATGATCCATATCACCGCAGCACCAAGTTTGCCAAATATTTCGTAGCGTATGAGTATCTACTCCGTTAAACACACACAATAAATTGCAGTTATATCTGATCACTTTTTGTATTTGAGTGTACCGTTGAGTGACATATATCACGTCAGTGCTTTTATGCCTGCCTCTGGAAAATATCCTAGCAGGATTCTTTTGATTGTCTAACATAATATCGTCATATATGACTAAATTGTTAATACTTCCGTCGATGGAATCAATACTCGGTGCGTTCTCGATATCAGTTATACATTCAATAATACCCTCGCCGGATTCTTCTACTGCTTTGTCATTAAAATCTTTTAACACGTTGTAACATCTCTGATTGTCTACACTCGGGGATACTAAATACAATTTGTTCCATTTCATCCATCTCGTTATTAAATTAAGTAGCAGTTGTGTCTTGCTGCTTCCAGATGGTCCGATTATAATCATTCTAATTGAATTCGGCAACATCGCATTGTGTTTAATAGGTTCTCGTCCTCGGGTAGCTGAATAATCAATTACATTCATGTCCTTATATATATATATATATATATATATATATATATATATATATATATATATATATATATATATATATATATATATATATATATATATATATTATGGATATATATTGTGTGAAATGTAAGGCGCGTACTGGCACAGATGACTTGACGACGATTACAACTAAAAATAACCGATCAGCACTTTCTGGTAAGTGTGTACAATGCAATACAAAGAAATTTAGATTCGTTTCTATGAGATCTGCAGGAAATGCTAGCATTTCTGATGATTTAAAAAAAAAAACGAGGAGGTGATATCGCAGCCAAGCTAACTAAACTCCCAGGAACACCATGGGCAAAGTATCCAGGAGAAAAACACCTTCCAGGGTATAGTTATTGTGGACCCGGAACCAGACTCGATATTAGACTCGACGATCAAAACCAACCCAAACCCGGTGAAGAACCAATAAACGCTATTGATAAAGCATGTCATGCTCATGATGTCGCTTATAAAAGCAGCAATCTCCAACACAGACATATCGCAGATGTGAAATTAATTCACGCGTTGAATTCTATCACTGATAAATCTTTCAAAGAAAAATTGGCTTCACGGTTAATAAAATCAGCGATGAAAGGTAAATTGATGTTAGGTGCCGGTAATTAATAACAACATGGAATGTATTTACTATTCTCCAAAAGGATACTGGAGGGGTAAGGCAGCAATTGGTAAACTCGCTAGTGCAGCATCGGTGAAATATACCACCGCGGCTAATTGGTTATCCAAACAGGCAATATGGGAAATTTATCTACCACCGCATAAACAAATTAACTTTTCACATTTTGATGTCATCGTACCCAAGCTGATTTATTATTTTTACCGCATGATGGTGGTTACAAATACGCGTTAACTGTAGTTGATTTTGCGAGTCGATACATACAAGCAGAACCGTTGAAAACAAAGTCGGCCACTGAAGTAGCTTCTGCATTTGAAAGGATTTATCGAAGGGGTCCTCTGCGCTGGCCAAATCTTTTACAAGTTGATCCTGGCAAGGAATTTCAGGGTGCGGTTCTATCAACAATGAAACATCATAATGTCACCATCACACGAGGGCATACTGCACTACATCGCGATCAGGCAATTGTTAAACGGTTTAATCGGACACTTGCTGAGCGGTTATTTGGATATCAATACGCAAAGGAATTCATTCAGGATAAACGATCCCGCGAATGGGTCAAGAGATTATCAGCTGTAATTACCGCGTTAAATAATGAGATTACTCGAACAATCAACATGAAAGCTAACAACGCGATTTAAAAGAAGTATATACCACAACCACGAAACGCTAGCGTTTCCCAGCCAATACTCGGTAATGTCACTGTTAGGTATTTATACGAACCGGAAGAGCTTGAAGGTGGCACAAAAACGGCTATTGATCCTATTTGGAGTGTTACCGCGCATAAAATATCTAGTATAACACGATCCACGGGTAGACCAGCAATCTATAGATTGGATTTGACCGCTCCTCAGCGAGGATTTACTCGTGAACAATTGCAAGTGATACCCGAGATACTCAATTACCACCGCGTGGTCTAAACTAGTACCTCTTCGTCTGTTGCATTCAAGACAAATCAGCATCACATTATCCCTGGTATGACCTACACTGCTATCTTTTCTGTCTACGGTAAATTGTCGAGGATCTTTATACGACCAACACCAAAGCATTATACAATTGCAACTCGCGCAGTGATTATTCTGTTGTTGCTTCAGCATAATTATTAATTCGGCATCAATATCAAATTCTCTATTTTTTTTGTCTTGTTGTTTATAACCAGAAAGTTCTTTTCTGATTATATCATTATCAACAATATCACTTATTGTAGTGTCGTTATAGTCTAGAACAATTCTTCGAAGTTGATTTATTCTTCGTACTCTGGATACTGCAAGATAGACTAAATTTGACCACTCGATGTGATTATCTACTATCCAAACAATTGTATCCGATATAGTCAATCCCTGTGAAGAATGTATCGTCGCTGCGTAACCTAGCGTCCACGGGGATTTATCAGCACGCAATGCATCTTCGACGACGACGCTGATATCAACCAGTACAATATCATTTAACATTAAATTCTGCTTTTCACTCTGTCCTGGAATATCAACTTCAATATTCTGTTTTCGTGTATCCGAAGGCCTATATCATAACGGTACTGGAAGTGTTGTAAATTTTTTCTTTATGCAATTCAAATAACTTCATCTGACTATTTTTCTACTTGCAATTATCAAATCGTTTGGTCTCCATGTTTCCCAAAATTCCTCCATGGGAGTTTCTGAAATTATTTCACGCGCTATCTCACATTGAATTCTATCCGGTTGTAATCTAATTAGTTTCTTGAACTCGCGTAATTGTTCATCAAGTGCTCTATGATCGGTGTTAATTTCTTCATAATAGTCTACAAAATTCTTTAGCCAATCATGCGGTGATAAACCGACAAATGGTGGTGGTTGGCCATGATCGCCGCACATGACGACTTTTGTGTTCTCGTGCAATAACCAATCGAGAAATTTTTGTAATATATCTAACGACACCGTGCATATCTCATCCCAAATTATGACTTCAGGAATAAAGTTCTCGCCCATTCGTGCAGGAGTCCATACGTCACCTTTCCATTGAAAGGAACTGTGATAAGTACAAGCATTTACCCCTCGTTGTTTCATTTCTCTTGCTAGTCTGTGTGTCGGTGTTAGCACAATCATGTTTGATTTGGAAACGCTAGCGTTTCTACGAAATAACTCAATCGCACGAGTCGTCTTTCCTGACCCACCACAGCCGTTTAATAATCTGTTTTACTTCTACATATTGGATCAGATATCTCCGGTGCGTTATAACGCTCTGATATTTTATCGCCGCTCAAATATTTATCCTCAATCGTAACATCTGCTGATTCGGAATAATCACACGGTATTTCTTTTTAATTCTCCATGATCCCCAACTCTCGTTGCTACCGCTAATAAATTCAGCCACTGCTTCGCTGTGTTTCGCGTTGGTATAAATGAATCAGTAGCTACTCTAACTGCGGTGTCAGGAAATCTATTTATCATCGAAAATAAATTGATAGAAGCATAAGCCAGCATATATGCTCTCAAATGTGTATACTGAAGATTTTCTCCGTCTGCGTAAGTAACAATTGTACCAAATTTTGTTCCATCGGACTAGAAAGCGTCTTTACGATCGACGTATATACCCTTAGATGTAATATCCGCGATTATAAAATCGTAATCAGCGCTAACTATAATCAATCGTGAAGAATATCTGTTATTGTCGTATTTTCCACCTTGAGTGAATTTACCGATTATTCTTCTACCAAGATCTTTCGCGTCTTTGTTTCTGATTTCAAATAACTGTTTGGACCATTTCACGATATATTCTTCGTCGAGATCAGGAAACTGGTTTCGTTGTTCGCTGATTATACTATCTAGACGTTCAGGTTGTGGTAACCAGACTTCCGTCTGAGCTCGATAGGATATAATCGCTTCACTGACAATCAGCGATTTTAACATCCTACAATCGATCATATACCGTAACAGCACTATTGGCATCCAGTGTTTCACAGACATGTGTCTACCAATCCAAACGTAACAGCACGGATGAAGTCCTGTAGCTAATTCAAATGACACCACACGAGCGAATCCGGTTAAATCAAAATCACGCAGTGGTCCATTAATTGCAAAACGGGTCATCTCGTGTATGGGATGTCCAAATCGTTTAAAATATCTAGAAAACTCCCTGGGTAACACGCGACTATATCAACTGTAATAATACTTTCACGGTCGTATTTTGTATTCCATAATCCACCGTGGTTATATTCTATACAACTTGATTTGATGTCTGTGAGAAATTCAGCTCGCGTTGGTTTCCACGAGTTTTTCTTTCTTGCAAAATGAGCTGCAACCGACGAAATTGTAAAACAGTTTGTTAATAATTGTTCGTCGTCGAAACTCTCCGAGAAACTACTAGCTAGTGTTTTTATTGCCTGTTGGAGGGCTTCAGTGAGGTATAATTCTCCACTGGGTCTTACAGACTGATCGAATCCGCCCTCGGGGTTTTCGGCGCTGTGAAGTAAACACTGATACATGATAGTTTTTACTCAACAGGTGAATAAAATCGAACAATTGTTTCTCAGAGAATTCTGGAGCGGAAAATTCTTCGGGTATATACCTTATTGTTCTATTTCGCGAGAGTATTGTTACCCCAGGTGTCAATGCGTGTTCGTTATGATCAATAATTTTGATTGGAGCTCCTTGTGATTATATTTCGGTTCGTATAATACTTCACCGGTTATCGTCATTACCGATATTGGAAATCTTAATGATTTATCTAATTCAGGTTTTCCCTGAATCGATGCTCCGTTTTTCCTAACTGTTAATTCCCAGTCATTTATTTTTTTTGTCGTAGATCAGTCAATTTATTCCCCGGGATGCATTTGTGAAGTGTTCTATTATTCGTTCTGCTACACAATTGAGTGGCAAAGCCACTGATGACGAAGTCAGTTTCATGGTTTTTAGTTTTTTAATACTCGGTTTATCATTTAACGGATATATCCCGTAAACAACTGCTGTTACAGGATAAGATCTTTCGTAGTACGGTTTGTCAATTCCAGTCAAAATTCCTGGTTTGGAATCTTGACTCACAGTGACAGTTTTCTTGTCCTTGAGAATTGGTTCAAATTTATCACGAATAATCCAATCTCCAGTGTCTGAACGGATAATGAATTTTATTCTAAAAAAATACCTTTTCCGCGAAAGATGTGAAATTATCACTGCCTCGTTTTTATCGTTCATGGTAGCGTCAACGATACCATCAATTCGAAATGTCGACCAACAATGAGATGCTCCATCACGCTTGAATTCATTAAAACAGTCTCTGATTTTAGTTATCATAGTTCTATCAAGAATTAGCATTTTTCCAGGGTGTAATTTTCGATAATCTCTCAAACTCCTTCATGCTATAATTAAAACAAGTATTTAAATAGAAGAATTATGTATAATGAATCATTGCAAATGGCTTATGATTGGATCAACAACTCCGTTTAACAAATCATGCAGAAAGGAGTTCTGTGGATATTATATGCAAAGTGTTCGACGTGGAAGCCTTGGTCCTATTCCTTGTATTCGATGTGGGGTAGGGGTGCGTGGTAAATCACAATTGTATCTTAGTTGCGGTGGCAAACGATACAGAGAATTGAAGCGTTATTATGACAAAAGAATCAAAGATTCCGTTAAAAACTCCATCAAAGATTTTCCCAGAAATTGCCAGCAATTTCCAAAGATTCCAGTGGGACCCAAAGTGGGGTATCAATTCAATGTCCTGGTAATGTTCTCAGCGATATAGCACGATTAGAAGTTCTCATCGGAGGGAAACGAGCTGGAAATAACTCACCGAAAATAATCAATGAAGCAGCTGATATATGCAGGCGGTTATTTGCCGGCGGTATCATGAACATTGGTCGATACCGAGATTTCATTGATGAGTTAGTGGTAAATCCTACGGATGGTTACCACAGCGACTAAGTCAAAAATCCTTTGGATTGGAAATAGTTTACGATGAAAATTGCTAGCAATTTTACAATTAGATAAATATCATTTAAATAAGATGATCATACACTACAACCATGACAAACCAGCCAGCGTCTATGTAGTAAACTCGCGGTTTCCGGTTTATAGCGCGTACTTTGGTGATGGTTTCGGTAATACAATTGCGGGGTTATTTGCCAGAATAGCTCCAAAAGTGGCGCCGCTAGCAAAACAATTATCGATGAAAGCCATTGATGTTATTCGTGATAAGGGTATTAGTGCTGTTGGAGATCTTGCCGGGAAAGCGTTTTCAGCCGCGAAGGATAAATTAACAGCGCTAGTTTGGCGGCGAAGGAAACCGGGACCACTACCGTCTACAGCAGAGATGCCTGCGAGTGTTAGTAAAATTATAAATAACGCAGTAGATCAAAAACTAGCGTCGCTGGTGATTCTGTCATACACCAACGACCAAAGCAACATCGCAAATATGATAGCGCGAAGTGGCTTACAAGCACGACGGGGAAAATCATACGGATTTTCACGCTAGTGTGAAATTGATAGCAATGTCCAATTCGCAGGTGAAAATCGCGATTTAGACTTTGATAAATAGAATAAAATGTTTAAACGGTCACCTGATCCAGCGTTTGATATAGACGCCCCAGTCCCCAAGGATGATTCTGTACGCGATGATCAATATTACGCCTATCATGCAATAGACTGAAATAGAAGATCAAGAATTGAACTTCAAGTTCATGATACCAGTAAATACTTTCTACCCGCTGAAGCGTTTTTTCGAAGTAGAAGGAGAACTTGTAACAGCTGCTGATACTCCTGCTGTACCAGCACCGTATCCAGTTGTTACTCAAGTCGGGTTTGTCAATAATGGTATCATGGCGCTATTTGAGAGTGCAAGATATCTCATCGATGGAAAAGAGATTGAGTCGATATATCGCGATGTTGATGTGGCTACAACAATAATCGTGTTAGCGAGATATTCTGATGATTATACAAGATCCGCGGGTCCTTCTATGATGTTTGCTTAGGATGTTAAAAATGCCGCTGGAAGAAATCAATTTTTTGTAAGACGACCACAGAATAATGCTGGTAATGCTAATGTTGATGTCGAGAATATGATTATAAACAAAGCAGTAGGGGGGGGGGCGAATCGGACATTTGCTCCAGACATCATTTGCTCTAAATCTAACAAACATCTCGAGAGAATTAATTCGAATCCTTCTTTTTCAACCAAGAAAAGGATTACTTGCTCGAAACATAAGTTTTTCGCAAATCATACTCCAAGGCCGTTTCCATCGTTTAGTCAAAATACGGTCTCGTCGTTATGTGATACCCCCCCCCCCCCCTGCTGCTATGGGTTAATAATTTATTTCAACCAAATATTTGATCAAGTCCGATACGATATCGTGTCCGAGGATCATGTAAATTTATTATTATAAATCCATGCGGGGTTGACTGAGCGTTACTAAAGAAATTTCTAAATTTATTAAAGTCCATATCGGAACACCATGTCTGCCAAATACTTCGTAACGTATGTGTATCAACGCCGTTAAACACAGCTAGAATATTACAGTTATCTCTGATCACTTTTGGAATCTGAGTGTATCGTTGAGTGACATATATCACGTCGGTGTTTTTATGCCTGCCTCGGGAAAATATTCTAGCTGAGTTTTTTTGATTGTCCAACATCACATCGTCGTATACAACTAAATTGTTAATGCTCCCATCAAGGTCATCCACGGATGGTGCCTCGTCAATATCAGTTATAAAATCAATGGCGTTCTCACCCTTAATTTCTGATGCATTCTCGTTAAAATCCTTTAACACTTCATAGCATCGTTGATCATCCCACTTCATCCATCTCACTAATAAATTGAGCAACAATTGCGTCTTGCCGGATCCAGATGGCCCGATTATAATTGCGCGGATAGAGTTTGGTAGCGCTGCATGATGCTTAAATGGTTCTCATGTTTTAGTCGCTGAAAATCAATTATATTCATATCTCTATACATAAATTATGGATCTATATTGTGTGAAGTGTAAAACGCGTACTAACACAAATGATGTGAGGGCGATTACAACTAAAAATATCAGATCAGCACTTACTGGTAGATGTGCAACATGTGGTATAAAAAAGTTTAGATTTGTTTCTATGAAATCCGGAGATGTTTTAAAAAAAAACGAGGAGGTGGTATCGCAGCCAAATTGGCAAAGCTCCCTGGAACCCCATGGGCAAAAAACCCCGGAGAAAAGCACCTTCCAGGATATAGCTTCTGTGGCCCCGGAACACGATTAGATATCAGACTTGATGATCAAAATCAGCCCAGACCCGGCGAGTATCCGATAAACGCTATTGATATTGCGTGTCATGCTCATGATGTTGCATATGATAAAAGCAGCAATTTGCAACACAGGCATCTTGCGGATGTGAAATTAATTCATGCGTTAAATGCTATTCCTGATAAATCTTTCAAAGAAAACTTGGCTTCGTGGTTGGTAAAATCAGCTATGAAAGGCAAATTGATGATGGGCGCTGGTAATTAATGATATGGAATCTATTTATTATTCTCCGAGGGGATACTGGAGGGGTAACGCTACAATCAATAAACTCGCCAACGCCGCAAATGTGAAAAAGGCCACTGCGGCTAATTGGTTATCCAAACAGGCTATATGGCAAATTTATCTACCGCGTCCTAAACAAATCAATTTCTCGCATTTTGATGTTACCGGACTCAATGAAGTTCATCAAGCTAATTTATTGTTTTTACCACATGATAACGGTTACAAATACGCGCTAACCGTAGTTGACGTTGCGAGTCGACACAAACAAGCAGAACCGCTAAAAACAAAATCATCACCTGAAGTTGCTTCTGCATTTGAAAGGATTTATCGACGAGGCCCACTCCGCTGGCCAAATCTGTTACAAGTTGATCCTGGCAAGGAATTTCAAGGCGCTGTTTTATCAGCGATGAGACATCACAATGTCACCATCAGACGGGGGCATACTGCACTAAATCGCGATCAGGCAATTGTTGAACGATTTAATCGGACTCTTGCTGAGCGGTTATTTGGATATCAATACGCAAAAGAATTCATCGAAGAAAAGCGATCCCGTGAATGGGTCAAAAGGTTACCAGGGGTAGTTGCAGCGCTAAATAACGAGATTACCAGAGCAATCAATATGAAACCTAACAACGCAATAAAGAAAAAGTATGTACCACAACCACAGCGGGATAGCGTTTCTCAGCCTATTCTCAGCAATGCCACCGTGAGATATTTATATGAACCAGGAAAACTAAGGTGGTAAAAAAGGGCTACTGATCCTATTTGGAGTTTCACTATGCATAGCATATCTAGTATAACACGATCAACTGGTAGACCACCAATCTATAAATTGGATTCAACTGCCCCTCAGCGGGGTTTTACACGCGAAAAACTACAATTGATTCCCGATGATACACAATTGCCTCCGCGCGGTCTTAACTAGCGCCGTTGCGTCTATTACACTCAAGACAAGTCAACATCACATTATTTCTGACATGACCGAGACTGTTATTTTTTCTGTCTACGGTAAATTGGAGAGGATCTTTATCCGAATACTGCCAACGCATTATACAATTGCAACTCGCGCAGTGATTATATTGCTTCAACGCGATTATTAATTCACAATAAATGTCAAATTCTCGTTGTTTTTTTTGTCTGGTTGTTTGTAACTACAGAGTTTTTTTTATTAATGATGCTAAACATCAATATCATCCATTGTGGTGTCATCATCGAAAACAATTCTTCGAAGTTGATTTATTCGCCGTACTCTAGACACCGCAAGATAGACTAAATTTGACCACTCAGTGCAATTATCGACTATCCAAACAATTGTATCCGCGAAGGTTAATCCCTGCGAGGAATCTATCGTCGTTACATAACCCAGTATCCATGGCGATTTATCAGCACGCAATGCGTCTTCGACAACACTGATATCAACCAGCACAATATCATTTAACACTAGTGTTTGTCTTTCGTTTTGTCCTGGAATTTCAACTTCAATATTCTGTCGCCGTGTATCACAGGGTCTATAACACAACGGCAGTTTTTCTTTGTGAAGCTTAAACAACTTTTTCTGAAGTGTGTCTCTGACTATCTTTCTACTTGCCACTACAAAATCATTTGGTCTCCACGCTTCCCAAAATTCCTCCATGGGAGTTTCAGGAATTATTTCTCTGATTATTTCACACTGGATTCTATCCGGTTGTAATCTAATTAATTTCTTAAACTCGCGTAATTGTTCATCAAGTACTCTATAGTCAGTATCGATTTCTTCATAATAGTCAACAAACCCTTTTAACCAATCATGTGGACCCGAGCCGACAAATGGTGGTGGTTGGCCATGATCTCCACACATTATCACCGATGTTTTCTTTTGCAGCAACGAATCAAGAAACATCTTTAATACATCTACTGAAACAGTACATATCTCATCCCAAATAATAACCCGCAGGGATAAATTTTCCACCCATTCGTTCAGGGGTCCATTTGTCGCCGTTGTATCGAAAAAAAAACTATGATAAGTGCAAGCGTCGACGTTTCGTTGTTTTATCTCTCGCGCTAGTCTATGGGTCGGTGTCAGCACAATCATATTTGCTCGACCTTGATATAATTCAATCGCCCGAGTCGTTTTTCCTGACCCGCCACAGCCGTTTAAATAAACTGTTTTATATCTACAAATTGGATCTGATATCGATGGTGCATTAGAACGCACTGATAAATTATCATCGCGTAAGTAATTACTTTTACTTTCAACGTCTGCTGATTCAGAATACTCACGCAGCATTTCTTTTTTAATTCTCCATGATCCCCAGCTTTCATCCGAATTAGTAAATTCAGCAACTGCGCAAGTGTACTTGCTGTTAATGTAAAATGAATCAACGGCAACTCTAACCGCAGTGTCAGGAAATCTATTTATCATTGAAAATAAATTAATACAAGCATAACCCAGCATCGACGACCTCAAATGTGTATACGGGGATCTGTAACCGTCGCTATAAGTAACAACCGTACCCAATTTTGTTCCATCGGACAAAAAAAGCGTCTTTACGATCCACATATATGTTTTTGGATACTGCATCCGCGATCACAAAGTCGTATTCGGTGTTATCCATAATCAGCCGTGAACAATATCGTTTATAGTCGCATATTTTTCCTCCCTGAGTGCATTTCCGATTATTCTTCTGCCGAGATCTTTTGCTTCGATGTTTCGTTGATTAAATACTCGTTTGGACTACTCAATGATATATTCTTCGTCGGCATCAATATGTTTTCTGGATTCGTCAATTATACTATCAAGACGTTCCGGTGTTGGTAACCAGACATTGATTTGTTTCCGATATGATATAATTGCTTCACTGACCGTCAGCGAAATTAACATTTTTATATCAATCATGAACCGTAATAACGCTATTGGCAGCCACTTCTTTTCAGACATGTGTCTACCAATCCAAATATAACAACAGCGATGAAGTCCTGCTGCAAATTCAAATGATACTACACGAGCGAATCCAGTTAAATCAAAATCAGGCAGCGGACCATTAATTGCAACACGAGTCATTTCATGTACGGGGTGTCCAAATCGTCTAAAATACTCAGTACACTCTCCATAACCAAGAAAACTCGCTGGATAACAAGCAACCATATCAACTGAAATGATATTATCATGGTCGTATTTGTTTTTCCATAAACCACCATGATTAAATTCTAAACAACTAGCCTCAATGTTTGGCAAGAATTCTACGCGTGTTGGTTTCCATGCGTTTTTGATTCTCGCAAAATGAGCTGCAACCGACGGGATTGTAAAACAGTTTGTTAATAATTGTTCATCATCGCTGATGATTTCATCATTGCTGTTGCCTTCGCCACACGCCGTTAAAAACCCACTAGCTGTTTTTTTTTCATTTTGTTGTGAAATGCTTCAGTGCGGTATAATTCACCGTTTGGTCTTACAAATTGGTCAAAGGTATCCGTGTCGTTTTCAGTGCTGCGAAGTAACCACATCGACACGGGGTCGTTTTTACTCAAATGCTCAATAGCATCGAATAGTCTCTCTTCAACGAGAAAACCATCCCTGGAGAATTCTTCTCGTAAGAATTCGTCGGGTATATACTTTATTGTTCTGTTTCGTGGAAATATTGTGACCGCGGACGTCCATGCGTGTTCGTCATGATTAATAATTTTGATTGGAGCTCCCTTTGATTTATATTTTGATTCGTATAAAACTGCTCCGGTTATCGTTGTAATGTTATTCTAAATCTCAGCGACGTTTCTAATTTTTCTATATCGCTAATAGTTGCTCCGCGGTCTTTCACCGTTAACTCCCATTGAGCTATTTTGCTACGCCGTAGATCGGTAAGTTTGTTCCCTCGGGATGCATTTGTAAAATGTTCTGTTATTCGTGCTGCTACACAATTTAGCGATGAAGTCGCCGGCGACGACTGTTTCATTGGTTTTACTTTTCCTATATCGGGTTTTTCATTTAAGGATATATCCCATACACAACTGCTGTTTCAGGATATGCTTGTTCATAGTATGGTTTGTCAATTCCAGTTAACAGACCCGGCTAAGAATCACGGCTAACAACGACTGTTTTCTTGTCTTTGAGAATGATTTCAAATTTGTCTCGTATAATCCAACCGCCTGATTCTACACGGATAATGAATTTCAGTCTAAAAAAATACTTTTTGTTGCCAAGTTGTGATAACATCAACGCTGCGTTTCTGTCGTTCAAGGTGGCATCAACAACACCATCAATTCGAAATGTTGACCAGCTATCAGATGCACCGTCGTGCTTGAATTCATTAATACAATCGCGTATTTTATTTATCAGGGCTCTATCCGTTATTGCCCGTTTTGGCACATCTTTGAGGGTTCTATCGAGATTAAATTTAACGTTTTTGTAATGTTTAATTGCTGATAATCTCTCGAATTCATCATTCATATAATTAAAACAAGTATTTATTTAGAAAAATTTAGTATAATGAATCACTGCAAGTGGCTAATCATTGGATCAACAACAACGTGTAAAAAAACATGCAGAAGCGAATTCTGTGGGTATCATTTACAAAGCGTCCGCAACGGTTCCTTTGGCCCCTTCCGTGCCTCCGATGTGGGGTAGGGGTAAGGGGAAAATCGCAGTTGTGTCTCAGTTGTGGCGGCAAACGATAAAAAGAACTAAAACGCTACTATGACAAACGAATAAAAAATGCAGTCATTGATCCTACCGATGACTCCGTCAGCGACAAAATCATAAAAAACCTCAAGACTACATTGATAGACTTATAATTAAAGCAAATAATAAATTAGACAAGTAGTATTATTATACAAATGAGCCAAGATTTCAGACCTCACCCAGTGCTTGTTAATTATGAAGCATCCCGTGATGGTGTTGTTAGAAATTGCAGACTAAAGAAACCGGTTGGATGGGTAAATAATATGGGATATTGGATGTTTACAGCCGGGAAGAAGACATATCTTAATCACAGAATAATCTATGAAGCATTTTACGGATTAATCGAAGACGGATTTGTGATTGATCACGTTGATGGATTCCCTCAAAATAACAAATTGGATAACTTACGAGCTGTTACTCAGCGTCAGAATACAAAATTAGGTGGAACCGGCAAACACGCAAAAAAGGCAAAACATGTAAATCATTTGATACAGAAACCAACGAAGAAAAAATATTTCAGTCAATAAATGAAGCCAGTAGATATTTCGATATTTGTAGTCCTTCAATACGATTTATTGCAGAAAATATAACTAAATTAGCTCTGTCAAAGAAAAATGGCCCTAAAATAAAATTCGAATACATCTGAAACGATTTAAGGGAAATAAATCTTTTAAGGATACTTAATTAAGTTAATAAAGTAACCTCTGGGTCTCTCTGACGTCATAGGGCGCCAGCGAGATTGCCAAATGAGTGTTTTTTTTTTTTAAAATTAGAGATACAGTATTCTATAAAAATATGGATATCAAAGATGTAAATGCTATAATTGCTGAAATTTCAAATTTGAAAAATCGAGGGATAGTATTATCTAAAGATCTCGACTGCGACAGAATTACCTCGGAATATGAAGACATTGAGTATCAGTCTAGTAAGGGTCGTTATGTTTTACCTAAGATGTACAGGCTCGTGAAAGGAATTCAAAAGTCCATCAATGTTTGTTGAATGTATTTATAACGGTATTTAGCACCGTTGAAGCAATACGTCAAAAGCTCGGCCAAGAGTATCAAAAACGAACTGAAATTAGTTCTAAGGTTTTTGATCTTAGAAAAATGTTAAACGAGGAAAAACGCATCCTAACCACGTTAGCGTTGCTATAAAAAATAGGCTTTCAGTAAATTTTTGTTAGCGTTTTTTGTAACACTTGTTACATTTGTCACATAAAATTTTCTCCTGAAAGAATACTCAGCAGTTTGGGCTTGCTCATGCAGTTATGTGCGTACTGAATGATCTGGCTGTGGTAGCAAGTAATCACCGCGACGCCTCCATTTTCACGTAGTTGTTGTTGTTGCCGCGTCGTTAACAAAAATCGTTCATCGCCGTTCTCAGATATTACAATTTTGAAACCCGCAGCGATGTTATTTCTGAAACATTCGCGGATAGCGTCGTACAGTTTAACCCTGTCGGAGATGGATACGTTAGCTTGATAGTACATTATTTAATAACTCAGCTTTTAATTGTGATAGTTTCACATTTGAAAACTCAGTTCACAAACAATATATGGTAGGTGAAACGCTTAGAACTAAATTAGCCCGAGAGCGGCTAGCAGCAATTAAAAAGTTTTTACCGGTTCGAGACAGACTTCGCGAGAAACTTCAACAACGACAACAAATGCAAACTGACTTTTCTGTGTCAAGTGAACAACTGTTTACTCAGATAACAAGTGCGACCAAAGATGTGAAAAAGTTAACTGAAGTAGCGATATACGGAGATATTCCTGGAAAAAAACGAGCATAGAAGACGTCGCTGCTTGATACGCTTGAAAAGATATCAGCAGAGACCGAACAAACACGCACAGGGATACAACAGCTATCCAGTGATATAAAAACTCAACGAGAAATTGAAGAACGCGAAGAAGAACAACAAGGTGCAGCTGTAGGAAAAGACTATTCACCTAGAAATATATTTTCAGTCGTATCATTAAATAGAATTGAAAGACTCGGTAAGGAATCCGAATTAGCTGATTTCGCTAGAGAAAATTTTCCAAAGGGTAAAAGAGAGATTTTATTAAAATACGGGTTTGAAGATTTTATAAAAAAACACAAGGGATTGGGCATCAATAATATATCTAGCAAAACACGGCGGGAATAAAATCTTAACGTTACGGCACCCTGATTTGGATAACTTTCTAGCTGCGGTTGAAAGCGGCCCACAACCACCATCTTATACGGAGGATCCAATCCCGGAACTAACAGACATAAAAGCAGAAGCCGGTTCTAAGAAAAAAAGCGGAAAAGGATATTCGATTGGAAATCCTTTGGATTTCAACGCAACCGTGACATGTCCTGGTAATATTCTCAGTGATATATCAAGATTAGAAGTACTTATCGGGGGAAAACGAGCCGGAAACAACTCCGTCGAGATAATTAATGAAGCAGCTGATATCTGTAGACGATTATTTGCCGGCGGTATCATGGGCATTGATGTATATCGAGAACTCATTGCTGAATTAGTTGAAAATCACAGAGATGCTCATGGTTATGATGAAAATCCTATGGATTTTAGCGATTGAAATTCTTGGAAACGCTAGCGTTTCATAATTGAAAAAACTATTTTTTTTATAACAAGATGATCGTACGCAACAACCATGATAAACCCGTAAGCGTCTACGTGGTGAACTCACGATTGCCTGTTTATAGAGCATATTACGGAGATGGTCTCGGCAATACCATTGCGGGGTTATTTACAAGAATGACTCCCAAGGTGGCGCCGTTAGCTAAACAATTATCAATGAAAGCCATTGATATTATTCGTGATAAGGGAATCACCGCTGTTGGAAATCTTGCCGGAAAGGCATTTTCTGCCGCTTAAGGTAAAATAACATCATTGGTGCGACGACGAAAAAAGCAACCAGTTGTACTGCCATCTACAACAGTGATTCCTGAAAGTGTCAGCAAAGCAATAAATAGCGCAGTGGAAGAAAAATTAGCGTCGTTGGCTGCTTCGGTGACTCCGTCATCCGTAGCTGCGTCGCTGGCGAACAGTAACCAAGATGATATCGCAAACATGATAGCAGGAAGTGGTTTGAAACGAAAACAAAAACGACGATGATAACAAAGAATTTCACGATCGAAAATACTGATGTGAATAATAATAATAATGTTCAAAAGAACAGCTGATCCAGCGTTAGATATGGAAGCCCAAGTACGCAAAGATGATTCCGTCCGCGATTATCAATTTTATTCCTATCATGCAATACAACCAGATATTTGATCGCGAATTGAACTTCAAGTCCATGATACCAGCAAATACTTTCTACCCGCTGAAGCGTTTATCGAAGTAGAAGGAGAACTTGTACGACTTACTGATACTCCTGCTGTACCCGCCACCGTATCCAGATGGTGCCAAAGTCGGCTTAGTCAATAATGGTATCATGGCGCTATTTGAATCCGCGAGATATCTCATTGACGGAAAAGAGATTGAGTCTATAGAACGTGATGTTGATGTGGCTACAACAATAATTGGGTTAGCAATATATTCTGACGATTATACAAAATCAGCAGGTCCATCTATGATGTTTGCAAAAGATAATAAAAACACTGCTGGACACACTCAATTTAGTGTACGACGACCAAATGATCGTGCTGGTCCTCCCGCCCCTGCTGCTGTCGAGGATATGATCATAAATACTGATCTCCAGTACAATCTAGGAGCTGCAATACGAATAGCAATGTTGGCAGGACAGAGTAGATCGTTTTCATGTGCGATTCCGTTGCATCATATATTTGGATTCTGCAGAAATGTACGAAAAGTTATTTATGGAGCGAAGCATACAGAAGTACTCGTGCGAAAGGGTAGTGACGATGATGCAATCTGGAGAATTCCAGCGGATCCTGCAAATCCAGATGCTGACGCTGGTAAAGTCATTTTAATTAAATTGGTCTTGTGGATGCCAGTAATGACCCCATCAATTACCACAGAACGGCGACTACTATCATTTATGGATGTGGGTGGCAAATCATTGCTAAGTTGGCTAACAACAACAACAGATGTTAAGCAATCAAATATCAATGGTACATTTACATGGAACTTGGCATCACAGCAAGGCGTTTCAGCTCCACGTCATATATTTATCGCGTTGCAGGATATGACAAGAGTGAATTCACAATTGCACAGTCATATGATATTTGATCAATTAGGAGTTACTGAGGTCTCGTTGAGAATAAATGGCCAGCAGGAACCATCCGAAGACATACAACTTAATTTCGGTCAAAACCATATTGCTCGCGTGTACCATCGTATGCTGTCATATATGGGCCGTGATCAAAATGTTGATACTGGTTTGCAAATATCGCAATATGATTTTAAGAACTTGTATCCGATCTACTACTTTTCGCTGGAACATCTTGATTTAACAAGGCAATCCGTCGTTAATATGCACTTCAGAGCTAATGTCCTTCGTGGCGCTATTGCTAATTATAGAGCGGTTGCTGTCATTCTCAGTGATAAATCAATGCTACTTGAAGGCGTTGGTGGACGAATAAGACTTATTGATGCACCAGTGGCAAATATGTAAACGATTCAAAATTAGATCAATTGAAAGCATAAATGTGTTTTACAATAAAATGCCATATAGTATTGTTAGTGTCAAGCTGACTGATGGTCAAGTCAAGAAATTGCGATCAAAATCCGCTAAAGAATGTGGAACAACAATAACGTTAAAACCAGCGCAGATGTCCGGCGGTACACATAAAATATCACTGACGCATCGTCAAATAAAACATTTCAATGATGCGCTAAAGAATAAGCGAGGGGTTCAAATTGTATTTTCAAAGGCTGCAGTCGCCAACATGATAAAATCAGGTGGTATATTTCCATTGTTAGCTCCAATACCAGCATTGATTGCAGCGGCTTCCCAAGCGGTGGCGTTGGGAGCCGTTGCTACCACGGCACGGATGGCATTGAAAAAGGCAACTGGGAAAGGATATAAAAAAGGGAAAGGGGTTGTACCTACCAGCAACCCCGTATTCATGGTACAGCGGAAAGGGTCTAAGAATACCAGGAACGGTTTATTAGTTGAAAACCAAATTCTTCCCATGTCCAATTTTGATTTAATTGATGCTGATAAAAAACTAGCGATAAAAAACTTCAGAGGGGTTTTTATGAGAGATCAATTACAGAGAAAACCAAATAACGTTGAAACTGGTATCATCAATCTTGATAATAGCAGCGGATCGGGAACTCACTGGGTTGCATACGCGATTGATCCGCGTAGGATTGTTTATTTTGATTCATATGGGTTTGCTCTGCCAAGCGAGTTTATGTGGTATATAAATTCTTCGATGAAACTCAAAGAGTTTCCGATTTTTTATTCCACGCTGCCAACACAACAATTAAATGATCCACCGATATGCGGCCGTGAAGTATTAAATGTCCTCGCGGAGATTTCATCGTCACAGAAACCACCTCATCTGGTTGTAAATGAATACACGAGTGGGAAATTACAAGGTAATTTTAGAGAATCAATACATTGAAAATACAAGTTGCGCTAACAATGATGCTTGATATTTGGGGACGATCTCTGTCAATGTCGGAACCCACCGCGGAAACATCTGCGGGTTCTATCGAGGATGTAAAAAAAATAATTGAAGATGAAATCGCTGAGACGTTAAATTTAGCAAGTGTTGACCCGAACGAAATAGTTGTATTTCAAGATCGCCAGGGTAAATTGAAAAGCAGTAATATATCCGCGGATGACATTTTGATTCGGCAGAGCGATGCCGCTGAAAACTCTATTGCGCTGTATTCCAGCGTCGGACGAATTAAACCAGGCGCACTTGTGTCTACGATCACCGACACGATTGACGCCTACGGCCGTGAGCTGGATGATTATATACGAGGTTATAATACTTTTCGCAAAAATGTCGTACATAAATTGTTTGGAACCCCGCTTGTGGTTGGCATGACTCTCGCTGAAATTAAAAACTTTCTATCTTTATTCTTTTTTAACAAAGAGGCGGGAAGGATGATGAATGAAAATGAAATCAAGGCAAATTATCTCGATATTTACACGGATATTTCTAAACTAATAGAAAATTTTGAAAAGGTACAAAAACCCACTAACGACGTCGTTGTTAAGTGTTTTGGAACCGCACTTGTGGCAGGCATGACTCTCGCTGAAATTAGCGAGTTTCTTGGCAAGCATACTCACAATGCCTACGTCGCTAATAATTTCTTCGGTGTGCCGGCTACATCTTCGATGACTCTCAACGATATTAATATGTTTATGGTGAGACAAACAACACTTAATACCATCGTGGATAAATTTTTAGGGAGAATACCTGTGTCTGAAACCACATCTCTGACAGTCCCGACCCTCGCTGAAGTTAAAAAAGCTATTGACGAACAAAAGCTCACCAGCGAAATTGTTAATCAGTTCTTTGATGGCAATAAACCCCAAGATATCACGATAAAACTTTATCACATCGGCTGGCATATTAAAGAACAAGCACGGCTTGGAATCAACGGCCTTCTGGCTTCATTCTTTTCTAACAAGAAGGAGAGGGGGAAAACAATATATCCTACCAGAATCAGGGCGAATTATCTCGATATTTACGACGATATTTTTAGACTAAAAGAAAAATTTGAAAAGGTAAAGATTCCGCATCCAGACATAGGTGTTAAAAATATCGTGTATACGGTTAATCATGGAACCACGGATTGGATAAGAGACGTTTATACTACACTGTCTATCAGTATCCGGGGTGTCAGCAGCAGGGGGGGGGGGGGCGCTGGCTACAGGCCAACATGGGTCAATGGTATCTACAGGCTAACGTGGATCTCTATCGATCAATTTAATATGATCGCGGACGGTAAAACCTACTCTGGTGGCACCGCGATGTTAATTAACGAGGGTCGCGGACAAGACTTTAATGTCGTCGCGGTTGTTAGCTCCACCGTTAGATCAAAAATAACTTGGTGTTTAGAACTTGTAGATGATTTTTCCGGCTGAAGCTACTATACCTATAGGCCAGCAATTCCCCTTAACGATGGCGAATAATTAAAAACACTAGCGGGTTTAAAATAGTAATGACATCGATGAAATCAATTGCACCGATAATAGTCCCAGAGGTATCACAATCGCGTCGATATCAATATGATACCGTGAAAGAGTTTTCCGCGAACTTGAAATCACTTTCTGAGCGCTATCGTGAAAAAATGAAAAAATACCGACGCAGCGTAGCCATCATCGCCATCACCGTGTACTTGGTATCCGGTGTGATGGCCAGCGCCGCGTTTATTTTGTCGACGGTGAACACGATGGTTCCGATTGCAGTTCCAATCGCTATCTCCGCGGCAACAACAATTGCGGCAGTCGCCACCGCGATAACTAAAAAATTATCATCGTTTTCTCAGAAAAAACTCGCCGATTATACAGCTCGGTACCGGCTGGTATTTGACGCATACTCGAAATTATCCGAGTTGATCTCGCTGTCGATAGATAATTCGTTCATATCCGATGTTGAATTTTCCACGATGACCCAGTTGTATAACTCCGCGATGTTGAAATTGGAAATTGAAGACAGCGTTAACAATAATGTCACTCGAACTGCTTCAACGAATCGCGGAGAATACCACTCCGATACGAACAAGCATGATATCAATAACATCAACAAACCCACAATTTAGTGCGAACTTCCCTTCTCCGATTCCAGTGCGCGAGATCGCGCTGGCAAAATTACGAGTATATCATAGCTGGCCCAATATCAGATCGGTTGCATTTGGCGGTCAGCAACCGAATAACGCACTGGTGTTCTCGTATAAAAATGAACCCGATGGTTATCCAGCGTGGGAAACTGTTTCGTTGCCAACTGGGTCGTACCAAATTAAGCAAATCGATGCTGAAATTCAGCGTAGAATAAAATCAATCACTGGAAAAGAATCAAAAATAGCTATTAAAGTTCATGAACCGACGCTCTCGTCGTCGATCGAAATAAGCACAGAGGGATACATTGTAGATATCTATAACAGCTCGTTAAGAACAGTGTTAGGATGGCCTGAAAAACCACCCGGAGCCACCACCGACTTAACCACAGACGTACAATCATATCATGAAATCAACCCCATGTATCGAGATAATTTATCTGATATAAAAAAGGAAAAATCGCCGATAGATTTATATTTACCAACAAAAACACATTGCAATGGGATTTTATCATTAAAAGAACAGCCGACTCATCTGTTACTATTTCATTTACGCTAACTGACATCACTGGTTATTTTAAAGAAATTAATCAATTACATAAAACACAACTAGAACAACGACGGCAAACAAAATCGCAAAAACACGTTGAAATATTAAATCAGCTTATATCTGACATGGAATATATCAATGAGCTAATTATTCAAACAATAACCAATGACAACAGCGACAATAAACAATGATTCCTAACCGATTACAATATCACAGAAGCCAATCTGTGTAATTTCAAGTTTCCCGGATACAACGCTGAGGAACTAAAAAAACTGTTAGAAACAATATCAAGGTATTACAAACACTAGATTCAACTGTCCTCCTCAAATATAGTAATGATCCAGATGGTGGCGGTAGGCATATTGCCCCGCACAATGTGAATATTTCAGCGGTGATTGCGCTCAATTTAACATGTGACGCAATCGAAGGAAGCTATCAAATTAATCTAGAGCAATCAAATCAAGCTCAGCAGGGAAATATTCTTATTCGTTTGCACCAACAGCTCCTCCAGGATTCTTAATTATTGAAAACCAAATTAATCCTGTCTACATGCGATGCCATAATAATTCGATAACGAGAATTAATTTCCGACTCACCGACCAGTCAAATAATTTAATTGATCTACAAGATGAGGTGTTAGCGATTAGTTTGTTTGTGAAATCATAAATGATTTTCGTCCTAAGGACTCGATCAAATATTTGGTTGAAATAAATTATTAAACGATAGCAGCAGGTGGGGGGGGGGCGATGACATCACGACGAGACCGTATTTTGACTAAACGATGAAAACGGCCTTGGAGTATGATTTGCGAAAAACTTATGTTTCGAGCAAGTAATCCTTTTTTTTGGTTGAAAAAGAAGGATTCGAATAAATTCTCTCGAGATGTTTGTTAGATTTAAAGCAAATGATGTCTGGAGCAAATGTCCGATTCGACCCCCCGCCCCCCCCCCCCCCCCCCCCCCCGCTGCTAACAACGATCCCAATTTCAATCTAGGAGCTGCAACACGTATATCAATGTTGGGAGGAGCGCGTAGATCATTTTCATGCGCGATTCCACTGCATCATATATTTGGATTCTGTAGAAATGTTCGAAACGTTATCTACGGAGCAAAGCATACAGTAGCACTCGTGCGAGAGAGTGATGACAATGACGCAATTTGGAGGATTCCAGCAGATGCTGCAAATCCAGATGCTGATGCTGGTAAAGTCATTTTAACAAAACTATCATTGTGGATGCCAGTGTTTACTCCATCAATCACCGCAGAAGAACGATTACTATAATTTATGGACCAAGGAGGAAAATCATTACTAAGTTGGCTAACGGTAAGTACAGATGTTAAACAATCAAATATTAACGGGTAATTCACGTGGAACCTAGCCTCAAAACAAGGCGTTGCTGCGCCACGTCATATATTTATTGCGTTACAGGATAACACACGAGTTGGCGATCAACGTTTCAGTCATATGATATTTGATCAATTAGGTGTTAAAGACGTCTCACTGAGAATAAACGGCCAGCAGGAACCATCCGAAGATGTACAACTTGATTACGGTCAAAATCATTATGCTCGCGTGTATCATAGGTTGTTGTCGTTTATGGCACGCGATCAAAATATCGATACTGGTCTGCAAATATCACAAATGAATTTTAAGAATTTATACCCGGTCTATTATTTTTCGTTGGAACATCTTGATTTAACAAGACAATCCGTCGTTGATATACACTTTAGAGCTAATGTGCTTCGTGGTGCTATTTCTAATTATAGAGCGGTAGCTGTCATTCTCAGCGACAAATCAATGCTACTCGAAAGTGTTGGCGGAAGAATGAGAGTGGTTGATGCGCCAGTGGAAAATCTTTGATTGAAAAATCCTCGTTGAAATCGTAAACGATTTTCTCTATTTTTCCATTGAATCGCTTTGCGATTTAGAATTAATCTGTTATTGTATAATGTCATACAGTCATATCAGTGTTGCGTTAACTCCCGGCCAACTCAGGAAATTGCAATCAGAATCGGCTAACCGATGTGCAACCACAATCACGTTGAAACACAATCAGATGACTGGCGGGGCGAATAAGTTGTCGCTGACAACTCGTCAAGTAAAACACTTCAATGATGCTTTCAAGGATAAAAAAGGCGTTCAGATCACTCTCTCAGCGGCTGTTATCAAAAACATGATAAAAACTGGCGGTATATTCCCGTTGTTAGCTGCAATTCCAGCGTTGATTGTAGCAGCAGCCCCAGCGGTGGCTAAAGCGGTGGCGCTAGGACCGTTGGTACCGCGGCAGGGATGGCACTAAAAAAGGCAACTGGGCAGGGGTATTAAAAAAAATGAAAGGGTCTAAGACTACCAGGAACCCCCCACACGTGGTACAAGGGAAGCGGCCTGAGAATCCCAGGAACGGTTTACTAGTTCCTATGTCCAATTTTGATTTACTCGATGCTGCTAAAAAATTGGCGATTAAAAACTTCAGAGGTGTATTTATGAAAGATCAGTTGCCGACACAACCAAATAAAGTTGAAACCGGTATTATTAATCTCGATAACAGCACCGGACCTGGAACTCACTGGGTTGCATACTCGATTGATCCACGCGGGATTGTTTATTTCGATTCATATGGATTAGTTTCACCGAAGGAATTTATGCGTTATATAAACCGCTTAAAGACTTTTCCAATGAAGACTTGGTATTCTACGCTACCAACACAACAAATGAATGACCCACCAATATGCGGCAGCGAAGTATTAAATGTCCTTGACGCTATTTCAACATCTGGAAAACCACCACATGTTGTCGTAAATGAATACACTAGTAATCGCTGGAAATCGAAGAGATTTTAGAAAGAGATGTATAAAATAACATGATTGATATTTGGGGGAGATCTTTATCAACGCTGAAGAAACCCGAACCCGATGGCAGTGCAACCGGTGATATAAAGAAAATAATCGAAGATGAAATAGCTGAGACGTTGAACTTAACAAGTGTTGACCCCGGGGAAATAGTTGTATTTCAAGATCGTCAGGGTAAATTGAAAACCAGTAATGTGTCGTTGGATGATATTTTAGTTAAACAACGAAACGCAATCGAGGATACTATCGCGTTATTTTCCGATGAGGGTAAACTCAAACCGGGTGTACTTATTTTGAATATTACAGATAGATTAAAAACTCTCAACGATGACTTAAAAAATTCTGTGTTGGAACTAGCAACACTTCAATCTAGAATTGAAGATAACGGAAAACAGTTTTCAAATTTTCGTAGAAACATCGTGGATAAATTTCTTGGAACCACGTTGGATAAAATTGAAATAAAACTCCCTGATATTAAAAAATCCATCGATGAGACGAAACACTTCATCGAAGCAATCAAAGATGATTTTCCGAGTATGATAACAATCATTGAAAAAACAAAAAATCCTCATGAGAAAACCAACAACGTAGTATACACGATCCAACACGGATCATTTGCGTGGACTCCTACAGACAACAAATTAGATATCACTGCAACCGTCAAAGGTATTTATCGATTAACACTAGTGACGACGACTAAATTTAATATATCATCGTCGAGTTCATCCGGGGTCAACAATACGATTTCAACGATCATCGACAAGGATAAAACCGAAAAGTTCACGATAACATCTACTGATAAAAATTTGATTGGGGCTTCAGTAACATGGTATGTGGAATTCGCAGCGGATTTAAGTTAATAACTGTTCCAATTGAAATCTGTTATAATAAATAAAATGTCGTCATCGAGGATTTCATCACCGACGGTACCTTCGGTATCTCAATATCGCTATGATCAGGCTAGAGAGTTTCAGACTAAACTCAAAACACTCACAGAGGAGTATGCAATGAAAATTAAAAAATACCAACGAAGAATCACCGCAGTTGATGTGACTGTATACTCGGTGAGAGGTGTAATCACCGGAGCTGGTATTATACTATCTTCGGTGACAATGATTATTCCGATAGCTGTTCCAATTTGCATATCCGCAGCGACAACAATCGCGGGAATAATTTCGATAATAACAAAAAAATATCATCATGCAGCCAAAGCAAACTGCAAGACTACATAATTAAATTTCATGTTGTATCAACCGCGTGCTCGCAATTGTCCTCGTTTATATCGTCGTCGCTCGATGATACATTTATATCCGATAGTGAGTTATCAGCGATGCTAGATATTTATGATTCCGCGATGTCAAAATTAGAAATACATCATGAGTATAAAAACAATGACAACATCGCAGGAATTACTTCAACGAATAGTGGAGAACACAAATCCACTACAAACAAGCATGATCTCAATAACATCAACGAATCCAGAATTCAGTGTGAATTTCCCTATCCCAGTCCCCATGAAGGAAATAGCGCTAGCAAAACTACGAGTGTATCACAATTGGCCTAATATTAGGTCGGTAGCATTTGGCGGTCAACAACCGAATAACAGCTTAGTATTTGCGAATAAGAATCGCGAAGACGGAACTCCAGACTGGAAAGTTGTTTCAATACCAACCGGATCATACCAAATCGAACAAATCAATGCTGAATTCCAGCGTAGAATAAAATCAATTACTGGAACAGAATCAAAAATCGCTATAACGGTTCATGAGCCGTCGCTATCATCCGCGATTGAGATAAAGTCGCCGATTTATGTCGTAGATATCTATCAGAGTTCTATAAGGACAATACTGGGCTGGCCTAAATTAGTACCCCCGGGAGAAACCGTTAATTTACCACCTGAACCACAAAAAACTGATTATATCACCGACAGGATAAAACCCGATAATCCAGTAAGAAGCTATAGCTATTACACCAAACTTGAATTTTTTTCACTGAAATGATAGAACTTCCCGCTAATAGAAAATTCTACTTAATTCGACAGGATAAAATCACTGAAAATTTCACAGCGTTCAATAACCATTTTTCACTGTTGTTAATATCTCTTAAATCCGTCACTCTCTCCCGAGATGAATTTATCAGCGTCGTAGAAACATGTAATAAAATCCTCGATGACATGGAAACATTTCAGCGGAAAATCAATCAAGAGGTATAAAATGACAGAAATCCTAAAACGATAACAGAGTTTATAACAATGCATAATATACGCATAGAAGATGTTTTCTCATTCAAATCACCAGGGTATAATTTCTTAGAACAACAAAATGTCTCAGTGATGCCATCGATGAAGGTTTCAAAAAAATCCATGACGCATGGAAAAAAATTAACAAAACCACAAACAACTATCCTGACACATAATAATGTTCCAGATGGGGGCGGCAGGCATATTGCTCCTCAAAATGTGAATATTTCATCGGTGATTGCGCTCAATTTAGTATGTGATGTTATCGAAGGAAGCGATCAAATCAAGCTCAGCAGGGATATATTATATATTCATTTGCACCAACAGCTCCTCCAGGATTTTTAATAATTGAGTCTCCGGTTAATCCAGTCTATATGCGATGTCATAATAATTCGCTAACGAGAATCAACTTCAAACTCACTGAACAGTCTAATAATCTGATTGATCTACAAGGTGAGGTTCTACAAATTTGTCTGTTTGTGAAGTCGTGAAAATTCTTCGAATTTCAACAATGATTTTCATCGTGAAAATCGTTTACGATTTCAAGAATTGTTAACTCATAGCAGCAGATGCGGCGACAATGGCGTCTTCGAGGATTTTGCCTCGTCGACGCTTTTTTTACGCTTCATTGGCAAAATTTTACTTCCCCAAGAGGTTTCGAAAAAAACCCTAATTTGACAAATAGGGTTTTAAAATCGTTAAGGCTCCATTTGGCAAAAGGAGACTTAACATGTTTTGCTTAAAATCTACCCCAATTAGAGAAGTCTGATTCGCCCCCTCTGCTGCTTTACTATTAGCATCATTGCCATGAATTCTTGATAAAAATCTTAGTCAACATGGAAAAAACTATAAAGTATGAACTATTCACGGCAGTAGTAGAAAGTGTAACTTTAGAGGCAAACGCGGAGAGGGGAACCATGTTAAATTGGGTTGACAAATTAAAGCGTCTGGCACAGAACTAACGTTAGGCCATCATTTAAAACAAAATATTGTTTGATTAAAGGCGTAAATCAAGCTGATTCAGTTTGTTTAAAAACCTATGCCAGGCAGAATTATTTTCTGTGTTTTATTCACATCTAAATATGTTACAATTCCGCTAACGTGCTGTGAAGTTTCATTGATTAATTTTTATACAAATTTACAATATTGACGTCTCCAGTGGCAGATCAATATTTTCACTGACCCACTTTGTTTTACCCTATACATAATTACAAGGGACGTCTTCACTGGCTCTGATATATTGATAAATATAGTCACCGAACTTGTTTTATCCTATACATAATTACAATTGGACGTCTTAACAAGCTCTGATTTATTGATATCACCGAATTTGTTTTACACATCAAGGTCAACAGTCTTGAACGGACGGAAATCCGTAAATACCATTTTAAAAAGTTGAATCATAGGGTTATTGTTTTGTTTGGAATCATGGTCCTTATTGTTGGTATACGCATACTCTTGTCATACTCTTGGCAACCTTGAAAACTATTAATTTCTTCTTCTTAATGGGATTTAAAATTCAAACATCTGGCGCAGAACTAGCGTTAGGCCACTATTTAAAACAAATATTGTTTGATTAGGTGTTCACACCCTTCGTCCCTCCCCAGCACGTATAGCTGGTTTGGTACTTGAAGCGACACCCTTGTATGTGCTAGTTATAAAATATTAGGCGTAGGGTTTCCTTGTACACCCAGTGTTATGATTTTTGTGTTATTGTGTTTTGTAATTATATTTTGTCATTTTTTTATTTATTTTTATTTTATTTTGAATTCTGAAGTTTTCAAGGGTTATTCTTTGTTTCGTTTATCATATTTTTCAAGTTACTTTATCGCAAAGAAGCTTTATAGAGTGTACTTCCTACTTACTATCCGTGGTGATAGTTCGTATTCAGAGATTTTGTCTGCGACTGACAAAAACAACTTGGTTTACTTTCTCTATATGCTTCAAACAAGGATTGTACTTTCCTACTTAGTACACTTGTCCCATGGTAGGTTTCCTTACCTTATTCATTGGTTACTTCCCGTTTTAGTGACTTTGTCAGAGTTGTATTGTCTGTTTTTTTTGCTTTTGTTTTTTGTTTTTTTGGTTGTTGTTTCTGTTATACATGGTATTGTTCAGACGGCTCTATCTAGATCATATTCATATAGTTGCCTTTTTATTCTATCTATTTTTTTTAATTCCATTATATTAAATTTCATTTGATATTTATTTATATTTAATTTTTGTTTTATTTGTATTTTTTTCTAGTAAATGGTGTTTATTTAACGTTTTATTTGTATTATTTCTTGTTTGCATGTATAGGTTGTGTTTTAAATTGTGTGGTGTTATCATAGTTAGTATGTATGCAGTGGCATATTTACCAATATTTATATCCACTTTGTTATTTTCGAGAAATCCGTTATTGTTGTTGTTGTGGTTATTCTTTATCCTTCTTTCTTTCCATGTTAGGGAGGAATTTGGGTAAATGTAGGTCAAGATTGTGTTGTCTTCATGTATGTTTAACTTCCGTATTGTATAGGGAATTGTATCAGTTTCTTAGTTTGAGGCAGAGTGCCGTTTTTTTACATGTTATCAGTTTGGGGTCAAAGATACCATCTGGTTGCGGCCAAATTGATATATTGTATAATGTCGTTCTCTTAGAGTGTTGATTTTTTTTTTATTTGTGGTTGTAGAATGGAGATGTTGTATGTATGGGGATAAAAGTGTTTTGTGAATTCCATATATATATATATATATATATATATATATATATATATATATATTGTGTCTAAATGTCTGTACATACCTTGAAATCTTCTATTGGGAGTTAGTTAAATGTCCTTGTTAGTAGAGGCTGTGGAAGCCTTGTTTGTATAAACTCCTGTAAACCTCGGGTCTTCCCTAGGGCAATGTTCCTTGGTTCGTTTTTGTTTTTGTTTTTTGTTTGGAGTTAATGATTGTGTGGGGCATTGTGCCCGTTTCCTGGACATTATGATGGGAGGGTCTTTATCTGGATCCCTATTGGTTCCGGCAAAGTTGGCATGGAAAGTAGATGTTCGTAGTTCGTTTCATGACTGGACTTTGTACAGTTCAAAGTATAAGATAATATGTAATTAGTTTCCTTAGAGAAAGCATAGTTATACAATAGGTTATAAATAAAAGGTCTATAAGACGTGTGGGGATAGATATATGTTGCCTGCATGTGATCGACTCCTCATGGGGTTTATCACCTGCCAGCTGCATATTCATGTTACCCGGTATGTGCTATGAAGATAGAAAATTGAAATTTTGAATATGTTTCAAAGAAATCCTAGAAGGTTTCCATATTTACTCAAAGATTAAATACAATTGGTATTAATTTGGAAGTACATACATGTATATATACCTGCCTGTAAGGGCATGTTCATTGCTAGGTAAATGGTTCTAGTTGAACAGAAGTTGTTGGTAAAGGCATTGCAGAATAACTGGAATAATACATTTGGACATAGTGGCTGAAGGGATCTCGCTCCCCCAAATAGTGTTTCTTATCATGTCGTCGTAATAATAAGAATTGTGTTTTTGTTTTGTTGGATGTGTTGGGTCACGCTTGTAGGTTGTATTCCTATAATTTTGTATAATGTTGTTTTTAAAGTTTATTTGTTAGGTTTTTTTATTTTTCTGAGATTATATTTCAATGTGAAATACCTTTAGTCTCCTCATCTCAATTGCCTTCAATATAAATTGAATAACTTCATCATATAGTTTTTTCTCTTTAATTTGATTTGTGTATAGTAAGTTATAGTTATCATACTTTTTGTGTAATTTTATTTTTAATTATATTTCTCTGTTGATCAATGCTGGTACATTCTAGTATTATGTGTATTTTATGATCTCTATATTGTTAACATAGGAAGCATGGTGGTATTGTTTTGATTATTTTCCTTTGAAATGCTTTTTCTTGTGTGCACCATGCATCATGAAGATATTCTAATATTTTTGCTTTATGTTTTGTATTTCTGAATTTCTAAACGGGTTCTAAACGGGTTCTAAATTTTGTTTTTCATGTCTATTTGTCTATCCATTAGCAAAGTATATCTTTTTTTATTTTTGGGGTCCAAAATTCTTTGTTCTGTCTGTATGTTTGTATTACTTTGTATTCTGTATGTTGTTTCTGGTGGTGTCATAATTTTATAATGCTGTTGTTTTGGTATACTTCTGGTCGGTTTGGTAGCCTAAAGCCAAACCAGTAGAAATATAATACTTGCCAAAAGTATGTGGGGTGGGGTGCTAAATGTCTTAGTCTTTCTAAGTAGTTGTTGATTTGTTTAATTCGTAAGTTTGGTATGCCTATTCCTCCTTGTGTCTGTTCTTTTGTAGAGTATATTTGGTTATTTTAGTGATCTTTCCATGCCATATGAAGTTAATTATTTTTTGTTCAATTTGTTTATGTACATGTATATGAATTCGAAGTTAGTGTTGTCGAATTCATGCCAAATTGAGTTGTATAGATATATTTTTGCAATATGTGCTTTCTCTAGTATGTTTAGTTGTCTGGAATCCCATGTATCTATTTGTTATTTTATTTTTCGCATGAGTTGGTTAAAATTTATGTTTTTGTTGTTTGTGCCAAAATTATAACCTAAAAGTTTGACACGGGTTCTAAACTGTCCATGGGGAAATACTTGTGAGGGAGGGAGGCCGGGGTGGTTTCCTCTCCAGTTTCCTATTAGTAATATTTCAGTTTTGTCGTGGTTTATTTTTTATCCTGATGCTAGTCCAAAATTGTTATATTGGTCTATTTTAGATATTTGTATTATTGTTGAGTTGTTATGAAATGTGTACAATGATCTGCATGTCGGAAAGTTTTGCACTCTTCTTTTATGTTTGGGATTTTGATTCCTGATATTTTTTCGTCACACTGGATTTTGTTTTTCAGTATCTCTATGACAAATAGGTAATGTAACATGGATAGAGGGCATCTCTGTCTAACTGAGCGTTGTATGGGGAATTGTTTTGTTTTCTCACACTTTCTTTTGCATTTAGCAAATTTGGTTATGTACTTGTTGACTGTATTGTTCATAATGGTTTATTAGGTGAAATATCACTGGAAGCACAGGTTAGTATATTTGGATTCAATGTATAAAACTATTTTGCATTGAAATCACTTCACGTGCTGAATGAAAAGCCTTTTTGATAGAAAAGTTTTTTTTCCTCAAGTAAGACCTTATTGATATCACTGTATTTCTCTATGTTGAATTAATAATTGTACACAGTTTATACTCGAAATTAACACGGTATATGGTTCAGATAGAAAATGAAAATCTATTTGCAAAATATTTATATTAGTAAATAAAGATAGTTTGCATTGAAATTTTTCTTCTTCTCTTTATCACTGAAAGTGTTCCGAAAGTATAACTGTGTCATTTATTAATTTCCAAATCTAAACCTTGTAATGTTTACGTTTGCAATTGAGAATATTCACTGTTTTTAATCATTGATTACTTTCCGATTCAACATTATATGTTTACGTTTGAATTTGAGAATATTCACTGTTATTAATCATTGATTAATTCCAGTTCAAAGTTGTATTATTTTTATTCATCCACCCGTTGCTTTTATAAGCACACATTTGTGCTTTGCTTCCGTCTGACAGACTTATATCCAAACCAATGCATATTTAAGCATTGATTAGAGTTGAAAGTCAAGCTGATTCAGTTTAGTTAAAAACCTATGTCAGGCAGAATTATTTTGTGTGTTTTATTCACATCTATATATGTTATAATTCCGCTAACGTGCTGTGAAGTTTCATTGATCAATATTTATACAAATTTACAATATTGACGTTTCCAGTGGCAGATCAATATTTTCACTGACCCACTTTGTTTTACCCTATACAGAATTACAAGAGACTTCTTCACTGCTTCGGGTATATTGATAAATATACTAACCAAACTTGTTTTATCCTATACAGAATTACAATTGAACGTCTTAACTAGCTCTGATTTATCGATATCACCGAACTTGTTTTCCACATCAAGGTCAACAGTCTTGAAACGGACGGAAATCCGTAAATACCATTTTACAAAGTTGAATCATAGGGTTACTGTTTTGTTTGGAATCATCGACCTTTATGTTGGTATATGCATACTCTTAGAAGCCTTGAAAACTATTAAATATTTTTGTCAAGGGATTTATAATTTAAACAAATTTAAAGGACTATCAGGTAATTTTTCATGGGGTTTCATAATTTAAACAAATTTAAAGGACTTGAAAGTAATATTTGTGGGATGTATAATTAAAACAAATTCACCTGACTAGAAAGTAATTTTAATGGGATTTACAATTTCAACAATTTAAAGGACAAAAAAGTATTATTTCATGTCATTTAAAACTTAAACAACTTTACATAACTGCAAAGTAATTTTTCATGGGATTTATAATTTAAGCAACTTTAAAGGACTAGAAAGTAATTTTTCATGGGATTTATAATTTAAACACATGTAAATTACTATAAAGTAACCGTTCATGGGATTTTTAATTTAAACAAATTTAAAGGACTATAAAGTAATTTTTCATGGGATTTATAATTTAAATCAATTTGAAAGACAAGAAAGTAATTTCTCATGTGTAATTTAAACAACTTTGTCAGAAAATCGTACATGCATGTACTTCACTATGAATGTACCTGTGCTAAATCGTACATCCATGTACATCCCTATGACTATAACATGTCATAAAAACATACCTGCATGTACTTCACTAGGAATGTACATATTATAAAATGGTACATATATGTACTTCACTATAAATATACTTGAACCATTTGGAAGAAGAATTTGAGAGATTCAGATGAGAAAGAAATTATAAAAAATGTATGTCATACATGGATTCCCTTTCTTTTATCGCCTGCAAAACCTAACATGTCATTTTAGTTGTAAGCGCTAAAACAATTGCCTGAACATGGTTCATAACATCGACGTTGTAGCTTCCGGAAACTGTTTATAATGATGTCTTACCATAATCAACACATGCAAAACAAAATATATGTCCAAAGGACAACGTTACGATGGATGGATGGATTTATTCATGAATATATGTATAGTCCTGGAAACAACGATATATTGAGAGAGATTACATAATAAATAATTTGATTGCAATTTAAGCCCTGTTTATAATTACTTGGATGATACAAGTAAATTACTGCAATAGTCTCATTTAATTAAAGATTTTATGGCACCAATAATATCTTCATGTTTTGCCTGATTTTTGGTGATACGAAAGAGTGTACAGGGACCATGGGGGTCTGGGGATGAGGGTGCAAAAGGATGTGATTCTGAGCTGTCTTCTCCATCTCGGTAAATCCGCAATGGAATTTTTCAAATTTATCTTCAAAAGCGAATACAATTATCTAAGGGTATTATAACTGGACTAATGTAACAAAAGCTGCTTTGCCAGATAAGGACCTTTTTCTGTTGATCAAATTTAGCTTTATATTGGGATAAATTTGGCAAACTATTGTTACATCTTTATGTCTTCACTTATTCTACAATGGTTATTTAAAATTTCTTCTGAAAAGTAGGTTTGTTTGTGCAAACATGTCTGAAAATAATTCTTTCTCAAAATGGCTGTACACATTGGTGCAATAATTGATTTAAGAAAATGATAATATATTTGTTGAATGTGTGAATTTATACATTGCTCAGCATTATTTTTTATCAAATGTTTTTTATATCATCCACATTTGAAGCTTTAATATATCCCGCTGACCAATAAATAACATAATAACTCACTCTGTAACTTCTTTAACCATATCTATGTCTAATACATAAAGTTCCAGCTGACAATGAATAACAGATATAACATTACTCAGTGAGTTTATTTTTAAACATATCTATATGAAATATATAAATTTCAAGCTGACAAATCAATAACATATCGTAAATTACTCGGTATCTTTTTTAACCATATCTATGTGAAATGCTTAAAGTTCCAGCTGACCAATGAATAACATTAACTCACTCTGTAACCACTTTAGCCATATATGTGTAAAAAATAAACTGAACTACTATCGATCCCCTTAACATGATTTAAATGCGGTAAGCGCCCATATTTGCATATTAACCTTGAACCTGGTTATTAGGTGGAGATGTCATCCCCAAAGTATGTTCATGCGTCTCTTTCCCCTTATCCAGCATTCTGCAGGGCATTACGAATTTTCTCGTGTCTCTTTTTCTTACGCAGCGCTTTGCAGTGCATTAAAACACCCGAGTGCGTCTTTCCCTTATCCAGCATTATGCAATGTATCAAAAATATTCACGTGTATCTTTCCTTTACCCAACCGTTCAGTGCATTAAAAACGTTCACGTGTATCTTTCCCATACCCAGCACTCTACAGTGTATTAAAATAGTCAAGTATATCTATTCCTTACCAAGCACTCTGCAGTGTCTTAAAAAAGTTCAAATGCTTCTTTCCCTTACCCAACCCTTATAAGATGTGAGGTATATTCATGTGTATCTTTCCTTAACCCAACCCCTTAGAAGATGTTAGTACCGTTCATGTGTATCTTTCCCTTACCCGACTCCTTATAATATATTAGGTATGTTCATGTGTATCTTTCCTTTAACGATCCCTCTATAACATATTAAGCATATTCATGAGTATGTTTCCCTTACCCAACCACCTATAAGATATTAAGTAAGTTCATGTGTTTGTTTCCCTTACCCACCCCCTATAAGATATCAAGCATTTTCATGTGTATCTTTCCTTTACCCAACCGTGCGGTGTATTAAAAACGTTCACTTGTATCTTCTCCTTGCCCAGCACACTGGAGTCTTAAAAACGTCCAAGTGCTTCTTTCCCTAACCCAACCCAAAATAAGATATTAAGTATATTCATGTTACATTTTCTTTCCCTTACCCATCCCCATATAAGATATTAAGTATGTTCATGTGTATCTTTCCCTTACACAACCCGCTATAACATATTAAGTATGTTCACGTGTATATTTCCCTTACCCAAACCCCTATACGATTTTACGTATGTTCAAGTGTCTATTTCCTTTACGCAACCTACTATAATATATTAGGTATGTTCATGTATATACCTTGACATATTACATTAGTATGTCATACATTAGGTAACAAAAGTGCATGAAAATATACCCTGACATACTCCATTAGTATGTCAGACATTAGGTAACAAAAATGTATGAAAACATACCCTGACTTCATCTAAATTTAAAATCTCTTTCAACTTTTCGTAATCGAATATACATTGCTTCTACTGCATATAGTTATGTCTATGATAACAAAATCACACAAAAGATATTATATACGTATATATTGACGGTTTATTAACAAGCAAATGTTTTTCTAAAAATATAATTTATAGAACACTTACCGTCATGTAATGACACTCCCTCAACATTAATCAGACTGCAACCATTTTCTGTCTGTCCTCCAGTGGCCATTTTGTAGCTATAACAAATTGTCGGTAACAGTTACTGGCTCAAAGAAAAGTAAACCGTCACTCCAACACAATGCTGACACAAGGGTTAGACTGAAAAAGATCAAACTTATGTCACGTGCATACCAATTTTTATCTTGTATACATTATTGTGGACAATTTCTTTTCTGAAGAGTGTGGCGTTTTGCCCGACCCAAAATAGTATAGAAACATGTATAATATAATCAAAGTAATTCGGACAAGAAATTGTTAATGTTAAACATGACCGCAGCCTAGCACTATCCCTTACGTAAGTTTGTCGTAGCTAGGGTGGGAAGCCCGACCAAGGCCGTCAGAAGCGCTATTAATACCTTATTGTGGAAACGCTTGTGCAGATCAAAGAAGTTACCCGAAGGAGTGGAAGTGCCTTATCTTCTTGTTCCGCAGTCTGACAGGTTGAATTAGTCGCTTAGTTGATTGGACAGGGTCACAGCGCTACCCAATCAGAATCGAGATAGGGACGGGACCCTAATTTGGCTAAGAATGATATCCTTAAACCTGCCAGCAAGATTTAGTTCGCTGCAGTTCGTTAGAAAGATTGTCAGAAGATAGCTATTCCGATCAGCTATGCGTTATTGGCGGAGAAATATCTTAGGACAGGATTCTAAGTGCAACTTCTAAAGGAAGCTTCGAGGGACAGACTAGTGACAGTGATTCCAGTGTCTCCTATAGAGAGACGGAAGAAAAAAGAAGGAAGCAGAGTAGACAGGAGAGGTAGCAGCAGAGAGGGTGAACAGACCACACTTTTTAGACAAATTTTTGATTGAATCCTCAAAACGGAAAATTGAGCCTTCCTACGAAATCTCATATTTTAACCAAAAATAATAAGTCTCCATTTAGCAAACGGAGACTGTACGATCTTTCAATCAATTTGGGTCGCAACGATGTGGTCATTCACCCTCTCTGCTGCTGCAAGTTAACAAAAATAATAAATGATTTCAACCGAATATTTGATCGAGTCCGATACGATATCGTGTCCGAGGATCATGTACATTTATTGTTATAAATCCATGCGGGGTCGACTGAGCGTTACTAAAGAAATTTTTAAATTGATTGAAGTCCATATCAGAGCACCATGTCTGCCAAATATTACGTAGCGTATGTGTATCAACGCCGTTAAACACAGCAAGAATATTAGTTATCTCTGATCACTTTTGGAATCTGAGTGTAGCGTTAGTGACATATATTACGTCGGTGTTTTTATGCCTGCCTCGGGAAAATATTCTAGCTGGGTTT
Organism: Unio delphinus; assembly: GCA_029339505.1. Taxonomy (NCBI): domain Eukaryota; kingdom Metazoa; phylum Mollusca; class Bivalvia; order Unionida; family Unionidae; genus Unio; species Unio delphinus. The sequence goes on from JAQISU010001244.1 coordinate 3,996,703, forward strand.
TGTTGATTGTCTAACATCACATCGTCGTATACGACTAAATTGTTAATGCTCCCATCAAGGTCATCCACGGATGGTGCCTCGTCAATATCAGTTATAAAATCAATGGCGTTCTCACCCTTAATTTCTGATGCATTCTCGTTAAAATCCTTTAACACTTCATAGCATCGTTGATCATCTACGCTAGGAGCAACTAAATACAACTTATCCCACTTCATCCATCTCACTATTAAATTGAGCAACAATTGTGTCTTGCCGGATCCAGATGGTCCGATTATAATCATTCTAATTGAATTCGGCAACATCGCATGGTGTTTAATAGGTTCCCGTCGTCGGGTAGCTGAAAAATCAATTATATCCATATCTCTATACATAAATTATGGATCTATATTGTGTGAAGTGTAAAACGCGTACTAAGACAAATGATGTGACGACGATTACAACTAAAAATATCAGATCAGCACTTACTGGTAGATGTGCAACATGTGGTATAAAAAAGTTTAGATTTGTTTCTATGAAATCCGGAGATGTTTTAAAAAAAAACGAGGAGGTGGTGTCGCAGCCAAATTGGCAAAGCTCCCTGGAACCCCATTGGCCAAAAACCCCGGAGAAAAACACCTTCCAGGATATAGCTACTGTGGCCCTGGAACACGATTAGATATCAGACTTGATGATCAAAATCAACCCAGACCCGGCGAGTGTCCGATAAACGCTATTGATATTGCATGTCATGCTCATGATGTTGCATATGATAAAAGCAGCAATTTGCAACACAGGCATCTCGCGGATGTGAAATTAATTCATGCGTTAAATGTTATTCCTGATAAATCTTTCAAAGAACAATTGGCTTCATGGTTGGTAAAATCAGCTATGAAAGGCAAATTGATGTTAGGTGCCGGTAATTAATAACAACATGGAATCTATTTATTATTCTCCGAGGGGATACTGGAGGGGTAACGCTGCAATCAATAAACTCGCCAACGCCGCAAAAGTGAAAAAGACCACTGCGGCTAATTGGTTATCCAAACAGGCTATATGGCAAATTTATCTACCGCGTCCTAAACAAATCAATTTCTCGCATTTTGATGTTATTGTACCCAATGAAGTTCATCAAGCTGATTTATTGTTTTTACCACATGACAACGGTTACAAATACGCGCTAACCGTAGTTGACGTTGCGAGTCGATACAAACAAGCAGAGCCGTTAAAAACAAAATCATCACCTGAAGTTGCTTCTGCATTTGAAAAGATTTATCGACGAGGCTCACTACGCTGGCCTAATCTGTTACAAGTTGATCCTGGCAAGGAATTTCAAGGCGCTGTTGAACGATTTAATCGGACTCTTGCTGAGCGGTTATTTGGATATCAATACGCAAAAGAATTCATCGAAGAAAATTATCCCGTGAATGGGTCGAAAGGTTACCAGGGGTAGTTGCAGCGCTAAATAACGAGATTACTAGAACAATCAACATGAAACCTATCAACGCGATTAAAAAGAAGTCTATACCACAATCACAGCGGGATAGCGTTTCTCAGCCAATTCTTGGTAGTAATGTCACTGTTAGGTATTTATACGAACCAGGAGAGCTTGAAGGTGGTAAAAAAAGGGCTACTGATCCTATTTGGAGTGTTACTGCACACAAGATATCTACTATAACACGATCAACTGGTAGACCTCCAATCTATAAATTGGATTTAACTGCCCCTCAGCGGGGTTTTACACGCGAACAATTACAAGTGATTCCTGACGATACTCAATTACCACCGCAGGGTCTTAACTAGCGCCGTTGCGTCTGTTGCACTCAAGGCAAGTCAACATCACATTGTTTCTGATATGACCGAGACTGTTATTTTTTCTGTCTACGGTAAATTGGCGAGGATCTTTATCCGAATACTGCCAACGCATTATACAATTGCAACTTGCGCAGTGATTATTCTGTTGTTGCTTCAGCGTAATTATTAATTCAGCATCAATATCAAATTCTCGTTGTTTTTTTTTTTTGTCTTGTTGTTTGTAACCGGAGAGTTTTTTATCGATAATTTTAACATCAACGATGCTAGCATCATCCATTGGGGTGTCATCATCGAAAACAATTCTTCAAAGCTGATTTATTTTTCGTACTCTGGATACTGCAAGATAGACTAAATTCGACCATTCGATGTGATTATCCACCATCCAAACAATTGTATCCGATATAGTCAATCCCTGTGAAGAATGTATCGTCGTTGCGTATCCTTGCGTCCATGGGGATTTATTAGCACGCAATGCATCTTTAACGACGCTGATATCAACCAGCACAATATCATTTAATACGAGAATTTGTTTTTCACTTTGTCCTGGAATATCAACTTCTATATTCTGTTTTCGTGTATCCGAAGGCCTATAACACAACGGTACTGGAAGTGTTGCAAATTTTTCTTTATGCAATTCAAATAAATTCATCTGAAGTGTGTCTCTGACTATTTTTCTACTTGCAATTATCAAATCATTTGGTCTCCACGCTTCCCAGAAATCATTCATAAGAGTTTCTGAAATTATTTCACGCGCTATTTCACACTGGATTCTATCCGGTTGTAATCTAATTAGCGCTTTGAATTCTCGTAATTGTTCATCAAGTGATCTATAATCAGTGGTAATTTCTTTATAATAGTCTACAAAACCCTTTAGCAATTCATGTGGGGATGCACCGATAAATGGTGGTGGTTGGAAGTGATCACCGCACATGACGACTTTTGTATTTTTCAATAACAACCACTCGAGAAATGTTTGTAATACATCTAATGACACTGTGCATATTTCATCCCAAATTATGATTTCAGGAATGAATTTATCACCCATTCGATCAGGGGTCCATTCATCGCCTTTCCATCGAAAGAAACTATGATAAATACAGGCATTTACCCCTCGTTGTTTCATCTCTCTGGCGAGTCTGTGAGTAGGTGTTAGGACAATCATGTTTGATTTTGAAACGCTAGCGTTTCTATGATATAATTCAATTGCAAAAGTTGTCTTTCCTGACCCACCACAACCGTTTAAATAAACTGTCTTGTATCTACATATTGGATCAGATACAGGTGGTGCATTAGAAAATTCGGATTGAATCTCATCACACTTTAAGTACTTTTCGTCCATGGTAACATCTGCCGATTCACAATACTCATGGAGCGTCTCCTTTTTAAATCTCCAACATCCCCAATTTGCCTCCGTATCTGTGAATTTAGCTACATCTGATTTGTATTTCTCGTGGATATACATAGAATCAGTGGCTACTCTAACTGCGGTATTAGGAAATCTATTTATCATCGAAAATAAATTGATAGAAGCATAAGCTAGCATAGAACTTCTCAAATACGTATATTGTTTAATTTATCCATCACAATAGGTAACAATTGTACCTAATCGTCTTCCATCGGATAGGAAAGCGTCTTTACGATTTACAAGTTTTCCCTGTTTCGTTAAATCCGTTACAATAAAATCGTATTCAGCGATGTCTATGATCAACCGCGAAGAATATTTTGCATTGTCGTATCTTCCACCCTGGGTAAATTTACCGATTATTCTTCGTCCAAAATCTTTTGCTTGTTCTTTTTTAATTTCAAATAACTTCTTAGACCAATTCATGATTTGTTCTTCATTGAAATCTGGAAACTGTTTTCGCTGTTCGCTAATTATACGATCTAGATCGGGTTGTGGTAGCCAAACTTCTTTCTGAGCTCGATAGCATATAATAGCTTCGGAAACAATCAACGATATTAGCATACCACTACTAACACGTAGTAACACTATTGGCATCCAGGCCTTTTCAGATATATGTCTACCAAGCCAAACATAACTACACGGATGTAACCCTGTAGCGAGTTCAAATGAGATCACACGAGCGAATCCGGTTAAATCAAAATCAGGTAATGGCCCATTAATCGCAACACGAGTCATTTCATGTGTGGGGTGTCCAAATCGTTTAAAATAGTTACTACATTCTCCATACCCGAGAAAACTTCCAGGATAACACGCGGATATATCAATTGAAATCATACCGTTACGATGGTATTTTGTATTCCACAGTCATCCATGACCAAATTCGATGCAACTCAATTTAACGTCCTCGAGAAAATCACTTCGTGTTGGACGCCATGAGTTTTTTTCTCTTGCGAAGTGAGCTACCACTGATGGAATAGTAAAACTATCCGTTAATAGTTTTTCATGGGAACTCTCCGGTGAAAAATCACTAGCGATTTTTCTCATTCTGTTATCTAATTCTTCAATGCGATATAATTCACCATTTGGTCTTACAAACTGATCAAATCCTATTTCAGGATCTTCATCACTTCTAAGTAAAATTACTGACACAGGATCATCCTTACACAGCGTGTGAATAGCATCGAATAATTTCTCATTATAAAAAACATCCCCGACGAACTCCTTAGGGATATATCTCACGGTTGTATCTCGTGGAAATATTGTTACTGCAGCCGTCCACGCGTGTTTGTTATGATCAATAATTTTAATTGAAGAACCTCGCGATTGATATTTCGGTTCGTATAATACTTCTCCGGTTATTGTCGTTACTGATATTGGGAATTTTAATGATGCTTCTAATTTAGCTATATCAGAAATCTTTGCACCGTGCTGTTTCACTGTCAGTTCCCATTCGGTTATTTTCCTACGTCGCAGATCAGTTAGTTTATTTCCTCGGGATGCATTTGTGAAGTGTTCCATTACCCGTGTTGATACACAATTCAGTGAACTAGAATATTTCATAGGAGCTAGTTTTGCAATATCGGGTTTATCATTTAACGGATATATCCCATAAACAATTGCTGTTATAGGATAAGATCTTTTGTAGTATGGTTTGTCAATTCCAGTTAGAATTCCTGGTTTGAAATCTCTACTTACAATGACAGTTTTTTATCCTTGAGGATTGGTTGAAATTTATCCCTGATAATCCGTTTGCCTTCGACTTCGATAATGAATTTTATTCTGAAAAAATACTTCTGTTGGGAATTGCTTTGCAATTTACCCTTGAATTTCCAGCCCCTTGGCCCGCCAAGGTGTGAAATTATCTCAGCTGCTCTTTCATCGTTCATAGTAGCATCGATGTTGGGTACATTGACATCGTCATCAATAATTCGAAATGTCGACCAACAGTATGCTGCGTCGTCTCGGTAGAATTCATTAAAACACTCCCTGATTTTACCCAGTATAGTTCTATCACCGATTAGACGTTTTGGTGTATCAGAGACTCTATCGAGATTGAATTTAGTATTTTTCCAGGGCTTAATTTTCGATAATCTGTTGAACTCCTTATCTAGATTGAATTTAGTATTTTTCCAGGGCTTAATTTTCGATAATCTTTCTAATTCTTTCATGGTATAATCAATGAATTTAGAATTTTTCCAAGGCTTAATTTTCGATAATCTTTGGAATTCTTTCCTGGTATAATCAATGAATTTAGTATTTTTCCAAGGCTTAATTTTCGATAATCTCTTGAACTCCTCCATGTTATAATTAAAACAAGTATTTAAATAGAAAAATATAGTATAATGAATCACTGCAAGTGGCTAATGATTTGATCAACAACCCCGTGTAACAAATCATGCAGAAGCGAATTCTGTGGGTATCATTTACAAAGCGTTCGCAACGGTTCTTTCGGTCCTCTCGCATGCCTCCAATGTGGGGCTGGGGTAAGGGGAAAATCGCAGTTGTGTCTTGCTTGTGGGGGTAAACGATACAGGGAACTAAAACGCTATTATGAGAAACGAATAAAAAATGCAGTCATTGACCCCAACGATGACAAAATCATAAAAAACCCTCAAGATTATATCAAGAGGTTTATAATTAAAGCAGATATACATTAGACAAACAGTATTATTATACAAATGAGCCAAGATTTCAGACCCCGTCCAGTGCTTGTTAATTACGAAGCCTCGAGTGATGGTGTTGTCAGGCACCGCAGACTAAAAGAACCGGTTGGATTTCTAAATAATATGGGATATTTGATGTTTTCAGCTGGGAGGAAGAAAAATCTCTGTTACAGAGCCATCTATGAAGCATTTTACGGATTAATCGAAGACGGTCTTGTGATTGATCACATAAATGACGTGAAGACTGATAATTTTCTTGTGAATCTTCAAGCCGTCTCACAAAGTCGGAATGCAAAATTAGGTGGAACTGGCAAATACGCAAAACGCCCTAGGGGGGTTCAAATCGTTTGATTTAGAAAATAATGAAGAGAGAAGCTTTCAGTCGATAAATGAAGCCAATAGATACTTTGAAATTTGTATGCCTTCAATACGATTTGTTGCAGAAAATATAATTAAAACTGCTCTGTCTAAAAGAAATGGTCATAAAGTAAAATTCGTATACATCTGAAACGATTCAAGGGAGATAAATCCTTTATGGATAAATCCGCCGCAACTTACACTCTAGTCACTAAGTTCCCTTGTATTATGACGTCAAAAGAATTGTGTCGTCTGCTATTTACCTGTATACCTTGAAAAGGCGCGCCGCACACGTGACTGTAATGGAAATTCATAGTTTCGGTTAGAGTGTATTTTTAACAATTTCTAAAACCTTTTATTGTCGCTTTGGCTAAAACTGCATTATTTAAACAGTTATATTTATTTAGTCATCTATAATACACTTTTAGTACAGACGTTCTTTATCGCGCTCAGCCGGAAGTGTTTTCCATTCATTGAATAGGTGGGATTAAAAATTCCTGTATACAGCTCTTTGTGATTTAATCGATAATGTACTTGTCTAGAGAATTAGAACACGGAAAATATATGCTGTTATTTAACAACTGTATTATTTTGTTTAATGTTTCATTTAAAATATCTGTCTGTTTTAAATGTTGTGAAACAGCATTAATAAGTAATTCAAGGAAATAAAATAACACACCCGTGAATCAACGCTGCTGTATTAGTCGCCTTATATATATATATATTACGGCTCGTAATAAGCTTGGGGCTTTCGAAAGCCAATCGACCAATCAAAACTAACCAACGCCATTAACACGGGCGTGTGGTTGTCTTTTGTCAATCATGCAACCGGGTTAATTTAGTTTGGTTGCTTTTGATTGGTTGGATTGGCCGTAGAAAATCTGCCTCGTCGTTTCATGTTTGTGCTGTCTTGTGCCGTCCCACATCATTACATTACAAATTCCATCATCGTTTCATTGAAGTATAATCCATCCTTAATTAAGTCAATTAAGTATATGTATGACTACAATTTGCCGCAACACTCGAGCGAAGATTATATATGGCATTGTGCCGCCCCCACATCATTACATCACAAATTCCGTCATCGTTCCATTGAATTATAATCCATCCTTAATTAAGTTAATTAAGTATATGTATGCCTACAATTTGCCGCAACACTCGAGCGGAGATATATATGGCATTGTGCCGTCCATAATTAAGTTAATTAAGTAAATGTTGTGATGTACCCCAAGCATATCTTCTGGGCGGTCTAAGATGATGTTTGTCACCTTAGACCTCCCTTTCTGAGATGTATGCTTTGGTGTTCCCTTGGGCTTGCATGGCACGCCCACCATCGCATCACAAATTCCATCATCGTTTCATTGAATAATTAACTTAATTAAGTATATGTATGCCTACAATCTGCCGCAACACTCGAGCGGAGATATATACGGCATTGTACCGTCCATTAATTAACTTAATTAAGTATATGTATGCCTAAAATCTGTCACAACACTCGAGTGAAGATATACGGCATTGTACTGTCCATAAAAAAACTTTTTTCTAATAATTAAAGGCAAATGTATTATATCTATATTTTTATAAAAAATATGGATATCAAAGATGTAAATTCTATAATTGCTGAAATCTCAGATTTAAAAAATAGAGGGGTAGTATTATCTAAAGATCTCGACTGTGACAGGATTGCCTCGGAATATGAAGACATTGAGTATCAGTCTAGTAAGGGTCGTTATGTTTTACCTAAGATGTACAGACTCGTGAAAGAAATTCAAAAGTCCATCTATGCTTGTTTGTATGGTAACGATATTGATGTATTTATAACGCAATTTAGCACCGTTGAAGCAATACGTCAAAAGCTCGGCCAAGAGTATCAAAAACGAGCTGAAATTAGTTCTAAAGTTCGTAATCTTAGGAAGATATTAAACGAGGAAAATCCAGTATCCTAACCACGTAAGCGTTACTATAAAAAATAGGCCTTCAGCAATTTTCAGTAAAAAATAATTTTTTTTAGCGTTTTTTGTAACACTCATATAGGATTTTTTCCTGAAAGGATACTCAGCAGTTTGGGCTTGCTCATGCAGTTATGTGCGTACTGGATGATCTGGTTGTGATAGCAAGTAATTACCGCGACGCCTCCATTTTCACGTAGTTGTTGTTATTGCCGCGTCGTTAACAAAAATCGTTCATCGCCATTCTCAGATATTACAATTTTCAAACCCCCAGCGATGTTATTTCTGAAACACTCGCGGATAGCGTCGTACAGTTTAACCTTGTCGGAGATGGATACATTAGCTTGATGGTACATTATTTAATAACTCAGCTTTTAATTGTGATAGTTTCACATTTGAAAACTCAGTTCACAAACACTATATGGTAGGTGAATCGCTTACAAATAAATTAGCCCGAGAGCGGCTAGCAGCAATTAAAAAGTTTATACCGGTTCGAGACAGACTTCGCGAGAAACTTCAACAACGACAACAAGCGCAGACTGACTTTTCTGTGTCAAGTGAACAACTGTTCGCCCCGGTAACTAAGGCGACCAGCGATGTGAAAACAGCAACTGAACGATCAATATTTGGGGATATTCCTGAGGAAGGCAAGCGACGAGAAGTGCCTGTTCTTGGTGTGCTTGAAAAGATAGCAGCAGAAACTGAAAAGACATCAGCGTTGTTACAAAAAACCCCACCTGGTCCAAAAAAGACCAATAATGAAATAGTAGATGAATTACGCGCGCGATTTAACGAAGAAGGGTTAGCAGCAATTGATAAGACTGACCATGTAGAGTTTCCTGCACTTGTTGTTACGACGTATGAAAACAGAAAAAAAATGTTAAAACCAGAACAGCACAAGTATGTAAGAGGTATACAACATTGGGTTGATATATTTTACAAAATTAAAACTAAAGAAAGTACAGTTAAAAAAGACAATACGTCATATATTGAATATCTCAAAATGTGAGTACAGTGTATAATAAATATGAAGAACAAAAATCACAAAGAAAACCACAAAGACTGCAGCGGCAGCGACAACAAGCTGCAAAAAAATATCTTTTTCACCTGCTAAACAAGAAAAATCTCAACAACAACTACCACCCCAAGCTTCGCTTGGACTTTCGCCTGGACCATCTGATCGAGATGATGATGATGATCCTTTTAGTTATTTACAAGGAGCGGATTTCGGAAAACTGTGGGAAGCATCTGATTATAGTAGTGGGGAGGGATTTTCTAAATCTCAGAAATTGCCAGTAATTTCAGGTAGTGGTCTAGCTACTTGTCCTGGTAACATCCTCAGTGATATATCACGGCTGGAAGTTCTCATCGGAGCGAAGCGAGCCGGAAATAACTCTCCGGAAATAATTAATGAGGCCGCTGATATTTGCAGGCGGTTATTTGCCGGTGGTATCATGGACATTAATGTATATCGAGAACTCATTGCTGAATTAGTTGAAAGTCACAGAGACGCCCATGGTTATGATGAAAATCCTATGGATCTCAGTGATTGATCACTAATTGAAAAACTACTAGTTTTATAACAAGATGATTATACACTACAACCATGATAAACCCGTAAGCGTCTACGTGGTGAACTCCCGATTGCCTGTTTATAGAGCATATTACGGAGATGGTTTGGGCAATACCATTGCGGGGTTATTTACAAGAATGGCTCCAAAAGTGGCGCCGTTAGCTAAACAATTATCAATGACAGCCATTGATATTATTCGTGATAAGGGAATCAGCGCTGTTAAAAATCTTGCCGTAAAGGCATTTTCTGCCGTGAAAGATAAAATAGCATCATTGGTGCGAAGACGAAAAAAGCAACCAGTTGTTCTGCCATCAACTACAGTGATGCCTGCAAAAATCAGCAAAGCAATAAATAGCGCAGTGGAAGAAAAATTAGCGTCGTTGGCGAACAGTAACCAAGATGATATCGCAAACATGATAGCAGGAAGTGGTTTGAAACGAAAACAAAAACTACGATGATTACAAAGAGTTTCACAATTGAAAACACTAGTAATGTTATAAATGTTTAAACGAACAGCTGATCCAACGTTAGATATGGAAGCCCAAGTGCGCAAAGATGATTCTGTCAGCGATTATCAATTTTATTCCTATCATGCAATACAAGCAGATATTCGATCGCGAATTGAACTTCAAGTCCATGATACCAGCAAATACTTTCTACCCGCTGAAGCGTTTATCGAAGTAGAAGGAGAACTTGTACGACTTACTGACACTCCTGCTGTACCCGCACCGTATCCAGATGGTACTAAAGTCGGCTTAATCAATAATGGTATCATGGCGCTATTTGAACCCGCGAGATATCTCATTGACGGAAAAGAGATTGAGTCTATAGAACGTGATGTTGATGTGGCTACAACAATAATTGGGTTAGCAAGATACTCCGATGATTATACAAGATCAGCAGGTCCGTCTATGATGTTTGCAAAAGATAATAAAAACACTGCTGGACACACTCAATTTATTGTACGACGACCAAATGATCGTGCTGGTCCTCCCGCCCCTGCTTGTATCGAGGATATGATTATAAATACTGATACCCAGTACAATCTAGGAGCTGCAACACGAATAGCAATGTTGGCAGGACAACGTAGATCGTTTTCATGTGCGATTCCGTTGCATCATATATTTGGATTCTGTAGAAATGTACGAAAAGTTATTTATGGAGCGAAGCATACAGAAGTACTCGTGCGAAAGGGTAGTGACAATGATGCAATCTGGAGAATTCCAGCGGATCCTGCAAATCCAGATGCTGACGCTGGTAAAGTCATTTTAACTAAATTGGTCTTGTGGATGCCAGTAATGACCCCATCAATTACCACAGAACGGCGACTACTATCATTTATGGATGCTGGTGGCAAATCATTGCTAAGTTGGGTAACAACAACAACAGATGTTAAGCAATCAAATATCAATGGTACATTTACATGGAACTTGGCATCACAACAAGACGTTTCAGCTCCACGTCATATATTTATCACGTTGCAGGATATGACAAGAGTGGAATCACAATTGCACAGTCATATGATATTTGATCAATTAGGAGTTACTGAGGTTTCGTTGAGAATAAATGGCCAGCAGGAACCATCCGAAGACATACAACTTAATTTCGGTCAAAACCATATTGCGCGCGTGTAATATCGTATGCTGTCATATATGGGCCGTGATCAAAATGTTGATACTGGTTTGCAAATATCGCAACATGATTTTAAGAACTTGTATCCGATATACTACTTTTCGCTGGAACATCTTGATTTAACAAGGCAATCCGTCGTTGATTTACACTTCAGAGCCAATGTCCTTCGTGGCGTTATTGCTAATTATAGAGCGGTTGCTGTTATTCTCAGCGACAAATCAATGTTGTTAGAAGGTGTTGGTGGACGAATGAGAATCGTTGATGCACCAGTGGAAAATATGTAAACGAAACTTGAAGAGTTTCCAATTAGATCAATTGAAAGCATAAATGTGTTTTACAATAAAATGCCATATAGTGTTGTTAGTGTCAAGCTGACTGATGGTCAAGTCAAGAAATTGCGATCAAAATCCGCTAAAGAATGTGGAACAACAATAACGTTGAAACCAGCGCAGATGTCCGGCGGTACACATAAAATATCACTGACGGATCGTCAAATAAAACATTTCAATGATGCGCCGAAGAAACAGCGAGGGATTCAAATTTTATTTTCAAAGGCTGCAGTCGCCAACATTATAAAATCAGGTGGTATATTTCCATTGTTTGCTGCAATACCAGCATTTATTGCAGCGGCTGCCCCAGCGGTGGCGAAAGCGGCGGCGTTGGGAGCCGTTGGGACCGCGGCAGGGATGGCGTTGAAAAAGGCAACTGGGAAAGGATATAAAAAAGGGAAAGGGTTTAAGACTACCAGGAACCCCGTATTCATGGTACAGCGGAAAGGGTCTAAGAATACCAGGAACGATTTATTAGTTGACAGCCCAATTCTCCCTATGTCCAATTTTGATTTAATTGATGCCGATAAAAACCTAGCGATAAAAAACTTCAGAGGGGTTTTTATGAGAGATCAATTACCGAGAAAACCTAAACGCGTTGAAACCGGTATCATCAATCTTGATAACAGCAGCGGATCGGGAACTCACTGGGTTGCATACGCGATCTATCCGCGTGGGATTGTCTATTTTGATTCATATGGGTTAGCTCCGCCAAGCGAGTTTATGCGGTTTATAAATTCTTTGATTAAACTCAAAGAGTTTCGAATTTTTTATTCCACGCTGCCAACACAACAATTAAATGATCCACCGATATGCGGCCGTGAAGTATTAAATGTCCTCGCGGAGATTTCATCGTCACAGAAACCACCTCATCTGGTTGTAAATAAATACACGAGTGGGAAATTACAAGGTAATTTTAGAGAATCAATAAATTGAAAATACAAGTTGCGCTAACTATAATGATTGATATTTGGGGACGATCTCTGTCAATGTCGAAACCAACCACGAAAACATCTGCGGGTTCTATCGAGGATGTAAAAAAAATAATTAAAGATGAAATCGCTGAGACGTTAAATTTAACAAGTGTTGACCCGAACGAAATAGTTGTATTTCAAGATCGCCAGGGTAAATTGAAAAGCAGTGATGTGTCATTGAATGACATTTTGATACGACAATACGATCCCGCTGAAAACTCTATTGCGCTTTATTCCAACGGTGGAAAACTTAAACCAGGCGAACTTGTGTCTACGATCACCGACGCGATTGACGCCCACGACAGCATGATTGCCACCCGCGGCCGTGAGCTGGATGATCATATACGAGGTTATAGTACTTTTTGCAAAAATGTCGTACATAAATTCTTTGGAACCCCGCTTGTGGCTGGCATGACTCTAGCTGAAATTAGCGAGTTTATTGGCAAGCATACTCACAATGCCTACGTCGCTAATAGTTTCTTTGGTGTCCCAGCTACATCTACCATGACTCTCAAAGATATTAACATGTTTATGGTGAGACAAACAACACTTAATACCATCGTGGATAAATTTTTAGGGAGAAAACCTGTGTCTGAAACCACATCTCTGACAGGCCCGACCCTCGCTGAAGTTAAAAAATCCATCGATGAGACGAAAAACTTTATCGAAACAATCAAAAATGATTTTTCGAGGATGATAATAATCATTGAAAAAACAAAAATTCCTCATGAGAAAACCAACAACGTAGTATACACGATCCAACACGGATCATTTGCGTGGACACCTACAAATAACAAATTAGATATCACTGCAACCGTTAAAGGTATTTATCGATTAACACTAGTGACAACGACTCAATTTAATATTTCATCGTCGAGTTCATCCGGGGTCAACAATACGATTTCAACGATCATCGACAAGGATACAACTGAAAAGTTCACGATAACATCTACTGATAAAGATTTAGTTAAGGTTTCAACAGCGTGGTATTTGGAATTCGTAGCAGATTTAAGTAAATAACGGTTTCAATTGAAATCGTAAACTGATTTTGGGAATAAAATGACATCGTCATCAACGGTACCTTTGGTATCTCAATATTGCTATGATCAAGTCAGAGAATTTCAAAATAGACTCAAAACCCTCGCCGAGGTGTATCAAAAAAAAATTAAAAAATACCAACGAAGAATCACAGCAGTTGATGTTACCGTATACTCGTTGAGTGGTGTAATCGCCGGAGCCGGAATTATACTATCCTCAGTGACAATGATTGCCCCGATAGCTGTTCCAATTTGTATATCGGCAGTAACAACAATTGCGGGAATAATTTCGATAATAACAAAAAAAAATATCATCATGCAGCCAGAGTAAACTGCAAGACTACGTGATTAAATTTCATATTGTATCAACTGCATACACGCAATTATCCTCGTTGATATCGTCATCGCTCAATGATACATTAATATCAGATAGTGAGTTCTCAGCGATGGTCAGTATTTATGATTCTGCGATGTCAAAATTAGAGCGACAACAACAGTATAATAACAATGACAACACCGCAGGAATTACTTCAACGAATAGTGGAGAACACAAACCCAGTACAAACAAGCATGATATCAATAACATCAACAAACCCACAATTTAGTCTGAATTTCCCTATCCCAGTCCCCGTGAAGGAGAGAGCGCTAGCAAAACTACGAGTGTATCACAGTTGGCCTAATATCAGATCAAAATCATTTGGTGGTCAACAACCGAATAATTCCTTGGTATTTGCGAATAAGAATAAACCCGATGGAACTCCAGACTAGAACGTTGTTTCGATACCAACCGGATCATACCAAATTGAACAAATCAATGCTGAATTGCAACGTAGAATAAAACCGATTACTGGAACAGAATCAAAAATCGCTATAACGGTTCACGAACCAACACTATCATCTACCATTGAAATAAACTCACCAAATTATGTCGTAGATATCTATCAGAGTTCTATTAGAACCGTACTAGGATGGCCTGAATTACCACCAAGGGAGGGAACCGTTGATTTACCAGAACCACAAAAAAAAACCGATTATATCACAGACAGGATAAAACCTGATAATCCAATAAAAAGTTATAAAGATCACAGAATCACTATAGAGTTTTTTGGTCTCGGATATCAACCAACTGGAAGAGAGAACGAAGGGGATAGAATAGAGGGACATCATTTTGTTAACGAACCTAGAATTATTGAAAATTTCACAGCAATGAATAATGATTTTTCGCTGTTGTTAATATCTCTCAAATCTGGTACTCTTACCTGAGATGAATTTATCAGCGTCGTAGAAACATGCAACAAAATTATTGACGATATGGAAACATTTAATTTGAAAATTATTCAGGATATATTAGATGACGATAATCCCCTATCGAGAACAAGATTTGCAACAGATTATAAAATCTCCGTCAAAGATATTCCAACATTCAAACTACCAGGATATAACGTACCAGAATTAAAGAAACAACTTAACGACACCATCGATGTTGGTTTTAAAATAATTCATGATGCATGGAAAAAAACAACATCACAGGAAATAAAAATCCTCAAACATAATAATGACCCAGACGGTGGCGGTAGGCATATTGCACCGCACAATGTAAATATTTCAGCGGTGATTGCGTTCAATTTAGTATGTGATGTTATCGAAGGAAGCTATCAAATAAATCTAGAGCAATCAAATCAAGTTCAGCAGGGATATATTCTTTATTCGTTTGCACCAACAGCTCCTCCAGGATTCCTAATTATTGAAAACCCAATTAATCCTGTCTACATGCGATGCCATAATAATTCGCTAACGAGAATTAATTTCCGACTCACCGATCAGTCAAATAATTTAATTGATCTACAAGATGAGGTGTTAGCGATTAGTTTGTTTGTGAAATCATAAAGACTCGATCAAATATTTGGTTGAAATCATTTATTATTTTTGTTAACTTGCAGCAGCAGAGAGGATGAATGACCACATCGTTGCGACCCAAATTGATTGAAAAATCGTAAAGTCTCCGTTTGCTAAATGGAGACTTATTTTTTTCGGTTAAAATATGAGATTTCGTAGGAAGGCTCAATTTTCCGTTTTGAGGATTCAATCAAAAATTTGTCTAAAATGTGTGGTCTGTTCACCCTCTCTGCTGCTGAGGTGAAGCCCAGGAGGAGTGGGAGGAACGAAATAAAGAGACGAGTAGAACCAAAGGCCAGGGGAAAATCGAACTCACACTGAAAATCACGAGATGAAGTAGGTTGTCACTTAGAGGACGAGTGATTGAGTTTATCATTTAAAATTATCAACTTTATTAAATTATTATTTTGACTTTCATCTTCGTGTTCTATATAATTTAACCGTCGGCAGTGCTGACTGGGGTCTCAGAGCTGTACATCTATTTCGTCAGTAATTTAACTTTTTCACTTCACGAGCCAGGGTGGAACTTCCATAATATTTTAATTAATATATTGGAAGTACTCCACCCCAACCTTTGCAAACGCTACGAAGAGCTTGTAAAGAAGATCAGTCTTATTTTAGTGCACTTGAGAACGGACGAAAGGTATTTTATTATTTTACTCTAAAAATATACAAAAATATTCAACGAACAATAATATTGTAATATTGTTGTTCTCCTCATTTGGAGTTCATCCCGTGCACACAAACTATATAACGTAGTAGAATACAGACAAGAAGATATGCACACATACACACAGTCACTGAGAGAGAGAGAGAGAGAGAGAGAGAGAGAGAGAGAGAGAGATAGAGATAGAGAGAGAGAGAGAGAGAGAGAGAGAGAGAGAGAGAAAGAGAGAGAGAGAGAGAGAGAGAGAGAGAGAGAGAGAGAGAGAGAGAGAGAGAGAGAGAGAGATGGTTATAAGTGGTTGGTGTAACTAGTGTGGATGGAAATGGTTTTGTATGAGTGCAGTTAATGTTGATTGCAATAAGTGGCGGGTGTAATTTCTGTGGATGGTTAAATTAGCGGTGGGTGCACATACTGTGCATGGTTATATATGTGTGTGTGTGTGTGTGGGGGGGTAACTACTGTTGCTGATGAAGTTGTCATGAGTGTAAATACTGTTGATGATTATATGTGGATGGGGAGGGTTTTTCGTGAGTGTAAATACTGTGGATGGGGAGCTTTTTTGTGAGTGTAAATACAGTCGATTATTATATGTGGTGGGTGTGACTACTGTAGGGGAGGGTTTTCATTAGTGTAAATAATGTTGATGGTGATATGTAGTGAGAGTAATTACTGTGGATTGGGGGGGGTTTTCATGAGTTTAATTACTGTTGATGGGAATATGTGGTGGGTGTAATTTATGTGGATGGGGAAGGTTTTCATGAGTGTAGATACTGTTGATTGTAATATGTTGTGGGTGTAACTACTGTGGGGAAGGATTTGAATGAGTGGAAATACTGCGAATGAATGCTGCTATAAAAGCTTTATCTATCATAATTGACTTCACATTCACAAGAAACAAGGTGCATATTGTATTTTCATTAAAATTGCGCTAGTTCAAAATCGGCCACATTCTATATATATGATGATCTAGTGTTTAAGTTATCTGCTGTATAATATACGGACGTGGTAATATGTTGTGGGTGTAACTACCGTGGATCTCTCTCTCTCTCTCTCTCTCTCTCTCTCTCTCTCTCTCTCTCTCTCTCTCTCTCTCTCTCTCATTTACTAATGTGCTATTAAGAGCATAACTCTTCTCGCCTTTAGTAACCTTGATACGTGTAAACGTTATTCCAAGGTCATGTATTGACTCAATATGTGTTCACGCTGTTATCAACACGCATAATATGAACATATACATGTTCAGCGAGTATATAAAAAAACACTTAGATTAATTTATAAATAAAAATTAATAGACTGGTACTTACAGAATATGTATAAATCCCATAAAATATCCGTGTTCCAAGTTAACTAGTGTATTCTGTACAATGGCTACTTGTTTCACTTCGCCAAGAAAAGTAATGTTAGTATGTACTACCAACCAGTCATTGCAGAGAAATCCATGCACATGACAACAAGCTTTATTATTATTAGTCGACCATCCATATCTATCTATCTATCTATCTATCTATCTATCTATCTATCTATCTATCTATCTATCTATCTATCTATCTATCTATCTATCTAACTATATGTCTGTCTGTCTGTCTGTCTGTCTGTCTGTCTGTCGGTATATCTATCTACCCATCCATCCATATCTATCTATCTATCTATCTATCTATCTATCTATCTATCTATCTATCTATCTATCTATCTATCTATCTATCTATCTATCTATCTATCTGTCTGTCTGTCTGTCTGTCTGTCTGTCTGTATATCTATCTATCTACCTACCTACCCATCCATCCATATATATCTATCTATCTATCTATCTATCTATCTATCTATCTATCTATCTATCTATCTATCTATCTATCTATCTATCTATCTATCTATCTATCTATCTTGAAGGCTATTACTCTGTTTTTTTTCTGTTGAACCATGTCAAAATTATGTCTTCAACCTCTAACGAGATTCATCCATCCGTTCATTTTAATTATACTGCTACTACTACTACTAACTGACCTTCTGCATAATAGCTAATACTTATACGGTTGCTTCTGATACACCAACTACTTCTAATAAGACATTTACTAACGTGGCTGCAACAACATCCGAGTAAGCGGTCGTGTGACGAATATCCATTTGGATGGAACAAAGCAATACGGAACCTTTAGCGGGTATATGGTCGTATGACGTGCTTTTGTTTCCTTATGTGTGGGTAGTAGATTTTGTGGTTTTTTAAAGTATATTTGTGGTTTGTTTTCGTTCCGTTGTGTGTGGATAGCCCACCAGATGCACGTGCCCTTATCGGCGAAAGCGTCTATAATTCAAATCATCATCATCTTTCGAAATATGGCCATTGAGTTATTTAACGAACTCAGACACAGTTGGTTTGGGATTATGTATGTAGCATATGTGGTGGAAAGGCTAGAATATGAATGGAGATATCAATATACCAAAGACGTTGTGATAAGTCAAGTGACCAACCTGAAAGTAGCCAGGGATTTGGTGGAAGGTATGCGACTAGAAAAAGTAGAAACAACTAAGAGGTTTCATTACACCACAAAAATGTAAGATTGGGAACCTTGAAGGAGGCACTTGACGCTGTGATCCAACTCAGGTGCTTTTACAAAAACATTGAATTACACAGAGTGGTCATTTGTTTAGTGCGGGCTAGACCAACTAAAGAAAGCCGATTACACGATGAGAAATGTACTAGCAGAAGTAAAAAGAAACCTTAAGATACCTGGACTAAAGAATAAAGAAGGAACAAGAAAACAGAAAAAAAAGAGGAATTTGAAAGACTGAACAACAACTGGATAAAGGTTCATGGAACGTTTGGAGCAATAGGGTATCCTGACTGGATTCCAGGGGATGAAAAGAAGAAGAGGAGAAAGGAAGGAATCATTGGAAAAGTCAGGAGCTGGTGGAAGAACTGGATAAAAAAAGAAGAATAATCCAAATGCCCCGTATATTATTGTAGGTCATTGTTGTATATTATATGTGTTCTATCACTTTATGTGTATTGGGAATATATCTCTACTCCTCACTGAAGTCAGCCCGGTGCACAACTGTTCCTACCATTGTTGCAATATTGTTATCAATCTTCAGTAAAGTGACGTCACCTCACCTCTTCCGTTCCTATTGTCCTTATACAAAACCTAACCTATATTCCACTTTTCCTTGACGCTACAGAGCCCCAATAGACCCATGTTGAATTCCCCTTGACGCCAAACAATCCCAGGCTGATCTTTAAAACCTTCATGCCAAGCAGCCCTGGGGTGGGTGGGTCTGTAATGTATTTTCCCATTTACGCCATAAAGCACCACTATACCACTCACCACTGATCCAGAAGTGTAGGTAAATAATAATAATAATAATAATAATAATAATAATAATAATAATAATAATAATAATAATAATAATGAGGACTTTGTATAGCGCCTAATCTTTAGAAGCTCTAAGCGCTTTACAACATCTATAATGATATGTCTTCACTGAAGAAAAACAAATGACAAAAACAATGAAATTAAAAAACATAAAAACATGCTGAAAATATAAGATACAAAACATTATTTGGTCCCTAAGTTTGTTCCTGCAGTCGTGAAAGGTGAGTTTTAAGAGCACTCTTAAAGGAGACCACTTGTGTCTTTGTGCCTAATTTCAATGGGCAATTCGATCCACATAGCCGGGCCCTGGTATGCAAAAGAAAGTTGTCCATATGACTTCGTTTTCATATTGGGAACAATGTCAGAAGAAGAGCGTAAGTATCTTGCTGGTGTATACACATGGGTGAGGCCGGATAGGTATGTTGGACTGGAGTCTCTCAGTGAAAGATAATACAGAGAACACATTTTGTGTTTTAATTCAGGTTTTGAATTGATAGCCAGTGTAGTGTAGCAGTGGTGAGGTGTGCTCTGATCGAGTTACTCTAAAGATCATCCGAGCAACTGTATTTTGAACGTTTGACGTTTCTGGAGTAAATATTGTGGAGCACCAGACAGAATTGAGTTACAATAGTCCAGTTTTGAAAGTACTAATGAATGCACACGTGTTTTAGTGGCATCAACTGAAAGATATTTACGAATGAAACTGACACATCTCAGTTCAAGATATGCAGCCTTGCATATGTTCATGACATGTTGGTACAATGTGAGAGTACTGTCTAGAGTAACACCTAGGTTTTGTACTGACTGTGAGAATTTAATGTTGGTGTTGCTGATATTTATTGTCTGAGGTAAAGGATGTGAATGAGAATGTCTTTGGGTCGTGATCATAATAGCCTCAGTTTTATCATCATTCATCTGCTGCTTGTTACATGTCATCCATGATTTCACATCAGAAATGCACCTCTCTACTCCATACATCAAGGTTGTTTGCTAGAATTCTGCAGGTAGATAAATACCTTTAGCATTTGTCTTCGCGCCATACTACCATGCGAGAAAATTCAGGCATATATGACACATTAATTACTTCGAGGTGCTACAACACAATATTTCACTAATCATTTAAATAATTATATAGGCTGTTTTCTGATCAATTCACAAATACGTAAATTTGTTTTGTATGATGTAGTTGCGAAATAGGAACATTTATTTTTGTGAAATTGTTTGTTGGTGTCATAGACATTCATCTGAACCAATCGCGAAGTAGTATATCATGTTAAATATAGTATACTTTTACATGCTATGGTTACTATTTACTATTTTAAAGATACTTTTACATGGTAATGTTACTTTCTTTTATTTCAAAACAGTATAGCATGTTATATATATAGCAGAATTTAACATGGTAATGTTACTCTCTGTTATTTCAAAAAAGTACAGCATGTTATATATAATATACCTTTTAGTGTAGTGCTCAACGGCATATCAACAAGGCTTTCCGGTTGATTGATTGATTGATTGATTTTTACAGATGTATTTGTGATAGAAAAGACTAGGAGACTTTCAACTACAAGTACTAGAATCTAGTTGTCTAGTTCCCTGTGGCTGCAGGGAAATCCCCCCAACGCAAAAAGGAAACAACAACAGAGCAGATAAAAAAAAGTCATTCAAAAGGTGAGGGAGGTACAAACATCGGACAAAACCTCTGAAACGGCAGAGAAATGGATCGAATTCATCATCCCGACTGACACAAACTCCAAAACACCACTTAAAGACAAAAGCCAAATTCCAAGAAGCAACCCTGTTGAAGTGCTGACCATTGAAGAAAGCACAGAAATACTAAAGTTTTCAGGAGAGGAACTTATCCCCCT
This sequence comes from Unio delphinus, assembly GCA_029339505.1. Lineage (NCBI taxonomy): Eukaryota > Metazoa > Mollusca > Bivalvia > Unionida > Unionidae > Unio > Unio delphinus. Next base: position 4,018,212 of record JAQISU010001244.1, read on the forward strand.
GACATGCTCTACCCCAATATCAAAAGGGAAAGGGCCCACAAGAAACGGGAAAGCGGTCAACCTGTCAACCTGTCAGCACTTGACGAAAAAGAACAGTTGAAGCAAAACAAAAGGTGGAGGGGATATGAGGAAAATTTTTATCCCAATTACTTGAGGAAAGGAAAAAGGAGGGAAAGGATACCACAGAGGAAAACAATGGATCGGAAGTGGTTAAACAGAAAAGCCTAGAAAAAAGAAGATGAGACACAAACAGACAATGACCCTCTGAGGACCCAAATAAACTAAATGACCTTAGGGATACACTTTTTACCTCGCAGGTCACTAGTGACTTTTACAGTCAGGTAGCACAATCAAAACATTAGGGGAAGAACCAGAATCCCCAGAAAAAAGGGTTAGGTGAGGAAAGCATATAAATATAAGAACACTAGCCATTTAAAAACTAAATATAACCAATAATATTGTTTATAAAGCGGCAACCTGGTGCACTACAAAAATGAAAGGACAACACTTGTTTATTTTCTTTTAATATAAATGCGATAGATAAAGACAAAGCGCAGAAGCGGAAACAAATAGGGGATTATGATTTACTTATCTTACAGGAAACACACAACGGATTTCCTACAAACACAAATTGAACGCGACATGGATAGTATAATTTTAACTAACAACTTTGTGGGAAATGATACCAAATGAGGTTAATTCACATAAAAATGGGAGGGAACAATTTTCTTAATGTGTATATACCAGCAAATAGATTCAAAAAACATGAATTTATAGACGAACTGGCGAAATATTTAGAATACTATACAATGGACAATTTGATCATAGGAGGGGATTTTAATTGGACTGGGGACGAGATAGACAGAACGGGAAAACTGACAACGGAAGACTTACGGTTTAAGGACAAAATGGAATATATTATGAAATCACATAAACTAACTGATATATACAGACGGTTAAACATACTAAGGGCAGATTACACTTTTGATTACAAAGAAAACAAATGGAAAAGGGTAGATAAATTCTGGGGTACATCATCCGGAACAATTAAAGACATTAAAGCAGGGATAATAGATTACAAATTTTCCGACCATAAATTAAACAGGGAAAAACAAAAGAACTAAATGGGGAAGGGGACAATGGACACTAATCAATAAAATACTAGAAAATGAAGAATTTGGGAGGGAAATTAAAAAAGAAATAGAAAAGGGGTTTTCCCAAAAAAATAGCTATTTTTCATTCAAAATTAAGAGTTAGAAAGATCAAATTAGAAAAAGAAGCTTTGGAAAATTTGATTAAAACAACAACAACACAGGGCATAAAATAAAACTTTAGAAGAAAAATTTGTAAAAAAATAATAAAAGAAGAGCAAAAGGGGATGGATATAAAAGCAGGAAAATTCACACTTATATAAAAACGCAGAAGGGCTTTATAAACGGGATTAATTAAGAAGATGGGGAGGGGGATAACCCTAGAATCACTAAACATAGAGAGGGAAGGAATCACGGCAGACACATCTAAAATACTGCACTATATACAAAATTACTACAAGGACGTATATACCTCACAGTACATAGAAGACGAACATACAGACACATATTTACGAGAGACAAAGTGCGAGATGATAACCGCATAACATAGTAGCATATGTTAGGATTTCATCTAGCAAGACGAAATAGTGGAGACAATAGGGAAACTATCTAAAAATAAATCACCGGAATAAACTTCCTAAGTTGGACTAAAATCCTGTACAGGGATATAAACTCATGTGTACCGGTAAACGGAGACAAAACGGATAGATTTGATATCAAAAGATCAGTGAGGCAAGGATGCCCACTTTCTATGCTATTATACGTAATAGCTATAGAAATACTAAGTATAAAAATAAATAACAACCAAGGGGTTAAAGTGATAAAAGTTCCAAACATAAAATAAGAGGTGAAATGCTACAACATGCAGATGATTGTACTAACTTTATACAAGATAAATATTCCTAAAAAGAACTGATACAGAAATTTTAACAATTTGGGAAAGTTTCTGGATCAATAATAAACCCAGACAAAACAGAAATATTCCTAATAGGAAACTGGGGAGGCAAGCAACATGGGCTACCTCCCTCCTTAATTAAAGACAATGTAAAAACTTTAGGAGTAAAGTTTGGAAGGAATGAGGAGAAACAAAACCTGAAGGAGATCAGGGAAAAAATTAATGAAAATATTAAAATCTGGGCGCTAACGCCACTATGCCTATTGGAACGGGCTCAAGTTGCAAAATGTACACCATGACTATAAATTAAAATCGTTAGACATACAAAACGAAACCTTAAAAGTGAAATATAACGAGATCATAAAAATACTTATGGGGATTTAAAATGCACTACATCAACAAAGAAACTCTATATAGGGACGGGAAAAGGGGTGGCCTAGGCTTCCCCCACCCGACCCTCATTAAAAACACTAACATTCTAAATAGATTTAAGGAAATTATATATATTACTTCGATTTCTCAATGAAGCAGAGAAACGACATTGATAAAAACAACAAATTAACAGAATTACTATGAGTGCCGAAGGAAATTAAGACCGATAAAAGAACTATTAAACAAATATAAGGACGCTAGGAAATCGACACAAAATCAACATACAAATGGATCACGTAACATACTATAACTAAGGATAAAAAACAAAATAGAGCAAGAAAATATAAGCATTAATTGGGATAGGGCCTGGGGAAACTGGGTCAAACTATGATCACTTAAAATAAAAAGCCTCCTGTTCAAATACTTGCATGATGCGTGGTTGACAGGAGAGTTCGCAGTGAGACGGCATTTTATCAGAGTATCACCTAAATGTCCACTGTGTAAAACTTTCAATTTCACAACAACAACAACAACAACAAAAAACCACCATGGTTCAATGTGAAAAAGAACATACCAGAGAGTTGCCCTGATATTAAAAATCAGGGAAACTCAACCATACAATAGTAAACAACTCTTATATGCAGACGAAAATTTTACACTGAAATTACTTTACGAAACAACAGATTTTATAGTTAGGAATATGAGAGCATGCGGCCAAATTATTATAATTTGGAAACACAATAGATAGGGAAAAAGGAGGGGGATACAGGGACCTCAAGTGGAGAAGTACTAGTAAGGAAAACACGGGGCTAAATCAAGAACTATAGAGATATCCCGTTTTTAAGGGACAATAAATAAATAATTTTCGACCTGGAATAGAAATAAGAAGATACATAATGAAAGGACGAACATAGTCGAGCCGGTGAAGTAAAAATAAAAAAATAAAAATGTACAGATCCCGCCTCAAACACAGTCGACATAGAGAAATAAATAAGAAAATATAGAAGTCCCGGAACAATATAACTATAATAGCAACAAAGAGGGTGGAAATACCGAAACTATTTGAAGCAAACCGAAACTATTTCAAACAAAGTCCTAAAGGATTTCAGCAAAGAGGGTGGACGGACCAAAACCATTTCAGACAAACCGAAACTATTTCAGACAAAGTCATAAAAGATTTCAAACCAAAACCAATTCAGGCAGAGAAGAAAAAAAAGAGAAATGGTTTCGGTTTGGCACGATATTGAGACTCTGTCTCCAGACAGACCCGACGCTGATATCGCTGTGGAGACGAATTTGAAATCCTTGAAATTGCAAGCAATTTAGGATTTCAACCGAATATTTAGTCAAGTCCGATACGATATCTTGATCTCGGGTCGTGCAAATTTATCGTTACAAATCCATGTGGGATTGACTGAGCGTGACTAAAGAAATGTCTAAAGAGATTATAATCCATATCTCCACTGCACCAAGCCTGGTGAATATTTCGTAGTGTATGTGTGTCTACTCCATTAAATACAGGAAGAATATTACAGGTATCTCTGATTACTTTTGGTATTTGAGTGTATCGTTGAGTGACATATCACATCGGTATTTTTATGCCTACATTTGTAAACTATCCAAGCGGGATTCGTTTGGTTGTCTAACATGACATCATCATATACGACTAAATTTTTAATACTTCCATCAATATCATCAAAACTCGGTGCTTCTTCGATATCGGTTATAAAGTCTATAATATTCTCATCGATTTCCGATTTCGCTTTCTCGTTAAAATCCTTTAACACCTCGTAACATCGCTGATCGTCTACACTCGGGGCTATTAAATACAACTTGTCCCATTTCATCCATCTCGTTATCAAATTAAGAAACAATTGCGTCCTGCCACTTCCAGATGGTCTAATCATAATCATACGAATATAAGTTGGTAGCGCTGCATGATGCTTAACTGGTTCTCGTGTTTTTGTCGCCGAAAAATCAATTACATTCATGTTAATATAAATAAATTATGGATCTATATTGTGTGAAATGTAAAGAGCGTACTAGCATAAATGACTTGACGACGATTACAACTAAAAATAACAGATCAGCAATTGCTGGTAAGTGTGTACAATGTGGTACGAAAAATTTAGATTTGTTTCCTTTGATAAAATCAAGGATTTAAAAAAGACGAGGAGGTGATATTGCAGCCAAGGTAGTAAAATTACTAGGAATACCATGGGCAAAATATCCGGCAGAAAAACATCTTCCAGGGTATAGTTATTGTGGACCCGGGACCAGAATCAATATCCGACTCGATGATCAAAACCAACTACGACCCGGTGAATATCCAATAAACGCTATTGATAAGGCGTGGCATGCTCGTCATGTTGCTTATAAAAGAAGCAATCTGCAACACAGACATGTCGCAGATGTGAAATTAATTCAAGCTTTAAATTCTATCACTGATAAATCCTTCAAAGAAAAGTTGACTTCATGGTTGATACAATCGGCGATGTAAAGTAAATTGATGTTGGGTGCTGGTAATTAATAACATCATGGAATCTATTTATTATTCCCTAAGAGGATACTGGAGGGGTAAAAATCAGCAATCAATAAACTCGCTAGCGCCGAATAGGTGAACTATACCACTGCAGCGGATTCAATTCAATTCAATTTGGTCCCGTAGTTTCCATCCAATCAGCGTGGTCGCAGTTGATAGGAAACTGTGGGTGCTGCTCGAAAATTGTCCGTGCAGATGAATTCAATTATTTCCTTCCACCATTTTCGGTTCCGCGTGGCATTTTCTTTGGCATGTGCCGAGGTCATGCCATAGTTCGCCAGGTCTTTTTCCACTTGTTTGATCCAGGTTTTCTTTAGTGCATTTCTTGAGACCTTCCAGGTTTCCGGTCTGGTGCGTCACAGGGCTTGATACGGTAGACGCCTCTCTTCCATTCGGCAGACATGGCCAAACCAGCGAAGCCTAGCACGTCTAATCAGTGATTCCACTGTCGGTTGGTGAGAGCATCGGGCTCGGATCTCCACATTTGAGATTCTGTCCAGAAGGCTTACTCCCAGTATTCGTCTGAGGCCGCGCATTTGAAATACCTCAAGCTTCTTGAGGTTCGCGTCTAGGAGGACCCACGTCTCTGCTCCATATAGTAGTATTGGAAGGATGAGGTTCATCAAGCTGATATATTATTTCTGCCACATGATGGTGTTTACAAATACGCGTTAACTGCAGTTGATGTTGCGAGTCGATACAAACAAGCAGAACCTCTAAAAACAAAATCATCAACTTAGGTGGCTTCTGCATTTGAAAGGATTTATCGTCGGGGTCCTGTGCATTTTCCAAATCTATTACAAGTTCATCCTGGCAAGGAATTTCAGGGTGCAGTGTTATCAACAATGAAGCATCAAAATGTCACCATCAGACGAGGACATACTGCATTACATCGCGATCAGGCAATTGTTGAACGATTTAATCGGATACTTGCTGAGATGTTATTTTAATATAAATACGCGAAGGAATTTATTCAGGATAAACGATCTCGTGAATGGGCCAAGAGATTACCAGGTGTAATTACCGCGCTAAATAATGAGATTACTCGAACAATTAATATGAAACCTAACAACGCGATTTAAAAAAAGTATATACCCATAAAACCACAAAATGATTTTTCAAAACAACCTATACTCTGCAATGTCACTGTTAGATATTTATATGAACCAGGAGAGCTTGAAGGTGGCAAAAAAAGCTTCTGATCCTATTTGGAGTGTCACTACACATAAAATATCTAGCATAAAACGATCTACGGGTAGACCGCCAGTCTATAGATTGGATTCAACTGCTCCTCAGTGAGGATTTACTAGTGAACAATTACAAGTGATACCTCAGGATACTCAATTACCGCCACGTTGTCTTACCTAGCACCTCTTCGTCTGTTGCACTCAAGACAAGTCAGCATCACATTATCTCTGGTATGACGTACGCTGCTATTTTTTCTGTCTTCTGTAAATTGACGGGGGTCTTTATCCGACCAACACCAACATATTATACAATTACAACTCGCGCATTGATTATTCTGTTGTTGTTTAGTGTATTTATAAATTCGGCATCAATATCAAATTTTATATTATTTTCTTTATCCTGCTGTTTATAACCAGTGAGTTGTTTTTCTGATTATGTCATCGCTGACAATATCATTGTTGCTGGTTTCATTATAATCTAAAACAACTCTTCCAAGTTGATTAATTCTTCGTACTCTAGACACTGCGAGATAAAATAAATTCGACCACTCGATGCAATTATCTACGATCCAAACAATTGTATCTGATATAGTCAATCCCTACGAAGAATGTATCGTATCCTAGCTTCAATGGGGATTTATCAGCACGCAATGCATCTTCGACAACACTGATATCAACCAACACAATATCATTTAAAACTAGAATCTGCTTTTCACTTTGTCTTGGAATGTCAACTTCGATATTTTGTCTTCGTGTATCCGAAGGCCTATAACACAATGGCGCTGGAAGTGTTGCAATTTTTTCTTTATGCGTGTTAAATATCTTCATCTGAAGTGTATATCTGATTATCTTTCTACTTGCGACTATCAAATCGTTTGGTCTCCACGCTTCCCAAAAATAATTTAATGGGGTTTCTGAAATTATCACACGCGCTATTTCACACTGGATTCTATCCGGTTGTAATGTGATTAATTTCTTGAACTCGCGTAATTTATTATCAAGTGATCTATGATCAGTACTAATTTTTTCATAATAGTCTACAAAATTTTTCAGCCAATTATGTGGGGACAAACCGACAAATGGTCGTGGTTGACCATGATCGCCGCACATTATCACTTTTGTATTCGCTAGCAATAACCAGTCAATAAACATTTGTAATACAGCTAACGACACTGTGCATATCTCATCCCAAATGAGGATTTCAGGAATATATTTCTCGCCCATTCGTTCAGGAGTCCATTCGTCACCTTTCCATCGAAAGAAACTGTGATAAGGGCAAGCATTAATTCCTCGTTGTTTCCTCTCTCTCTTGCAAGTCTGTGTGTTGGTGTTAGCACAGTCATGTTTGATTTCCCTCGAAATAATTCAGTCGCACTAGTCGTCTTCCCTGACCCACCACAGCCGTTTAGGTAGCTGGTTTTATATCTACATATTGGATCGGATATCGAAGGTGCATTAGATAGTTCTGATATCTGATTATTTTTCAACTAATTGTTTTCAAATGTAACATCTGCTGATTTGGAATAATCACGCAGTATTTACTTTTATCTGCGGATTCAGAAAATCTATTTATCATCGAAAGTAAATTAATAGAAGCATAAGCCAGCATAGACGCCCTTATGTAAGTATATTGAGGATTTTCTCCGTCGTTATAAGTAACAATTGTACCGAATTTGGTTCCATCTGAGAAGAAAGCGTCTTTACGATTGACATATATACCCCTAGATGTTACATCTCGGATTATGAAATCGTTTTCAGCATCAGCTATAATCAACCGCGAAGAATATTGTTTATGGTCGTATTTTCCACCTTGTATGAATTTACCAATTATTTTTCTACCGAGATCTTTTGCGTGTTTATTTCTAACTTCAAAGATTTCCTTGGACCACCTTACGATATATTCTTCGTCTAGATTAGGAAAGTGTTTCTTGTTTTCGCTGATTATACTATCTAGACTATCAGGATGTGGTAACCAGACTTCATAGTTTTTCACATAATATGTCATGTCAGGTAAATATTTTGATTTTTATGTTCCATCATATATTTTATTGGGGGACATATTGTATAACTTATTATATATATATATATATATATATATAAGTATTAAATGCACTTCAGCAGAGCACTGGCATATAGCACTAGTTTAAGTTGGGTTCAAAATGAAAAAGAATTGTACACAAAATCTGTAGGACCATGAACCAAATATACCTGTATTACAGTAAGTATTTTGATTTATTAAATTGGAATGATTATGTGTATACTTTGAATCATATTAATAGTGAATACATCATTATAGTACAGAATAACTTGTTTATTATGAACCACATGGGATACCTAACAATAACTTGTGTACAGATCATTCTGTACAAATTACTCTTTAGTTTGGAGATAAGTTGCTGTATCCATTTTTTTTCTAACCATTCTTGTAGGTATACTAGTATGTTTTGATAACATAAATCAGGATCTTTGATTGGATTCAATAAATAAATATATAAATAATGTATGTGTATCTATATATTTTTTTCTTCAGAAAAATATGAAGAATGACATTTTAGACTGGGTCAGCTTTTTTGCTCCATTGTTTCATAGTTTTGCACATAATATGTCATGTCAGGCAAATATTTTGATTTTTATGTTCCATCATATATTTTATCGGGGGACATATTGTATTACTTATTACATAAATTTATAAGTCAAGCTGGTAAATTTGTAAATTTTCTCAGGCAAGGTTCTTTTCCTTTCAAGGTTAAAAACCCTTATTTTTTAGCCTTTCCTTTTGCATTAGACCTTCATTGGAGTTATTCAGCTCATTCATATTTGTCATCTTCCATAATGGTAGTGTGGTGTGAGTTTCTTAGAACTGCTTTCATAAATCTCACCATATATTCCGTTTATTTCATTATTAAGTTTTAACTTGTAAAACTAACTAATTAACTATAACCAAGAAATGCATTCTGACATGTTACTTTCTTTGAACAGTCATGAGGTGAACTGGCAGAAATGTGCCTGCTTCGTATTAAATACATTTAAAAAAATGTCTTCATTAGTTATTATTATTATTATTATTATTATTATTATTATTATATATCATGATTATACAGTTACATTATGGACAGAAAAATGTGACAGGGACTGGCCTAACAGATGGAGAAGGCATGGAGTGGCTTTGATCCGATCTTCGTCGTTTTTCCAAAATAACCAAAGAGATGAACTTGGACAACAGACAGGATCTTCTGGTGGATGCCTTGTTCCATTACAGTGAGAAACTGAAACTTAAGCTATGTAGGTATCAATTATTTAGTTAATTTTGGCATTAGTCTTTCCATTCCAAAATTCAGACATCATTCTAATGATGACGTTTATTGTAATGGGATAATAAATTTAATAATTGAGTCGAGACTGGTGCATTTAATTGAATGGGGACTGGTACATTTGTTTTAATGAGAGAATGCATCCTTGCTTCACTCCAGTTTCCACCTTGAATGGTTCAGTGAGTAGATTGTTGTGGATTACTCTGCACTCAATATTCTTGTACAGGGGCCTGATGACGTTGACAAGTTTCTGGGGAATGCCATAGTGTCGTAGGATCTTCCACATAGAGGCTCGGTGCAGGTTGTCGAAGGCCTTCTCAAAGTTCACAAAGACGACAAAAAGGGATCCATTACACTCACGGGACTGCTCAATGATCTGCCTCATTATGAAGATGTGGTCGATGCAGTATTTGCCCTGTCCCTGGCGTAGGATGCCATCCACAGCTGTTATGATGCGTTACTGGAGAGGGATAGTAAGGTGATTCCTCACCAGTTGTTGCAGTTCCCCAGATCTCCTTTCTTGGGAAGTTTGACGATGATTCCGGTTTTCCAGTCATTTATTGCTTATTAACTATCCCAGATCAATTTGGAGAATCTGGCAAAGAAGCTGAGGCGTCTCTGTGTCTTCTGCCTTCAGCATCTCGGGACATACTCCATCATCGTCAGGTGCCTTCCCATTCGTCGGCTTGTGGATGGCCTGCTTGACCTCCTGAATAGTGATGTCGTCGCAGTTGATGTCGAGTTCCTCTCTGCTTCAGGAATGGCAGCGAATACTGGTGGGTCTGGGCTATTCATGATAGACTCAGAGTGTTGCTACCATCTCTTCAGCTTCTCCTCCTCCACTGTGACATAGGTTCCGTGTTGTTTAGGGTTCTAAGAAATGGATGTATGTACAGAATAACACAATATGTGAGTTTATTTGATCGTTTGTCTCCGGTTGGGCTTTACTAGAAAAATTAACTTTACAGGTTAATTAAACATACTATAGAGGTGTGGACTTCGTTGTTGTTGTTGTTGTTGTCGTTGTTGTGGAAACGGACACAATTGCATTACCATTTTACACCAAACTCTAAAATGTTGACACTGTGTTACTGAAGACATATTTATCATCAGTGCTATACAGTCGTCAAAATGTTTCATTCCTTCACGTTGTGCTTGCAATATTGTTCCGTAACCATAAGTCATGACTGCTAGACTATTTTGATATTTACCATACACTACGTTTTCCATTTAGTTGGAGTAGCAAACTGAGAATCCCTAACTTGAATTCCAAGATCATAACTATTGTGTGCGTGTATGTGTGTCTGTGTATGTGCTCCCTCTAAACTCGAAATGTAAGCACCATCAAGATTCTCAGTCAGCAGCCTTTTACAGAAGAATTTTCTTTTCTTCTTCTTGTAAATGTGTCATAAACATAGCGACACAAATAGAGGTAGCCTCTGCTATTAGCAAGATATATGATATAAATTTGGATGTATTTTATTTAGAGACGGAACCTGAGAAAATATTATTCTAAAAAGTGAATCTAATGATAGATGTTGTTTCCTTGGGCAGATACAATGCAATTCTGCTACGAAAATCAAGTTATCGAATCGGCTGAAAGAGCTAATGCAACATTATAATGCTTGTTTTCTTGGCACAATGTACAGTGCAAATAATACAGCCACAAGACATTATTGCCTACATTCATGCAGCCTTACGTTTTGGAAAGTAGCTCCTAATAAAATAGACCTCGCAGAAGGCTATATTTTGATTTGCCTACTACCAACCATGAACAGCCAAACATAATCTGAGCCCTTGCATTGAAATGTACCGATCTGGTCTCTTAGCGAGCTAAACAGTTTTATTTATTACGTTTTCTTGTCAAATACTCGCAATGTCTATGAAGTATAATGCACTTCCGTGTCAGTATCATCCATGATAATAAACCAGCGCTGATGCCAGATGAGAACGTTATACCATAAATCAAACGCAGCTCATTGATAGAATCTTTCTGACATTAGAGTATACGGTGGTGTCTTATCGTGGCAAGGAAAGGCATAACATTCAGAATGAGGCTCGTGTTTGAGTTAATCATACATGCTTGGCGGATTATTTATCGTATTGATTATGTTTAAGAAGAATACGTTTTCGGATCATGTGATAGTTTCAACATTATGGTCTCCTATCTTGCAAGTCAAAGGAATTGTCTTTAATATTTTTGACTCAAAACAAGATTTTATTACCCGGTTCATTGTATGAGCGTTATAGAACGTTCACTTTGTTCTGCGAGGTCTAACTCGATTGATATATTATAGTTTCTCATGAAGAAGGATTTTTGTCTTCTACGTAGTATTGATTTTCGTTATCACTAGCTTCAGCTGGCTTTATCTCATCTCAATGTATGTCATTATTATATATGTCCTCTAGATACCGTAGCGCGTCCAGATATTGTTTTATTTTGTAAAAGTACTTCCAGTATCTTGTAGTATCCTGACAAATGTTTCTGCGACAATTACCTTAGCTTCCTTACACGCAGAGCTCTTATCGACTCTGGTTTCCTCAAGCCATGTCCAAACTTGTTGTGATCGACCAGGAGTTTTGTTGATCTATATGAAAATGATGCGAATGCATCTCTGATATCAGCGGCAGTTTCTTTCTAAAGTAGCATACTCCAGTTGTAATTACTAAAAGCATCACTAACATTTAGTAAGTATTAAAATATCATCAACACCGTTAACAAGAATTCTGCTCCTGTGAGAACATGTCTGACCTGTTTATGAAGTTATTTTACAAGTAGGTCACTTTTTTATTTTTGAGTATTGATTCAACTACATCGCTGCAATCGATCTGTTGGTCATTGGTTTTTTTACCTTCATTTTCTCGTCTTCGGTTTTCACGCTTTAGGTTTTGTAAATTTTGTTGTTCCTTCGACAAGTTTATATTGTCTGACAGCGCCTCTAGTGACAGGTTCCTTGTTTCATACTATTAGAAAGATGGGACTAGCCCAGAAATAATACTTTAATCGCATTGTGTTTCTTTTTTTGGCGGTGTCTATAGCAAAGGTCATGCCTCATCGCTGTGACATTTACTTAGATGTTTCTAGACAGGGAGTGGTATATATTTTGTATCAAGTTGCTTCGCTTTTCTAAAGGATCATATGGTACTGTATATTTGTGGCAAGGCAGAGTACAGCCGCCATTGGCGTAGAAAGTTGCCAATATGCGCACAAAGATCAAGGGCGCTCTTAAACAAAACAGCTTTTTCAAGATATTTTTTATCCAGAACCTCTATAAGCTGTTCATGACAGCCTTTCACTTTAACAGTGCTGGATTTGTGTTTATATCATTCAGAACGTTTTGATTTCACAACTGATTGATTCTTTTGGTATTAAATGAAGTTTCGTTAAATCTATCTGTACATTTCTTGCACAACCGACATCATGATGATTGCTGCCATTATATTCGACTTCGGAACAACAATATATTGGCATATTATGACCAGATGGCCTACCTTTAATCAGCGTACTGCATATTAAGCTAGATGAAGACTAACGTGCCATTAGCCAAAAAGTGTCAGCGCTCTGAACTCGATGTGATATGTCTAGGGTAGATTTGCCTTGGCTTTGTGATCTAAACTTTAAATATCCTGATGTACCACAATGGCATTATTCAATATGATTTTGTATAAGTTCTCAAAAATCAAAACGAATGCTTTTATGCTAAATGTTGATGGGTACCTTGTACTTCCAATAAATAATTAAAATTATTACTTCCTCTCCAACATTAGTTGAACACAATTGAAACCTTAGATCGTAGATTCAAACGGCTGATATTAGTAATGAAAGTTTGCTTAGAATGTTTCTATATATACATATTTCGCTTGACCTGTAACACAATATTTTCGACGTAAAAACCAGTCGTAAACAAGATACGGTCTTACATTCACAGTCAAGCAAACATCTAGTTTACTTCTTTGTGTCACGACAAAAACATGTTTGCAGAACCCTCAATCATGGTCCAGACTAAAACACACATTATAGGTCTACTTAACACCACAAGTCTCACTGAAGCTAGTACAATCATTTAAATCAATGATACACCTACTGAATCATGGATCAAAAGAAGGATGGTCCGAAAACTGTGATAGAACATGCCTCAGATACGTCGTCATATCAGTTATATAATATCCATAAAAGAACGCCCACAGAGTTACAATGTACAGTAGGCATCTTTGAACGTTACCCAACCATAAATGTAAGATTCATATTAAGGTGTCAGACAATACAAAGTTTGATATCCTTAATCCTTACATTGATTTTAACGATCTTGAATGAGACCACACGCTTCATACAATACGCTTCTCTGATAAAGCTTTGGGTCACACCGCCAACCTATTCCGGCTGGCCAAAGAACAAAACGCAGCGTACTTATGGATCAAAGAACTTTCAAGATGGTGTACCCTGGCACAGTAGTAGCAGGCATAGATGTCAAAATTACGATGGCTGCACATATTTTATTTTTCCGTCCTTCTCAAAGACCAAGCGGACTGATGATCTTTCCTGGGACGGTTTCCACATTACCAGTCGATAAACGGAACACAATGTAGACCTTTTGATCGAAAAAGTTGACTATCGTCATGAGCAAATTAACGGGTACTACTGGTCTGATGAAATGTATCTGCCTCCCATCGACCTTCCACCTGACGCTCTCAAGGGTAACGTTTTTAAGTTGGACCTGGAATAGCATGAACAGCTGAACGATGTATATATCAACTAGCCACTAGTTCCAGTTTCCATAACAATAATATAATACCATAATGGTTTCTGTATTACCTAGCAACATAACATGGTCAATGAACTGGAAGGATGCTATACAATGTGCACAAGGCTGGAACCTAATCGTCTTCAGAAAGAGGGATACTTTGTTCACTCTCTCCGCTAACCTCTGGATGAGTAAGTATACTTAAGTACACCGGGCGCTTGAGCCAACTAGCACCCGTGCATTGCACTTTACATTGATAAAGGAATATGAAACTTCGAGCCAAGAGTATAAATGGAATTAACAATAACTACTTTAAACAACTGAAATGTTTCTGTCTTTGTCATGATTATTGACAGTCAACTTAAGTCCTTCCGCGTTAATATGGTCCTGCCAGTAGACAATCTGCAACATTTAATACCCGAACCATTTTTCTAGTCTCGTACGATTTTGACAAAGTTCTCAATCGACCATTCTAAATTAGTTTCTGGTGTGCGATTTTGTTTTACAATCAGATAAAGGCACGCCACGGAGCTAAGGACCTGATATAATTCAGACATTAGACTACTAAAAGTCCAAGATGCCCACCTCTACATTGGGGATGGCTTTCCACTAATGAAAAAGGTCGTAGGAAAGTTTAAGGATAAACATATCGTAGCCCCTATCACCGAGTTCGTGTTCCTACAGCAGTTTTGACTTTTCATGTGCTTTCTTGTGCTATTAGTATTTCAAGGTTTCCATGGAAGCTTTCACTTGCAAGCCGCTATGTCATGGAGCCTCTCATTTCTCCCACGAATATGACATAATGTACGCAATCCGTTGGTTAGGATCACCATGCGACGGTCTTATACTGTTTCCATCTTTCAACGGCAGTGCAGCATTCTAGAGAATTCCGCAGGTGTTGAGTAAATATATACATCGCTGCTTTCTTTCACCAGCAGAGAGAGTGAACAAACCTTTTTCCTGAAACGTCATTTGCTTTTATAAAACATTGCTACGAAAAATGAAAAAACAAGGTCAATAACGCCAAACCGAAGACTCTAACTTAACTTACTTAGAGTTTCTCTAATTGCGTTAGTTCATTTTGTTACTTAATCCTGTCTTTTTTTTTTTCAAATGTTGTATGCATGTTATATTTATCCGCCAGACATGTTATTGAAGTCGTGTTCAGCCTCTTTGCTGCTGTAATTAGATCGTTATTATATCAGTAATATGGTACCAGCTATGGCGTCGTATACAGCGAAATTAGTTCAAGAAAGATTAGATGCAAATCCGTTATTCTGGCAGGCAATAATTACAAGAATTTCAGGAGTCTGGTGATATTTGCAGAAGATGCATAGGCTAGAAAGCTACTGCAGAAAAAGCAGAAATAACTAAGAAACAATAACTATCTTTAGTAGATCTTCAAGCTGAAACATCAGCCGCACAACACTTGGCAGAGTCAAGGAAGAAATACTTGATGGTATTGACCAAGCTCCTGCTAAAATAGGTGATATAAAAGGTCTAATAACAAAACCAAAACCAGCAAAAGTCATATTTAAAGCATTTGATACATTTCTTGATACGTGTATTTCCTAAATATAAATTACTGAAGAGAAAGGATTATCTAACATTGCCACTCGCATTTATGATAATAAAAAATATTTCTGAAACCTGAATACGCTGATAATTATGTAAGTTGTAAATCTGGTACAATTGGATTTATAAAATATATTGAAAAAGTTGATAAGATTGGAAAGAATATTCCTAAATATATTGATTAGACTGGTGAGATAAATAAAACTTTTACAAAATTACGATCTCAGCAACCATTACGAACCGTAAGACTTAGTGCAAAAGAAAGGGAAGATTTGGAATTTTAAGGCATTAGACTCATTTTCGCCATGTAAGAAAATAAAAAACGGAAGAAACAACTGAAAGTTGCATGTCTACTCAATGAAGTGGTCTTATATCTTGCCGTAACAATATTCTTTCTGATGTTGAACGATTAGACATTCTGAAAACGTGCTGCAAATAATTCTCCAGAAATTATTAATGAAGCAGCTGATATTTGTTTACCATTATTTACAGGCGGCATGATGAACATATTTGTTTATCGTTCTCTCATTGATGAAATTGCTGATGAATATCATATTGATTAAACAATGAATAACAAATAAGATGATTATATTCAATGCTCATTGTAAACCGATGACTGACTGAGTAATAAATTCGCGATTACCTAATTATAAAGCGGTGATAAACTCTGTGATATTGTTCAATTTTTCGTTTTCTAAGAAGCGCTCGAAAAGCAAAACCGATTGCAAAACAATTAGGAATGAAAGCTGTTGATTTCTTCGTGATAAAGCTTCTAGTGCTATTGGTAATGATACCAGCAAAGCGTTCTCTGCAATTACGGATAGACTAGCATAATTAATACGACGAACACATCAGCCACCGCCACCAGTAAAATAATCCAGCACTGAAGAAATACCTGCAAATGTTATTAAAGTAATAAATCAGGCTGAAAATCAAAAACTTGCAGAATTTTTTGATGAAGCATAAATGCATCAAACTGAAAATTTAATATCAGGAAGTGGTCTTCGTGTTGGACGATGTTTACAAAAAATGTTTAAGCGTGTATCTGACCCTGCCTTTGGCATAGACACACCAGAACTCAAAAATGAGTCTGTACGCGATTATCATTAGTATACCCATGACGCACGAGAACTAGATCAGCGTGGAAGAATTGAACTGCAAGTTAATACTAGTAGATATTTTTTAACCAAATGAAGTATTTTTTTAAGTTGAAGGCGAACTTGTAACACACGTTGCTGCTAAAACATCATACGCCGCTCATGCTAGAGTTGCTTTTGTTAACAATGGTATTATGGTCTTGTTTGATAGAGCTACATACATGATTGATGGAATAAATATGAATCGATCAAAAAGATGTTGATGTTGCTACAACGATAACTGGCCTAGAAAGATATTCGGACGATTATATTAGATCAGCTGGTCCGCCAATGTTTACTAAAGACTTTACTGATTTTTCTGAAAACAGACATACAGCCAATGTACTGTAAAGATGATCTGTGCAGCTGTGTTTTGAACATTTTGAACTGTCTGGAGTAAATATTGTGACGAACAAGACATAATTGAGTTACAATAGTCCAGTCTTGAAAGTACTAATGAACACACAAGTGTTTTAGTGGCATCAACTGAAAGATATTTACGAATGGAACTGATGCGTCTCAATTCAAGATATGCAGCCTTGCATATATTCATGACATGTTGGTGCAATGTGAGAGTACTGTCTAGAGTAACACCTAGGTTCCGTACTGACTGTTAAAATTTAATGTTGGTGTTGCTGATATTTATTGTCTGAGGTAAAGGATGTGAATGCGAAGGTCTTTGTGTTGTGATCAGAATAGCCTCACTTTTATCATCATTCATCTGCAGCTCGTTACATGTCATCCATGATTTCACATCAGAAATGCACTTCTCTACTCCATGGATGGTAGCATCAACTTCAGTTGGATGGCTAGACTTGTATATTTGGGTGTCATCAGCATACAATTGGTGCGACACTGGGTGATGATCTATGACACTTGAGAGCGACCGAGTATACAGAATGAAGAGAACAGGTCCAAGAAACAGATCCCTGTGGAACATCACAACATACGTCAACTGGGCTGGAGTGTATTCCATTTGCAGATAAAATTTGTGTCCTGTTAACTAAGTAGGACTTGAACCACTGTAAGGCTATACTCTGAATGCCCAATACATGCTGGAGACGGTGAATCATGGTCTATTGTGTCAAATGTTGCAGATAAATTCGGGAGAGTGAGGACTGTAATCTTTCCACTATCCAAAGCAGAGAGAATGTCACTAAATACTTTCAGAAGAGTAGTTTCCTTACTGTGGCAAGGGCGATATGCAAACTGCACATTGCTAAAAGGACTGTTTGAATTCAAACGAGATACAAGTTGAGTTAGAACAACATTTTCTAAGAATTTTTATATGAATGGGAGATTAGAAACTGGGCGGTAGTTCTTTAAATCGTTATGGTCCTGTGTTGGTTTCTTCAGCAGTGGCTTTACGATAGCAGTTTTGAAAAATGATGGGAACTTCCCTGATGAGAGAGAGATATCAATAACATCAGTTAATGAGGGCATTATTGGGTCTAAGCACTGAAACAGCATTGCTGTCGGAATCGGATCAAGTTCACAATACTTTGGTGCACGTTTCATCACGATTATCCGTACTAAATCAGTAAAAACAGGTTCAAATGCTCCTAACGGTTGTCGCTGAAATTCTGCATCATAAGTGTCTGGTGAGGAATCAGTTGAAATTGTGCTGTCAAGCGAATCTCTAATGGTTTGTAATTTGTCATTGAAGAAATTTGCAAATTGGTCTGGTAGGTCTAGTGAAGAGAAGGTTGTTGGAAGTGATGTACATTTGTTCCTTGACATTAGTTTGTTACTTATCTCGAAGAGCTCTTTGCAGCTGGAACTCTCCGTGATCCTAGTACTGTAGTGGGATGATATGGACTATGTTTGTGACGTTCTTCTTAGCGGCTTCGTAGATTAGTTTATGAATAGTGAGTCTTGTGGAAAGCGGAAGCCTCTCTGATTTTCGGCGATATCTTTTATCAGTTCGAAACTGGTCCCTAACACTGCTATGCCATAGAGAACACTTTTTTTTTTATTGATACTCTGTATTTGGTAGCTAGGGCATGTTTTTCATGCAATAAACGCAGGCAGTTATCAAGTTGTTCCTCTGTTGGATGTAAGAAAGTTGTTAGGTTTTCTTGGATGTCATGCATAAATTTGGTTATGTTTATCATACGGAGGTATTCTTAGTAGCAAATAGAGGTGGAGGGTTAGGGACTGATACGTCGAGATGGCATACAATGCAGAGGTGATCCGATGCAAGTTCGTGTAATACAAGGGTGGATTGCAGAATATTATTATCAGGTCTATAAAGAAACCAGTCTAAAATGTGACCAAGTTTATGGGTAGGTTGGGTAAGTGACTGTTTAAGATTGAAAACATGAATGGAATCTAGGAGTTTTGATGTGTATGGTTTACCAAGACAGTCAAAGTGAAAGTTGAATTCCCCAAGAATAATTAGGTTACCACCTATCGAATTTCCATACTCTAAAAGATTTGGAAACTGCTCCAAAAATATAGATTTAGTCAGATTGTATTTTCTACTAGGAGGAGGACGGTAGAGACAGAAAAAATGGACTGACCTTTGTTCCAGTGTGAGCGTTGTTTGGACTATTTCAAACGATATGTGGCAGAAATTGAAGCCTGAGTTCTACTTAAGGCATTTGATCATGGAATTCTTTGTAATTACAGCAATTCCACCTCCGCGAGAGTTGCAGGGGAACGACTTGATGGAGTAATCGCTGGGTGTTAAATCCTCACACTTAGATTAATCACCTGCAGAATGTAACGAAGTTTCTGTCAGGAAGAAGACGTCAATATTCTGGTCGTTGATAAAATTAACAATTTATGTGCGTTTTTTCCGGTGATCCAACTGATTGAGCGTTGAAAAATGCAGTACGTGGTGGTATCCCTGGGACAGTTGACACAACGGTTGACGATTTAAGAGGAATTTGAACATGGTTATTAAAATGAACGGCAGAATTTTTAAGTTGATTATCCGTTACGGGCGAAAGGGAGATAACTGGAATTCTTCTTCCTGTTCTACGCCGGCCAGCTTTAAAAAAACGTTTCTGTTTTCGCTTCCGTTTACATTTAAGAAATTATGAATGTATTCCCAGTTCGTTTAGTCTTGATCACAATGTAGTATCTAGAACCAAGGTGTGGTCATTTAATCCATTGAATGAGGGTCCGTCGTATTGTAAGCGGTCACGTGACGGCGGTTTATTCAAAAACAAATGAAGTCTTAAACATTGGGACAAAACAAAACATAATACATAACGTTGAAACATGTGATAGGAAATATCGTCTGTGTTTTTTATATAGGTGTAAATTTATCAACCTAATTTAATGTTCATATATCGCATTTCTCGAAAGACATACAGTGGACTTGTGTTAATAGTGCTGAATTCCGTTTGTATTTAGAAAGGGTTTTCATGCATATCGAGTCTTTACTATTAATAATAAATTGTATAACCCCAAAGTTTAAAGATTTCGTAAATGTCACAAACGACACGGTAATGATTTGTTTTTTTTTTAAAAAAAAGACTTATACATCTCTATTTTGTGACAACAAAGATCAAGTTTTGTTTCAGTATTTATTTCTGTTTGATGATTTATTTTAGACTGACTTTCTCATTTATTTACTCTGTCTTGTCTTAATTTAGTTTCGATCCTGGCCGGATTGTTGTCTTTCAACAAACTTGGGTTAAAGACCACCGTGCGGAGATTTTTCTGCAATGACCAAAGTCTGATGTATCCGTAGGGACCGGACACTGTGTCTATAGGGCTTGCGGCTATCCTGAGTGCTCTGATACCAGCGATCTTGGTTAGTATGCTACTTAATAATCGGCTTAGGTTAGGTCTGAGTATTTCCTGCACATGGAGATGGTAATTAGTGTTAGCTGTGTCCGTTGGTCCTGTCCCTTTGCGTAACATCCGACTTGTACTTATTTTCTGCTCAGTAAGGTTTAAAGGGCATCTTGCATTAAGACCAAGTTAGTTATAATTGTTCTTCTCTTCGTTCATTCACGGATGTCGTAAGATTTGTAAAAATCGTTTCGTTGAATTTGGTTCTCGATTATATAGAAATCATTCAACGTATTCAAGATTATATAGAAATAATTCGACTTATTCAAGATTATATAGAAATAATTCGACCTATTCAAGATTATATAGAAATAATTCGGATTAATAAAGTACAGGCATCTTATTCTGTAATACCGCACGATACGCTTAGACCAGGTGGGCAGATTTTCTAACACACTGTACAAAAATACATATTAGTATTGCCAATTTCCACAACAACAAACAGCATAATTGTTTCACCTTCCTTTTATTTTCGTGTCACATATGGTGCACTCCCGTCAGCGAATATGGCTTTTTAAGGAAAAAGTGCATAGTTCTGCAGCTGCAGATAATATTGACAGGTGTTTTTTTTTCGTAAATATTAGTCATTTAGAGTAGTTGGTACATGTAAAGAATTGTAATTTTAATTCCTCAAAGTTAATCAGTATTTGTTTATTCAGCAAGTAGAATTTTAAATTTCCCAATTCTGTGCTAAACTTTGATTCTTAACCTTCCTATATCCCTACAGAAGACACTGTTTGTCTGGTATGTTTTAAATAATATATTAATTTTAAATGTTTGGACCCCAACCCCATGTACGGAATGTAACTCAGTCTGCTTGTCGGCGTGCATCATGTAAAATGCATCCTCCACGCCAAATAAAAAAAACGAAAAAACCCCACATTGCTTCGTTAGATACAAAGATTTGACATGTATATACACAGTGATTTTTATTTGTCTTGAAAACTGTAGTCTGTTAAAACTAGATGCTACAAAGCGAGAAGAAAAATCTTGATATTACGTAAGTGATACAGAAGGAATCAGGAAAAAACGTAAGGTGCAATGTTGCAAGAGTTTCAAATGTGATGAAAATATCTATGCAGCTTTTAGAGACCGACCATTTAGTTTTTTCTGGAGCGGGGCTTGGATTTTACTTCGAGCTGTAATATTGTTATTTTGTCAAGATAAATAACTTTTCAATTAATATATGGATAAAATAGGTTTTGTTTTGGCTGTAAATCAGAACAATACTATTATTTCTAGTTTATTAAGAACAACAACAACAACAGGCCCCCCCCCCAAAAAAAAAAGAGAAAAGACAATTATAAAATTAACTACTAGCCAACGCTCCTCCGCCCCTTTTCCCCTCGTTCTCAATTCTTTGTCCCCCGTAAGAATATTATATGGTCTCTCCTATCACATCAACTGTAAGATATATTACAAAAACGTATACATGACATTTCTATTCAAATTGAATCGCAGGATCCAATCTGACTCTTGAAACTGGTTTCTAAAAATAACTTGACATATGATCTTGTGCATAATATACACTTCCAGCTGTGTATGTTATGTCATGCGTATATTTACCTGTCACAGTGTAGATTCCTTATTTCATAAAATTGTTTACCTTGACCTTGATTTGAGACTCATTTCTCCTACCTGACATGTAGTGCACTCGTAAATAAGTCTACTTAAATGGATTACTTGAAACTGAATAGGCAACCCAGGACATTGTGGCTGAAACGCATCCTTGAAGTTGAGTTTACATGCCAGCAAATTATATCTGAGTAATAACCCTGATTTTGAACCTGTGATGAACCCTGCAGTCAGATTGAATACAAAAAGGTATGAAAACAAACATTTAATTCAAGGTGACATCTAATGAGTTCAAGAACTATGTCTCCTAAGAATCGTTGGAAGCTTGCCATCTTAAACTATAATTAAGTGCACCAAAACAAACCCTAAGTTTGAATCATACGCCATATTTTACATGTTAACACTATTGTCTGATAAGGAAAAGATGACATGTTTGTAACAACAAATTGCAAGAAATTGCCACACCAGCGCGAATGAAATTAAATAAAAAAGATTGGAAACTATGCAAGCAGCTTAGATGACAAAATGGAATGACAAAACACACCCAGCTTGGTTCCCTTGATACAAACGATGTGAGTGTGTGTTTGTGTGTGTGTGTGTGTGTGTGTGTGTGTGTGTGTGTGTGTGTGTGTGGCCTGTTAGACAATACTAAAGGACGTCAAAATGTCATGTAAATGCGTGGTTAGGATGGATGAGGACATTTGTCGCAAGGGCCGCACCACTTTTTTTAAATCTCTGACGACACCCTGTGACGCCAATTAGTTTGCGGGCCACATAAAATATGGCTTGGATGGCCACATGCGGGCCGCGTCATTTAGACCACTGATCTATAGCGTGACGCATACTCATTTTACCACCAGGCTTTGTTTAAGATGACGGAACACTGACAACGGTATGCGATCATGTATAAGACGAATCCAACAGCAAAATTGCATTGATCCAAATATGCCGTCGATTAGTGCCCATATTGTATATATGTAGACTTTTTCTGTTCAAGTCGGACAGTGCTTAGTCTTGTCTGCTACCATCTGTTTGGAAAGAATTATGGCTAAAAACGTATCATGTATTGTCGGAAGGCTTAGCTAATCTTAGAAAGTGCAATCTTTCTTTGCAGCGTCTAAAAATAAATCCAGTTTTGCATTTCCTTTGAATATGTTTAATTTATGTTAAAGGGGACAAACATGCAAAAATGAAATTCGCTCAAATTTTTTATATTATTTGCTATATAATTTGAACATTTCATTCTTACTCGTTACGAAGAAATGTATGAAAAACCGATCATATATCCCGATCCATCTTGAATAAAACAACACGCATCTCTCCCCCTCACAAATAGCGGAAGTGACGTCATTTGAGACACTGTACACACCGGCATTGTTGATAATGAATTATGGAGAACTCGTCCCATAGAGAACAGGTAGAATGATCCTATATAATAATTGTGAGATGTCGCCTCATGGTTGTTAAGGTTTTATTTATTGATGTTTTTCTTTAACCTAATAACTTATTAAAATTTAAAAAATTGTAACTTTTCAAGTTTTCCATTTGATCAACTCATCTTCTGTACTTAACGAAACAGAAGAGACATCTGTCCCTTTTGCTCTGCTCTTCAAAATTATTTGATATATTTTAATTGGGGAATAAAAGAACATGATGTGAAGTTTTATATATGAAAGAGCTCCAACCTAATAGTGAATGATAATTGAACTCGATAAAAAAACAGCACTGACGCATACTCAGGAGATACTGTCGCTACTGAGTTCAACATCGTTTAGTCTATTTCTTCTTATTTGTTAGTGTTTTCGTAATTTTATTAGTTCTTAATAAAGCAAACTATTTAAAGATGAACGACAAGTTTAAAAAATATTTACTACTAAATTGCCGATGCAAAATAATAATGTTTACGTCATTTCATTATATATAACTACACCATGATCACGCGTACTAACGGGATTTTGTTACCTTAAATACATATTTGAACTGCTCGACGTACTTGGGTTCGGACATAATCAGAATATCATCTTTAACAACAATTTTAAATTTCACGTTTAAATCCTGTACAAAACTGAATAATATTTCACATGGTCTGAATCAGAAGTTTGGAGAATCAGCCAGGTATCCCAAGTGGCCGAGTGGTCTAAAGCGCTCTCCGTTTGGATCACTGCCATCTCACCTCTGTCTACGCGGGTTCGAGTCTCAGATTCGGCCTATGGGGTATGTGAGAAAGCGTGCCAGTAGATTCTCGTGGGTCGGTGTGTTTTCCGGGGTTTTTCTCGGGTTCTTCCTCCATCATTAATACTAACCGCCATTTATAGCCTATCGTATGCTGGAAAAAATGAAGTTAAACCCTACAACAACAACAACAATAACATTACCAAAGTAGAACATACCATTAACATCCAACCTTAAATGATAGATTCGTGGGACAAAGATGAACAGGACTCGTCAAATTTTGACAAAAATGGCGCTGCTCTTGTTTCTTTAGAGAAATATTCAAACTCGAAATGTCTCTGGCACAACCTGGTGTGTTGAGTTACCATAAAGCCTTCTCTCTTTAATTTGATCGCCCGTACAGCTCTTATTTTAGGGTCCTTTGGGAATGTGAAAAAAGTAATCTTCTGTCTGGAACTTATATTACTCACACATCTGTTTTTTTTTTTTTTTGGGGGGGGGGGGGGGTGGCAGGCACGATACAGATCCCAGCCCCCATTTTCTTAAACAAAGGAACAAAGTTTTCATGCTTTGGTGTGTTCCTCCCGATACGTAGTTTGGTGTTTTTTTAAATATATATTTTTTCTCCTCTTTCTAAAATTTCCGTGTATGTAGTTAAAATTTGAGGGGTATTGTATCTTTAGTGTTTCCTGGGTTGATTATCCGAGTAGGTTTTATTCATATAATCTCAAAATTCATTCCCCAGTTCATTTTGTCGACCTTGGCAAGAGATAACCTGTACATTATTTATGTTGGTGCTATAGGCATTTTATATATTTTTTTTTAAAAAATCAAAAAAAAAATTATATACATTTTTTTTATTTTTAGTTTTGAACGAAGTACGGTGTACTATCTTTGTTTAGGGACGGGAGGGAGGGAGGGAAAGAAACTGATTGTTTTTTACTTGTATTTTTTCCGTGTCGTTCTTCGCATTGTCTAATTATTTCATATTGAATTCGACTGTGCTCGAATGGAGATCCATACATTTAAAAAAAAATTGTACTTCTCCAGACTATTATTTATTTATTTATTTATTTTTTTTTTAATTTATTTACTTACCTACTTTTTTCTTTATTTATTTTATTATTTATTTATTTATTTATTTATTTATTTATTTATTTATTAGTACTTTTAAAGATTTTCCGAAATTGTTTAAGGTACCCTTTCATATGGGTTCTTTGTGCAGTGCGGGAGCTGCCCAGCGGTGTAATAGAAGAAGAAGAAAGTATTCTATATGTTCCAAGTTTTTCTTTACTTCCTAAAAGAATAATTCTTTAGACACACAGAGAGAGAGAGAGAGAGAGAGAGAGAGAGAGAGAGAGAGAGAGAGAGAGAGAGAGATTAAAAATAACGTAGATTTCTAAGTGTTTGTTTAAATTTAATGGAAAATTCGCTGATTTTAATTTGTTCTGTTAATTTTGGGCGAATGGATTCATCCTATCATCATTCATTTGTAGCTTACTACACCGCATCCATAACTTAAAATCAGAACACTTATCTATGCTTTAGATGGTGAAACCATCTTCATCTGGACAGCTGGATTTATACATTTAAGTGTCGCATCCACTTATATACATATCTCCAACTGCACAAGCGGATATACCAAATGATAATTCAACTGAGGTTGAAATTTGAATTGGTAAACAAGGTCATTATTCACTGACTAATCGGTCATGCGTTATTTTGTCATATCTTTATACATAATACTTTATGTAAATTCGATTGCCAAATGCTACTCGTGGGTCGGTGGTTCTTTGGAGGGGGGGGGGGGGGGGGGTTCCCGCGTTCTTCCTCTACCAATATATACTGGCCGCCATGCATAGCCTATCGTGTGCTGAAAATGGCGTTTAACCCTACAACAACAACAACAACAACATTCCCAAAGTAGAATATTGTATTAACATCCAACCTTACAGGATAAATTCGTGGGATAAAGATAAACAGGACTCGTCAAATTCTGACAATGGCGCTGCTCTTGGGTCTTTAGAGAAATATTCAAGCTCGAAATGTCTCTGGCACAAAGTGGTGTGTTGAGTTAGCATAAAGCCATCTCTCTTTAATTTGATTGCTCATACAGCTCGCCTTTTAGATTCCTTAAAAAATGTGAGTAAAAAACCATCTTCTGTCTGGAACTTCTGTTATTTACACATCTTTTTGGGGGTTGGGTGGAGGGGTGGGGTGGCGGGCACCAGACAGATCCCCGCTCCCATTTTCGAAAACAAAGGAACAAAATTTTCTTGCGTTGCTATGTTACTCCCGATATGTAGTTTGGTGTTTTTTAATATATTTTTTTTCACCTTTCTAAAATTTCTCTTTATGTATTTAAACTATGATGGGGTATTGTATCCTTAGTGTTTCTATAGGGTTGATCATTCGAGTAGGTTTTATTCATCTAATCTCAAAATTCTTTCCCTAGCTCATTTTATCGACCTTGGCTAGAGGTCACCTGTACTCCATGTATGATATTGATGTCGGTGCTATATGTATCTGATATATAAGATTTTTTCACAATTTTTTTTTATATTCATTTATTTGATTTTAATTTTTAAAGAAGTACGATGTATTATCTTTGTTTAGGGGAAAAAACGAAACTTTTGTTTTTACGGCTTGTATTTTTTCCGTGTCGTTCATCGCATTGTCTATTTATTTCATAATGAGTTCGACCGTGCTCAAGTGGGGATCCATACATTTTTTAAAATTTAAATTGTACTTCTCCATACTCGAGTCTTTTTTAATTTATTAGTCCTTTTAAAGATTTTCCTAAATTCTTTAAGGTACCCTTTCATATGGGTTATCTGTGCAATTCGGAACTGCCCAGTGGTGGTATTGAAGAAGAATAAAGTATTCAATATGTTCCTTAATTTTGTTTTTCTTCCTAAAAGATTAATTTGCAAGGCATATTTAGAGACACTTAACTTGTATATTTGATTCACACAATTTAGAGCTGCGTATTGAACCATCTTGTTTCTACTTGACACTTCGCTGCACAAACTGAATATGACTTGTATACGTTAATCGTCTCAAATGACGTCACATCCTGTGTGTCTGGAAGGGAGCTAACAAATTCGCGGCAGAGTATTTCCGTGTGATCTCGCTAAACAGGACAGTATTCTTTTATAAAATTGAAGTGCAAGTACATAAGATGCAAATAAACAAATAGTTGGGATAGATTAAATACACAAACTACTAAATATCCTTCTATTTACAATAAAATTATGCAGGTCCGGGTTTTTGTCCCCTTTAACGTCTTGCAAATCAAATACTTATCGCTGAAAATAACCACGAATCAAAAGCTCGTTCGAGACACAAAATTGTGGATGGACACACTAAGTTGAGGGTATATCGCTGCGCTCTTTTCTTTACCTGTTTTTATTAATAAATTTATATGATGCTTTATACAAGTTTTATATGCTTTGAAGAAATTTTCCACCAAATTCCTGTACTTGTCTGCATTGTTTCCTAGAAAATGTGTTGCCACTGACTGAACGGCTTTGCATACCATTGTTTGTTTGCCACGCAATGCATGGTCAAAAGCATCATTTCGAAGAAGTTCACGAATCTAAGGACCCCCCCCCACCCCCCCCACCCCACCCAAAAAAAAAAAACCTCAACAGAATGGCCTTACTTTATCTGAGCATCACTTAATCTTGGAAAGTTTCCACGTTGTTACTTGAAAGCTCATTGTCGTTTGCCCATGGCCTTGACAAAGTTCTTCATTAAACTCAGCTAAACATGCATGGATGGTTACACACCGGTCCTTGATTCAACAAGTGGTGGATGCTTAACACCGTTTCTCCCAATCTCCAAAGACTGTCGGAGTCTCTCTTGATGTAGTGGAAATCTATCTCCTTACTATCCCTTTTGCAGAGGAAAACAGCAGCATTTTGTGTATCCAGTCTGCAGACGAAGCAAGAGAGCAAGAGCCTTCAAATTCCCAAAAGGCTGACCACTGATGTTTATTATAGTTTATGCACCTCACACATTGTTTAATGTTTTCATAGATTTTCTTCATATGGACTGCATGACCAACTAGAATTGATGGCAAAACATTGACATTATGAATTGATCCTCTTACTCGTCTAACTCAAGTGAGAATGATTCTGGTTCATCATGAATCGGTAGTCATTCTAAGTGTGGTGCTGGCACTATAGCTGATGAAATGTTTTGATAATGCACAATCAATTTTTTTTCTTTGACACACCTTTCACAACTGGATGTAACAGTTGCTGATTAGATCGTTAGCTATCTCCAAATCATTGACCCTGATCAGCTGTATGCTTTAGATAATCGTTCACGATTTACATAATTAAAAAATGTAAACATACTTTCAGTTATAGTATATGAAAAGTATCATAGATGTATGGACATATTCATTCCACTAATATCTTTAAAACTTATGTTTAAAGATACGGATTAAAACGCTGTTCCGGTGGGCTAAATCATTTCTTTTATTCGGATTACATGGCACTTACATAGTGACATGTGTAATCCTTGTTCTTCTTGAATAGTTGAAATAAATATTGAACATCAGGATCGTACTGATCTTTACAAAACGAATTAAGAATTACACACAAAGCAATTATATTTCACGAATTGTATGTATAGAAAAGTTTTATAATTCTAATTGAAATCTAATGACGGCTAATGTCAAATTATGGCTACAATGGAAAGAACCACACAATTAGTCAAATAAATCAAACATCAAACATATACTGATACAACTGCAATACAACTCACAAATCCAGGAGGAATAACACAACCCTAACTCATGTGGCCATGTCGAATTTCTGTGACTACACAAGGCTGTTCCATCAGTTGCTAATTCAAAGTTTTGGGTGCCTTGATCATGTGATTCGATTGGACCACTTCTAGATTTTTATTTGTAATGCACAATAGTGTTTGCACCAGTTGCACAATTTAATCATAATGTGAGATCGGACAACAAGATATCCAGCATTTTCAGTACAGACATGGGTGTTAATTTATTGGACTACCCCAATAGCTCTTCCTTTTCTAATTTGAAAACAAAAATATTGAATCATAAATCGTAAAAAGCATTACTGACTATAAAAATAGACCTTTTATTAGAAAGTCGGGGTTAGGAGTTACGCTTTACATAAGTGGTTGCTAGTGACAACGCTGAACCCCGACATTACATACGTAGAACACCAAAAAATCAGTTTTAAACCAGTTATGGACTCCATGATGTATCATTTATGAACAGATGATACCATGAGTTGGTAGAATATATCAGACACATGCTAACACTATAGTGTCAGACTGAACACTAACAATTTTGTTGACGATACTTTGAAAGAGGAAATTAAAACGTCGTTCTTGAAATTCTTGATCTGCTAAAACATCTGCAGCAAACGCATGTTTTTTAGGTTAAACACTTTTCTAATTTAATTTCTTTCTTACTAACTTCTACATGTCTTTGTCCTACCACCAGATGGCGGTTATTGAATTTGTCCACCATTACCAGTCCAGACAAAAATGTCAAGGCTGGAATCATTTAAAATATGCTACTACATGTTTCAAGACGTTTTTATTTGGAATGGGGCTGACAAGGATACTTGGAAAAATTGGAAAACTGGTTGTAGGGAGACTAAGACCACACTTCTTTAAACTATGCAAGCCGGATTATAGCAAAATAGAATGCTTTAGGAACAATGTTTCTGTTTACGTCGACGTGGGTGACCAGTATTGCACGGGAACAGATTTATCTCTAATGACAGATGCAAGGTGAGCTGTATATGTTTTTATATATAATATTACCCTTTCCTGTCATCCATGTATTCATTCAGTCATCCATTAAGTCGAGGTAAAATCTCAGGTATTCATTCATTCATCGATTAAGTCGAGGTAAAATCTCAGCTTAGATGTAGCTAGCACCAACTATTTTAGGGCCTATATTACAGATTTAGAATGTTCCACGTGACAGTTTTTAATTTCTTTAGTCAAACCCCTTTAGAGAGAGAGAGAGAGAGAGAGAGAGAGAGAGAGAGAGAGAGAGAGAGAGAGAGAGAGAGAGAGAGAGAACTTTAGTCATGTTGGATGCAAATGGCGAGAAAAATGTATTTGCATTTAAGTGACCAGTTAGGAATAGTAATATCATATTCATTGAAAACGAGAACATCTCCTTTCCGACGGTCACTGGTGACAAACGGGCATATCAGATTATCGCTGGTAGCTCGCAACGATGATTTTTCATTCTCCAATTTAGTTAGTACCTGCGCTGGTTGGTTTCGTCAGGAATATTTACGGATATAATGATAATATGTATCATGGTCGCTCGCCATCGCCTCCTTCCCTACACCCCCACATCCAATAACTGGATAGTTATGTATGTACAAATTGCTTGATGTACCACCAACTGATATGCAAATGGTTGTCTGGAATTTTTATGTTGGCTTGCCATCAAATAAGCTCACATCCGTTTTGCGGCTGGCATGTCGCATACATCAATACTCACTTCAAAAATATTGAAGTGGCAATTTATGCAGCTTTTTATAGTTGCCTTTTGAAACTGATAATATCATGTAAAGACTAGTACAGTCTGCGAGTTAGTGTCTTCCACAATCCAGGCAAAAATCAATGAGTTCAACAATATCTGTCATGGCCAGATATAGTGTTTGTTAAATCCCTATACTTATATTACACTACACATAATACATTAGATTTTGGGACAGTAAGACAAAATATGTAGGAATTGTAAAAGGAAAGAAAGGAAGCCACGAAGAGAGACAGAAGATATAAAAGCAAGGAAATCTATATCATACTGTGCGCCAAGCGAGGCAGCTATTAGTCCAATTTTTTAAAATAAGTCTTTGGTATGACTCGGTCAGGGGTCGAACCCACGACCTAACACATCTGAGGCTGACGCTCTAACCATTAAGCCACTGGAGCGGTCTACTTGTTTTAAAAAAAGGATATTGTGTTTATTTAGTTGACTATAGCACCAAGTCCCTCATTTTCCAGGCATTTGTTAATGTTTTAATCTTTAAAGCAAGTATGATTCTTGCATTCGCAAAATGTGTAATCATTGTTATATAGTGAATATTATTGAATCAAAATTGCATATTGGACAATTCGTTATCTCTTGTGCAAAATGCGTTATCATGTAAGAATAATATTTTTTGGCAGATATCATGGCATTTATGTAGCTATTTGATGCAGCTACACGTCGTAGATACCACTAGAAGTATATAATATGTAAATATTTGTTCAGTTGCTGATTATAGTGTATCTTGGTGGAATTATTCCCCTCCCACACACACACACACACAACACGAACAATCTTTTTTATACTGACGGACGATATTGTGAGTCTCATGTCACCTGTTAATTATTATGTGCAATTTTACTGCATACATATTGTTCCAGAACTAACCAGTGTACATTACAGACTCATACCGGTAATTAATAACTTCCATGTCTAACGCGACTTTCAAAATGGCCACAAAACAATGTTGTGCTATTTCACGTGGATTTACATGTCACCAAACACAGGATTTGCTCCAGAATCTAATGTACGTGTGAACAAAAGAACATTTCACATGTCAACCGTGTCGAGAAATACTGGTAGCTTTATAAAATGTACACCGATGTGTGCTGCCGAAATTGGCTCCATAGTTTTGTAGCTTCTAATGAATATGCGATATTATTCCCTAAACCAACAATCATTGTTAAATATTTTGGATCTCAACATTATATATTGAGACTGTGTATTTGATATAACTTAAAAATAAATATTTCCAAACGGAAGAAATGTATTGTTTCTTTATATAAATTTTATTTTATTTAAGACTAGAAGAGGGTTGTTTTATAATAGAAGTTAATCTGTAGTGCTGTGACACATACAAAACAAGCAATATAATAATGTAGAAAGTCTTCTGGAATGTAAACGACACCATCATATCAAATTCTTAGTCTACAAAATTATAACAAATCACCATTTGATTGTATGCACGAATTAAAGGGAGACAACTAATATGTATCTACATTTGACCGGTTAATCGTTAATAGGCAAATCAAAGTATTTGGTGAAAATAAACCTTTGGATGTCGTTAAATTAGTAATTCAAAGGTTCATTTGAAGAGTCACAATACATATTATTTTTCCAAAAAAAGAAGGGCCATAGCAGCCAAACATGCTCATGATAATTTCGATTTTTGTTGTTATTATTGTTGTTGTTATTGTTGTTGTTGTTGTTGCTGCTGAAATTATCACCAATACCCTTCTGCTAAGTTAAAACTTGTTGAATACCCCTACATAATTTGTTTTTTAAATTACAAGAAAGCAAGAAATTTGTATAACAGTATATGGAATGTACATTAGAAATTCCTAGTTGTAGAGACTGAACACGGTGGATGTGATTTTTGGGAATTTTGTGTGAAATTGAATTAAAAAAATATTATGATAAATTAAGCAAGTGTTTAAAAATTTAAGATTTATTTAATTTATCAATTTTTATCGTAATAAATAACATAACCTGTTTATCACAGAATTAGCAAATGTCTGAAATAATTGACATCTGACCTAATCTAAATTGACAATTTGTGGACACAGATTGTGTGGGTGGTTCCATTGCTTGAGATGTAATATCAGTGTATCGCCTGCAAAGCAGAAGTGAAACTATTTGTGTTTGATTATATATGGCTTCGCAGAAATTGCTGCTACTGAACAATACAATTTATTTTAAAAATGATATAAACTGACTAATTGGTTACTCATTAAAAATTAGTAAGGTTATATGGCTTTGTTCTTCTCGCTGTCAATATCATTAGTTGGGTCAAACTGCAATAGGTAAATTGAAGGGTTCGCCTAAAATTACCATACTTTATTACCATACTGCAACGTTATCTTCCACCGTAATCTATCTCCTTGTATATAATACAACATTCTCGATTACTCGTGGGGTCAACAACTTGTCAGTAATCATCTGAGGTGTACATACCTCAAGTCAATTTCAAGAAGAACGTAAGACGGAAACACATATTTCACAAACATATCCATATCTTTAATTTACCAATACTATCTTAAACTGTCCCATCATAGCCTCATGTTAAAAGAATTTGGCTGGGGCCAATTTACAAAACTATCTACTACCTCCTACGATCTGTGGTTTAGACAAGTTGACTTTCGAACAACTTTCGTCGTTAAAGGTATTCGTGCACATCTAAAAATTCATGGTCAAACAGATAGTGAATGTCAGTTTGATCACCTTTAACCTTTTCTGGCAAGTCGGAAAATAGATTGGATGTCCGACTGTTTCCCATGCGGTGCTCTTGCTTCTCTCCAGACATCACTGCCATACAAGCTGAATGGTGCCAATGTTTTGCAGAAACGCAAGCTTGTTTATATCTCATTTAGCAAGGATTCACAAAAAGGAATGGAACATAAAGAAACGCCAAGACCATAACTAGCTAATCACTACTAATGCTAACTATATATGATCTGTCACCAAAATTCAACACAAAAGTGACTGGCATGACAAATCAAAACTGGATAGGCCACTGGATCAAACGAGCGCAGTTTGCAATCTGAATGATTATTTTCTCGTTTGTGGGATAACATAAAACAACAGTACTAAATTCTTGAGCAATAAAGTAGTTGTCTGCATACGATTAGTTTCCTGAATGTATAAAAGTAAATAGCACGTCAGTAAAATATATCTCAAATAAGAAATATATTGTGTCACGTGATTCCGCCACGGGGTACATTCGTTCTGTTATGAATAAAATTCCAAACGGCGGTCCCTTCATTACATCAGAGTTTTTTTCCCTTCTAAAGCGTTGTGTGTGTGTGTGTGTGTGTGTGTGTGTGTGTGTGTGTGTGTGTGTGTTTCATTAAGAGTTGTAAGAAATATTTTGAGTAACAACAATCTATTCTCATTTTCGATGCTATAGAACATATGACTAATAATTACAGTTGACACAAGTATATGAATGCCGATAGTATTTTATTTCATGATCAAACTTAAATCTACGATAAAAGGTGCAAAACATGTCAACATATGAAAGAGACACGAACAATTCCTAACACAGTTGTTAGGAATTCCTAACACGGTCCCAAACACCTCAAAGACCTCTTAGTCAGGGCGACGCTAGCGCCAATGAATAACATAGACCACCCTAGTAAATCTGTGGCGATAAAAGGTGCAAAACATGTCAACATATGATACAGACACGAAAAATTCCTAAAACAATGACTTGAGAAAAACTAAACATATATGGTCCACAAAAACGTGCAAAAAAGAGAATGTAATTTATCTCATCACATGTCCGATCTGTAGCCTTCAGTATTTTGGAGAAACTGAGAAGATAGATAAAGAACTGATTAGATGATAAAGAAGCTGTACTGAAGGTTAGTCGTAGAACACTTCTCCTCCTGTGGCCACACTTTCAGTGATATAACACATTTTGCAATTTTCACAACCCCAAACGATGTTCCTAAGTCGGAAAAGAATATATATATATATATATATATATATATATATATATATATATATATATATATATATATATATATATATATATGTATGTATGTATGTATGTATGTATGTATGTATGTATTTTATGTATGTATGTATGTATGTATGTATGTATGTATGTATGTCTGTCTGTCTGTCTGTCTGTATGTATGTATATATGATAATGGTGTGTGCGTGTGTGCATTAACAACTTTATTTCCGATATCACGGTATGGGTTTACACAAGCTGACGTATATGGCCAAATAACATATCATTCGACACAGTTAAATACTGTATTACAGTTATATATATGCCCTCCTTTAGGAGTGTTTACGTTATCGATAACATGTCGTGCAACACAAGAATGTATCGTGCATTAAGGATAGTTCTGGATGTAGTAATATTTCTGTCAGGTGAGTAAATACATGTCATAGTGGGCTGGTGTTGAAAGCTAATGAGATGACTGTAGAGTTTGAAAATTAGAGAGGTTAAAGGTGACATTAGACTTGTGGGGGTGTCTTTATATTTGGGCAGGTGGTTAGTAAAATGACTGAAAACTGTTTGGATGAGTGGTGCATATTCAGAACACTGCAGGGTAGAAGATATTAATGTTCTAGTTCTTATTATTTATTCTTCCTTTTGTGTTTGCATTATGATGTATGCTGTTATATTTCTGGCTATGTTGGAGTGACATTGCTTTCAAATGAATGTCCGAAATCTATGGGATGAATAAAGTCCACACTGCTAATCTATAATAGAACACTCCGTGTTGAATGCTAGAGCCATGATACATGCTGATTTGGAAGTGAGCTCAACCTACTTGTAACCAAGCTTAAACTCGGCTTAGGAAGGCCCGACTAGGAAATATCAGGACGAAACACTCTAACGCCTCAAATCTGGATCATCCAGGCACAGAAAAAAAAATTAACGGGTCACTAGTCAGCAAGTGCAGTTCTAATTAGGAGAAAAAAGAAACGGAACGTCTTTATTTTAATAAAAGATATAGCAAAAGAAGTTTTTGTTTACAACACAATGCAAAATGAGGATCAGCCAAAAAAGGTATGAAAAATGAGGATCAGCCAAATAACGTATGAAATGTCAGAGCACATGGTAATGCTCAAGGTAAATTGTATGAATAGCAAATAACAGCAAGGGAAAGATGGGCCGAACAAAGAATGCATAGCTGATGACAAAAGAGGTAATACAGATCACAACACGATATACATATTATCCTAAAATATCGCCTCCGAGGCAGAAAGTTTAGCAGAAATGTGTAGGACAGGTACAATTATACATATAAGGTAGAGGGGTGGGGGTGGTGGTACAACGCCTCATTTAACAATCTTTAGCAATGTATGGCATAATTTACATGATTGCGTTCGCAATTATCTACAGTATGCTTTACGTTTAACATAATGAAATTATATTTTGTTACAACAAAGAAACTATTTACGAGGAACATGAAGAAAAGGTAATACCTTATACAGGGGCATTTTGCCCCACAATGCATTTGACATCTGTAAAAGTCTGTAAAATTACAGGGATACCATTTAGCTGTAATATCAAGTAGTATTCCTATATGGACATTTTATATATGGCAAAGATGCTAAAACTACATACTGTTGCATCATTCGACTTTGACCAGCAATGCGGAAAAGACGGCAGCAACAACAATGCTCAAATCTAAATAGTTCCTAATTTCAATAGTTTATGAAGAAAAAGACAAAGCCCAAAAGTCGTGAATGCTTCTGGTAAATTCTTTATTACAAACACTTAGCACAGCAAAGTTGCATATTGATGGTGGTGCCACGAGATTCATGGCACCACCTGGAACCTTCCTTGCACTGTGACCAGGAATCTTCTTGTCAAATTCGCAGTTTTCACAAATGTTGTCTTTATTATATGCTGTGTCTGCTGACAAGGCAAGATCATGTTTAACAACTGACGTTTGACGCGTGGTAATACGGTAATGATGTTAAGTTCATGGCTGATTCTGTATTTCGCTTTCTTGTGCGCTGACTGGATATTCGAGACTTAAGCAATATGTTCATAAATGCTGAATCGTCTGTGCGTTTGCATTCGTTATCAGATACACCCAAGGTAGCACCTTTTCTTCTTCCAGCAAGAATAGATTCGTCAAACATTTTCTCATTGCCTGTGTCCTCGACGGCGAGGACGGATTGATGTATTTGTTGATTATCAGGTAACTGAGTATAAATTGTTTGGGCTGTCTCTGGATTACCCGACCTATCCACAGTGGCTGAAGAACTACCAGTTAGCAAACATTCAACTGTTTTGCTTGGTTCACTCAAGTTTGTTTCATTGTCAGCAATGATCATAACGTTACTAAATGACTGGTCATCACCTGACCAATTTCCCTCATTCGATGTGTCTGTATCGTCTACTTCACCTGCAATAGCTGTAGGAATACTAACTGATCGTTTGTCAGCTGTCTTGTCCTCTTGAGTAGATGTTTCGACATTACCTGACTCCTCAGGTACGTCGTCTATACAGCTTGTAGCCGACATGTGATCATTTGATACAATCAGTTGTGGTGCCCTAGGTATTGCTTGTTGACACGCATTAAGCCTATCTGGTACTAGCTCAGGTTCATCAGTTACCATAGAAGGACCGAAACCGTCATTTGTAAACTTATTTGGATTACAAGGCCAAAGTCCGCAGGCTTCAAAACCATTGACAGCTTTCTGTAAACTGGCAGATCGGTAATATGCTGCAGAAAACAGTGCAACAACTTCAAATGCACTTATTCGTCTTTCTCGATTGCCTGTCAATCAATTACCAGACTCCAACTTCAAAGCACTTTTTTGAAGCATGTGACATCAAGAGGCTGCAGCCAGTGTGTGCAATGGGGAGGAAAGGTTATCAGCGCAATCCCCTTCTCGCGTGCACACAGAACAGCTTCCAACGTTTTATGGATACATCAAGAAGAAGAATGTGTGGAGTGTCCTTCGTGGATTTAACAAAAGTAGTGAAATGTTCCGAGTCATTGCAAGAAAATATGACTGTCTGTCCACCCACTTGGGTTACACACGCCTGGTGCGCCATTCATTTATATGGGTAGATAAATGCAGGAGGTGCAAGGTATCGGCCGCATTCATGGTACATGTTACAGTAATAGTTTGACCACATTCAACGCTTGTAACTTTACCCACTGATATAACACCTTTTGATTGCAATGATGTTCAATGGCCTGTGGATGGTAATGCCAGTTTCGTCCATGTTCCATATTCTGAGATAATTAGCAAGTGTTGCGTCAAAAAATTCAGTATATAATTGCTACAAATTACCAACCTGTGTCCGGTTAAATATCACGGCTCGGCTGACACTGGTCGCCTCTGAGCTCTGATGGCTAGATTTGGATGCCTTTTCATAAAGCATTCTAGCCAGTCAATTCCTGCTGCATTGCATCGAAATGGATGGTTTTTAATATTCAGATGAACCGCTACGTCGTATGTCAAAAGCCGTACATCAATTGTAGGAAGTCCAAATCATGAAGTTTCCATGGACTGGATGCGCAACTAGAGGCAACTCATAGTCAGGCTTGAAAACAGCAGTTTTACTTCCCTATTGTTACAGTACAGGTTGCGAAACCTTCAAATCTCTATATCTACGCAGTTTTGTAGCTGGAATTCGCTACTTCCTTGCAGCAGCTTCCAGAATGCACTGCTTAAAGAGCCGCTTTTAGAGCTAGTGTCCCATAATTTCCTCAATCAGTTTTTCTTCTGTAAATTCGCACCATCTGCAAAACGGTAGGTACTAATTTTATGCATCCGAACGGTTAATTACACTGTGCATAACATTTAAATAGCAATGGTTAAGCAC
Source organism: Unio delphinus (assembly GCA_029339505.1). NCBI lineage: Eukaryota > Metazoa > Mollusca > Bivalvia > Unionida > Unionidae > Unio > Unio delphinus. The sequence goes on from JAQISU010001244.1 coordinate 4,056,974, forward strand.
ATACCCTTTGACATGAATGGTTCATACTTCTGTCCATGTAATAACACTGTCCACAATGTCCATGTTGTAACATCGTCCACAATGTCCATCTAGTAACACTGTCCACAATGTCCATCTAGTAACACTGTCCACAATGTCCATCTAGTAACACTGTCCACAATGTTCATGTTGTAACACTGTCCACAATGTCCATGTAGTAACACTGTCCACAATGTCCATCTAGTAACACTGTCCACAATATCCATCTAGTAACACTGTCCACAATGTCCATCTAGTAACACTGTCCACAATTTTCATGTTGTAACACTGTCCACAATGTCCATGTAGTAACACTGTCCACAATGTCCATGTAGTAACACTGTCCACAATGTCCATGTAGTAACACTGTCCACAATGTCCATGTAGTAACACTGTCCACAATGTCCATGTAGTAACACTGTCCACAATATATATGTCGTAACACTGTCCTGTTTGTCCATGTAGCAGCATTGTCCACATTGTCCATGTCGTAACATTGTCCTGATTGTCCATGTAGTAACACTGTAGCAGCAGCAGAGAGGGTGAACAGACCACGTTTTCAAGCAAAAAAAAGACTTCCTACGAAATCTCATATTTTAACCAAAAAAATAAGTCTCCATTTAGCAAACGTAGACTTTACGATTTTTCAATCAATTTTGGTCGCAACGATGTGGTCATCCACCCTCTCTGCTGATGCAAGTTAACAAAAATAATAAATGATTTCAACCGAATATTTGATCGAGTCTGATACGATATCGTGTCCGAGGATCATGTAAATTTATTGTTATAAATCCGTGCGGGGTTGACTGAGCGTTACTAAAGAAATTTTTAAATTGATTGAAGTTCATATCGAAACACCATGTCTGCCAAATATTTCGTAACTTATGTGTATCAACGCCGTTGAATACAGCAAGAATATTACAGTTATCTCTGATCACTTTTGGAATCTGAGTGTAGCGTTGAGTGACATATATCACGTCGGTGTTTTTGTGCCTGCCTCGTAAAATATTCTAGCTGGTTGTTTTTGAATGTCTAACATCACATCGTCGTATACGACTAAATTGTTAATGCTCCCATCAAGGTCATCCACAGATGGTGCCTCGTCAATATTGGTTATAAATTCAATGGCGTTCTCACCCTTAATTTCTGATGCATTCTCGTTATAATCCTTTAACACTTCATAGCATTGTTGATCATCTACGCTAGGTGCAACTAAATGCAACTTATCCCACTTCATCCATCTCACTATTAAACTGAGCAACAATTGCGTCTTGCCGGATCCAGATGGCCCGATTATAATTGCGCGGATAGAGTTTGGTAGCGCTGCATGATGCTTAACTGGTTCTCTTGTTTTAGTCGCTGAAAAATCAATTATATTCATATCTCTATACATAAATTATGGATCTATATTGTGTGAAGTGTAAAACGCGTACTAACACAAATGATGTGACGACGATTACAACTAAAAATAACAGATCAGCACTAACTGGTAGATGTGCAACATGTGGTATAAAAAAGTTTAGATTTGTTTCTACAAAATCAAAGATTTTACAATTCGGAGATGTTTTTAAAAACAACGAGGAGGTGATATCGCAGCCAAATTTGCAAAACTCCCTGGAACCCCATGGGCAAAGTACCCCGGAGAAAAGCACCTTCCAGGATATAGCTAATGTGGCCCCGGAGCACGATTAGATATCAGACTTGATGATCAAAATCTGCCCCGACCCGGCGAGTATCCGATAAACGCTATTGATAGGGCGTGTCATGCTCATGATGTTGCATATAAAAGCAGCAATCTGCAAAACAGGCATCTCGCAGATGTGAAATTAATTCATGCGTTAAATGCTATTCCTGATAAATCTTTCAAAGAAAAATTGGCTTCGTGGTTGGTAAAATCAGCTATGAAAGGCAAATTGATGATGGGTGCTGGTAATTAATAATATGGAATCTATTTATTATTCTCCCAAAGGATACTGGAGGGGTAACGCTGCAATCAATAAACTCGCTAACGCCACAAAAGTGAAAAAGGTCACTGCGGCTAAGTGGTTCTCCAAACAGGCTATATGGCAAATATATCTACCGCGTCCTAAACAAATTAATTACTCGCATTTTGATGTGACTGTCCCTAATGAAGTTCATCAGGCTGATTTATTGTTTTTACCACATGACAACGGTTACAAATAAGCGCTAACCGTAGTTGACGTTGCGAGTCGACACAAACAAGCAGAACCGCTAAAAACAAAATCATCACCTGAAGTTGCTTCTGCATTTGAAAAGATTTATCGACGAGGCCCACTACGCTGGCCAAATCTGTTACAAGTTGATCCTGGCAAGGAATTTCAAGGCGCTGTTTTATCAGCGATGAAAGATCACAATGTCTCCATCAGACGTTGGCATACAGCGTTACATCGCGATAAGGCAATTGTTGAACGATTTAATCGGACTCTTGCTGAGCTGTTATTTTAATACCAATACGCAAAAGAATTCATCCAAGAAAAGCGATCTCGTGAATGGGTCAAAAGGTTACCAGGGGTAGTTGCAGCGCTAAATAACGAGATTACCAGAGCAATCAATATGAAACCTAACAACGCAATAAAAAAAATTATATACCACAACCACAGCGGGATAGCGTTTCTCAGCCAATTCTTGGTAGTAATGTCACTGTTAGGTATTTATACGAACCAGGAGAGCTTGAAGGTGGTAAAAAAAGGGCTACTGATTCTATTTGGAGTGTTACTGCACACAAGATATCTACTATAACACGATCAACTGGTAGACCTCCAATCTATACATTTGATTTAACTGCCCCTCAGCGGGGTTTTACACGCGAACAATTACAAGTGATTCCTGACGATACTCAATTACCACCGCGGGGTCTTAACTAGCGCCGTTGCGTCTGTTGCACTCAAGACAAGTTAACATCACATTGTTTCTGACATGACCGAGACTGTTATTTTTTTCTGTCTACGGTAAATTGGCGAGGATCTTTATCCGAATACTGCCAACGCATTATACAATTGCAACTTGCGCAGTGATTATTCTGTTGTTGCTTCAGCGTAATTATTAATTCAGCATCAATATCAAATTCTCGTTGTTTTTTTTTGTCTTGTTGTTTGTAACCGGAGAGTTTTTTATCAATAATTTTAACATCAACGATGCTAGCATCATCCATTGTGGTGTCATCATCTCCTGACTCTGTCAGGACAATTCTTCGAAGTTGATTTATTCTTCGTACTCTGGATACTGCAAGAAAGACTAAATTCGACCATTCGATGTGATTATCCACCATCCAAACAATTGTATCTGATATGGTCAATCCCTGTGAAGAATGTATTGTTGCTGCGTAACCTAGCGTCCACGGGGAATTATTAGCACGCAATGCATCTTCAACGACGCTGATATCAGCCAGCACAATATCATTTAACACTAAATTCTGTCTTTGAAATCCTTCGGATTTTGGTCTTGGAATATCAACTTCTATATTCTGTTTTCGTGTATCCGAAGGCCTAGAACACAACGGTACTGGAAGTGTTGCAAATTTTTCTTTATGCAATTCAAATAACTTCATCTGAAGTGTGTCTCTGACTATTTTTCTACTTGCAATTATCAAATCGTTTGGTCTCCACGTTTCCCAAAAATCATTAATGGGAGTTTCCGAAATTATTTCACGCGCTATCTCACATTGGATTCTATCAGGTTGTAATCTAATTAGCGCTTTGAACTCGCGTAATTGTTCATCAAGTGATCTATAATCAGTGGTAATTTCTTCATAATAGTCCTCAAAACCCTTTAGCCATTCATGTGGGGATGCACCGATAAATGGTGGTGGTTGGCCGTGATCACCGCACATGACAACTTTTGTATTTTTCAATAACAACCACTCAAGAAATGTTTGTAATATTTTTAACGATACTGTGCATATTTCATCAAAAATTATGATTTTAGGAATGAATTTATCACCCATTCGATCAGGGGTCCATTCATCGACTTTCCATCGAAAGAAACTATGATAAGTTATATTATATGATATTAAACGAGGAAAAACCAGTATCTTAACCACGTGAGTGTTACCATAAAAAATAGGCTTTCAGTAATTTTTATTAAAAAGTTTATTTTTTTTAGCGTTTTTAGTAACACTCACATGGGATTTTCTCCTGAAAGAATACTCATCAGTTTGGACTTGCTCATGCAGTTATGTGCATACTGGATGATCTGGTCGTAGTAGCAAGTAATCACCGCGACGCCTCCATTTTCACGTAGTTGTTGTTGTTGCCGCGTCGTTAACACAAATCGTTCATCGCCGTTCTCAGATATTACAATTCTGAAACCCCCAGCGATGTTATTTCTGAAACACTCGCGGATAGCGTCGTACAGTTTAACCCTGTCGAAGATGGATACGCTAGCTTGATGGTACATTATTTAATAACTCATCTTTTAATTGTGATAGTTTCACATTTAAAAATTCAGTTCACAAACAATATATGGTAGGTGAATCACTTACAACTAGATTAACCCGAGAGCGGCTAGCAGCAATTAAAAAATTTATACCGGTTCGAGACAGACTTCGCGAGAAACTTCAACAACGACAACAAGCACAGACTGACTTTTCTGTATCAAGTAAACAACTGTTTACTCCGATAACAAGTGCGACCAAAGATGTGAAAAAGTTAACTGAAGCAGCGATATACGGAGATATTCCTGATCGAGAACGAGCAGCGAAGGCACCGCTGCTTGATACACTTGAAAAGATAGCAGCAGAGACCGGACAAACACGCGCAGGGATACAACAGCTATCCAGTGATATAAAAACTCAGCGCGAATATGAACGATTAGCTGATATTGATGATTCTGCGCCTGAACCACAACCTGTTGATGTCACCCCAAGAGGTGTTTCCTTTATAGACAAACTCACCGAAGGAGCTATAAAGGAAATCAAACGACCTCAATTAATAAAAATCGAAGATTATAAGATTTTTGGTGATTTCGCCGCCCAAAGCTTTCATTCTAGAAAGGACTTTTTAAAAGACGAGTATAAAAACAGTATAATAAGCCGAGATGAACGGGTTAATTGGTTGTATAAAACGAATAAGGTGATTACTGGTAATTTGAAAATGGATACAATTGAGAACAGATCTTTTAAAGTAGGAGTTGATAGTTATGGTATACAAAAACAACAAGAACGAGAAAAACAAAGTCGAGGTCGAGGCCGACAAAAGCAATTACCTGATGATAGTCAGGGCTTAACTGGTACAACTGAGAAAACAAGCGGAAAAGGATATTTGATTAAAAATCCTTTGGATTTCAACGCAACCGTGACATGTCCTGGTAAGATCCTCAGTGATATATCACGGTTGGAAGTTCTCATCGGAGGGAAACGAGCCGGAAATAACTCTCCGGAAATAATTAATGAAGCAGCTGATATCTGTAGACGATTATTTGCCGGCGGTATCATGGACATTGATGTATATCGAGAACTCATTGCTGAATTAGTTGAAAATCACAGAGACTCCCATGGTTATGATGAAAATCCTATGGATCTTAGCGATTAATCACTAATTGAAAAACTACTAGTTTTATAACAAGATGATTATACACTACAACCATGATAAACCCGTAAGCGTCTACGTGGTGAACTCACGATTGCCTGTTTACCGCGCGTGGTACGGAGATGGTTTCGGCAGTACCATTGCGGGGTTATTTACAAGAATGGCTCCAAAAGTGGCGCCGTTAGCTAAACAATTATCAATGAAGGCCATTGATGTTATTCGTGATAGGGGAACCAGAAAAATCGGAGATTTCGTTGGAAATCTTGCCGGTAAGGCATTTTCTGCTGCGAAAGATAAAATAGCATCATTGGTGCGAAAGAAACCAACAATGCTGCCATCAACTACAGTGATGCCTGCAAAAATCAGCAAAGCAATAAATAGTGCAGTGGAAGAAAAACTAGCGTCGTTGGCTGCTTCGGTGACTCCGTCGCCATTGACGGTTTCACCGGTAACAGATAGCGCTATCATGAACGCGATAGCAGGAAGTGGTTTGAAACGAAAACAAAAACGACGATGATTACAAAGAGTTTCACAATTGAAAACACTAGTATTTTAATAAAATGTTTAAACGACAAGCTGATCCCGCGTTTGATATGGAAGCCCCAGTACACAAGGACGATTCCGTCCGCGATTATCAATGCTATTCCTATCATGCAATACAACCCGACCTACGATCGCGAATTGAACTTCAAGTTCAAGATACCAGTAAATACTTTTTGCCATGTGAAGCATTTATTGAAATCGAGGAAAAACTCGTAACAAATGTTGCAGCTGATACCCCATATGCAGATGATTCAAATATCCGAGTTGGTTTCGTTAACAATGGCATAATGGCGTTATTTGAAAGTGCAAGATATCTCATTGATGGAAAAGAAATTGAATCAATAGACCGTGAAGTTAATGTTGCAACAACAATAATCGCGCTAGAAAGATACTCCGATGATTATACAAGATCGGCTGGTCCGTCTATGATGTTTGCGAAGGATACATCTAATAATGCTGACCACCTTCAATACATTAAAGTGTTAACACCGCAAGATACTTCAGTTGATAATCAACGAGAAGTAACTAATCCAGAACGTCGAGCTAGACTAGGAGCTGCGTTTGATATTCTCGGAGGCGTTAATGGTAATTTCAATTTAGGATTTGCAACACGAGTAGCAACGTTGCAAGGACAGCAGCGATATTTTTCATGTGCGATTCCACTCCATCACATTTTTGGATTCTGCATAATGTCAGAAAAGTCATCTATGGAGACAAAAACACAATCGCGTTAGTGCAAAAAGGCAATGACAATAATGCAATTTGGCGTACTGGTGCCGCAGATGGTAAAGTTGTTTTGAGTAAAATAGTATTGTGGATGCCAGTAATGACCCCATCAATTACCACGGAAGAGCGGTTACTTTCATTTATGGACACAGGTGGCAAATCATTGATAAGTTGGCTAACAACAACAACTGATGCCAAAGAGGATAATGTTGCTGATACATTTACATGGCACCTGGCATCAAAACAAGGCGTTTCAGCTCCACGTCATATATTTATAGCGCTGCAGAATCGGAATCGATTAGGCTCCCAAGAACACAGTCATATGATATTTGATCGATTAGGAGTCAAGGAGGTTTCACTGAGAATAAACGGACAACAGGAACCATCGGAGGATATACAACTTGATTACGCCAACAACCATATAGCACGTGTGTATCATCGGATGCTGTCATATATGGGTCGTGATCAAAATGTTGATACTGGTTTACAAATATCGCAACTTGATTTTAAAAACCTGTATCCGATTTATTACTTTTCGCTGGAACATCTTGATTTAACAAGGCAATCCGTTGTTGACATACATTTTCGAGCTCGTATAGACCCTGGTGGTGTCAATTATAGAGCGGTTGCTGTCATTCTCAGCGAAAAATCAATGCTACTTGAAGGGGCTGGATGACGAATGAGAATCGTTGAAGCACCAGTGGAAAATATGTAAATGAAACTTGAAGAGTTTCCAATTAGATCAATTGAAAGAATAAATGTGTTTTACAATAAAATGACATATAGTGTTTTTAGTGTCAAGCTGACTGATGGTCAGTTCAAGAAATTGCGATGAAAATCCGCAAAAGAATGTGGAACAACAATAACGTTAAAACCAGCGCAGATGTCCGGCGGTACACATAAAATATCACTGACGGATCGTCAAATAAAACATTTCAATGATGCGCTAAAGAATAAGCGAGGAGTTTAAATTGCATTTTCAAAGGCTGCAGTCGCCAACATGATAAAATCAGGTGGTATATTTCCATTGTTAGCCGCAATACCAGCATTGATTGCAGCGGTTGCCCCAGCGGTGGCGAAGGCAGCGGCGTTGGGAGCCGTTGGTACCGCGGCAGGGATGGCGTTGAAAAAGGCAACTGGGAAAGGATATGAAAAAAGGGAAAGGGTCTAAGACTACCAGGAACCCCGTACTCATGGTACAGCGGGAGATCCGTGAACGGATCGGGTCTAAGAATACCAGGAACGGTTTATTATTTGAAAACCCAATTGTTCCTATGTCCAATTTTGATTTAATTGATGCTGCTAAAAACCTAGCGATAAAAAACTTCAGAGGGGTTTTTATGAGAGATCAGTTACCAAAAAAATCAAATAACGTTGAAACCGGTATCATCAATCTTGATAACAGCAGCGGATCGGGAACTCACTGGGTTGCATACGCGATTGATCCACGTGGAATTGTCTATTTCGATTCATATGGGTTAGCTCCGCCAAGCGAGTTTATGCGGTATATAAATTCTTCGATGAAACTCAAAGAGTTTCCGATTTTTTATTCCACGCTGCCAACACAACAATTAAATGATCCACCGATATGCGGCCGTGAAGTATTAAATGTCCTCGCGGAGATTTCATTAAAATCCTTTGGATTTCCGTGGAAACCACCTCATATTGTTGTAAAAGAATATACCAGTGGGAAATTACAAGGTAATTTTAGAGAATCAATAAATTGAAAATACAAGTTGCGCTAACAATAATGATTGATATTTGGGGACGATCTCTGTCAATGTCGAAACCCACCTAGGAAACATCTGCGGGTTCTATCGAGGATGTAAAAAAAATAATTGAAGATGAAATCGCTGAGACGTTAAATTAAGCAAGTGTTGACCCGAACGAAATAGTTGTATTTCAAGATCGCCAGGGTAAATTGAAAACTAGTAATGTATCATTGGATGACATTTTAAAACGACAACACGACGCCGCTGAAAACTTTATTGCGCTGTATTCCAACGGCGGACAACTTAAACCAGGCGCACTTGTGTCTACGATCACCGACAAGATTGCCACCCACGACAGCATGATTGCCCTCCATGACGGCGCGATTGCCACCCACGGCAGCGTGATTGCCAGCCACAGCCGTGAGCTGAATGATTATATACGAGGTTATAATAATTTTCGCAAAAATGTCGTACATAAATTCTTTGGAACTCCGCTTGTGGTTGGCATGACTCTCGCTGAAATTAAAAACTTTCTATCTTTATTCTTTTTTAACAAGAACGCGGGAAGGATGATGAATGAAGATTAAATCAAGACAAATTATCTCGATATTTTTAAACTAATAGAAAATTTTGAAAGGGTACAAAAACCCACTAGAAAATTGTGAAAGGGTACAAAAACCCACTAACGACGTCGTTGTTAAGTTTTTTGGAACCGCACTTGTGGCAGGTATGACTCTCGCTGAAATTAGCTAGTTTATTGGCAAACATACTCACAATGCCTACATCGCTAATAGTTTTCTTTGGTGTCCCGGCTACATCTACGATGACTCTCAAAGATATTAATATGTTTATGGTGAGACAAACAACACTTAATACCATCGTGGATAAATTTTTAGGGAGAACACCTGTGTCTGAAACCACACTGACAGGTCCGACCCTCGCTGAAATTAAAAGCGCTATTGACGAACAAAAACGCACCAGTGAAATGGTTAATAAGTTTTTTGAGGGCAGTAAACCCCAAGATATCATGACAACATTTTCTAATATCGACCAGCATATTAAAAACCAAACACAGCTTAGAATCAACGACCTTCTGATTTCATTCTTTTATAGCAAGAGGGATGGGAGGATGATGCTTTCTACCGAAGTCCATGTAAACTATCTCGATATTTACGGTGATATTCTTAAACTAAAAGAAACCTTTGAAAAGGTAAAGATTCCGCATCCACACGGAAGCATTGAAAATATCGTGTATACGGTCGATTATAGGACCTTTGATTGGGTAAAAGAATCTAGTATTAGATTGCCAATCGATATCGGGGAGTGGTCACGTGGTATCTACAGGATGACGTTAGTTTCTACCAAGCAATTTGATATCATCGTGAAAGGTAAAACCTACTTTGGTGGCACCGCGACAGTAATTAACAATGGTAAAGAAGAATTTGAGATTGTCGCGGTTGATAGTACCATTAGATCAAAAATACCCTGGTGTTTAGAATTTGTAAGTAAAGTAGTAGACCCCCACCTGATCTACTACCCGGACGATGGCGAATAATTGAAAACACTAGCGGGTTTAAAATAACAATGACATTATTGACTGAGTCAACTAAATCAATTGAACCGATAATAGTCCCGTTGACGGAGTCAGCGGTATCACAATCGCATCGATATCGATATGATATCGTGAAAGAATTTTCCGGGAATTTAAATCACTTTCTGAACGTTATCGTGAAAAAATGAAAAAATACCGACGCAGCATAGCAGTCATCGACATCACCGTGTACTCGGTGTCCGGAGTGATGGTCAGCGCCGGGGTTATTTTGTCGACGGTGACCATGATGGCTCCGATTGCAGTTCCAATGGCTATCTCCGCGGTAACAACAATCGCGGCAGTCGCCATCGCGATAACTAAAAAATTATCATCGTGTTCTCAGAAAAAACTCGCCGATTATACAGCTCGGTACCGGGTGGTATTTGACGCATACTCGAAATTATCCGAGGTGATCTCGCTGTCGATAGATAATTCGTTCATATCCGATGTTGAATTTTCCACGATGACCCAGTTGTATAACTCCGCGATGTTGAAATTGGAAATTGAAGACAGCGTTAACAATAATGTCACTCGAACTGCTTCAGCGAATCGTGGAGAATACAACTCCGATACGAACAAGCATGATATCAATAACATCAACAAACCCTGAATTTAGTGTGAACTTCCCTTCTCCGATTCCAGTGCGTGAGATCGCGCTGGCAAAATTACGAGTATATCATAGCTGGCCTAATATCAGATCGGTTGCATTTGGCGGTCAGCAACCCAATAACGCACTGGTGTTCTCGTATAAGAATAAACCCGATGGTACTCCAGCGTGGGAAAGTGAGTAAATCGATGCTGAAATTCAGCGTAGAATAAATTCAATCACTGGAAAAGAATCAAAAATAGCTAGTAAACTTCATGAACCGACGCTGTCGTCGTCGATCGAAATAAGCACAGAGGGATACATTGTAGATATCTTTAACAGCTCGTTAAGAACAGTGTTAGGATGGCCTGAAAAACCACCGGAAAAATCCGCCACCGACTTAACCACGGACGTACAATCATATCATGAAATCAATCCCAGTTATCGAGATAATTTATCTGATATAAGAAAAGGAAAAATCGCCGATAGATTTATATTTACCAGCAAAGACACACTGCAATGGGATTTTATCATTAAAAGAACAGCCGACTCGTCTGTTACTATTTCATTTATCCTAAATGACATCCGTGGTTATTTTAATGAAATTAAATAATTATATGAAACACAACTAGAACAACTACGGAAAACAAAATCACAAAAACACGTTGAAATAATAAATCAACTTATATCTGACATGGAATATATCTATGAACTAATTATTCAAACAATAATTAATGACAACAGCGACAGTAAACAACGATTCCTAACCGATTACAATATCACAGAAGACAATCTGCGTAATTTCAAGTTTCCCAAATACAACGCTGATGAACTAGCAAGAATTGTTAGACCCGATATCAAGGCGCTACATAAACCAGATTCAACTGTCCTCCTCAGGTATAATAATGATCCAGATGGTGGCGGTAGGCATATTGCCCCGCACAATGTAAATATTGCAGCGGTGATTGCTTTCAACTTAACATGTGATGCAATTGAAGGAAGCTATCAAATAAATCTCGAGCAATCAAATCAAGCTCAGCAAGGATATATTCTTTTTTCATTTGCACCAACAGCTCCTCCAGGATTCCTAATTATTGAAAACCCAATTAATCCTGTCTACATGCGATGCCATAATAATTCGTTAACGAGAATTAATTTCCAACTCACTGACCAGTCAAATAATTTAATTGATCTACAAGATGAGGTGTTAGCGATTAGTTTGTTTGTAAAGTCCTAAGGACTTCCATCATAAATGATTTTCGTTCTAAAGACTCGATCAAATATTCGGTCGAAATCATTTATTATTTTTGTTAACTTGCAGCAGCAGAGAGGGTGGATGACCACATCTTTGCGACCAAAATTGATTGAAAAATCGTAAAGTCTCCGTTTGCTAAATGGAGACTTATTTTTTTTCGTTAAAATATGAGATTTCGTAGGAAGCCTTAATTTTGCTTGAAAACGTGGTCTGTTCACCCTCTCTGCTGCTACTGTCCACAATGTCCATGTCGTAACACTGTCCTGATTTTCCATGTAGTAACACTGTCCACAATGTCCATGTAGTAACACTGTCCACAATGTCCATGTAGTAACACTGTCCACAATGTCCATATCGTAACACTGTCCTGATTGTCCATGTAGTAACACTGTCCACAATGTCCATGTCGTAACACTGTTATGATTGTCCATGTAGTAACACTGTCCACAATGTCCATGTCGTAACACTGTCCACAATGTCCATGTAGTAACACTGTCCACAATGTCCATATCATAACATTCTCCACAATGTCCATGTTGTAACACTGTCCACAATGTCCATGTAGTAACACTCTCCACAATGTCCATGTAGTAACACTCTCCACAATGTCCATGTAGTAACACTGCACACAATATTCATGTTGTAACACCGTCCACAATGTCCATGTCGTAACACTGTCCACAATGTCCATATCATAACACTGTCCACAATGTCCATGTTGTAACACTGTCAACAATGTCCATATTCTAACAGTGTTCAGAATGTCCATATTTTAACACTTTCCACTATGTCCATATTGTAACACTGTCTACAATGTCCATGTCGTAACACAGTCAACAATGTCCATCTTGTAACTCTGTTTACAATGTCCATGCTGTAAGACTGTCCACAATGTCCATGTTGTAACACAGTCATCAATGTACATATTGTAACACTGTCCACAATGTCCATATTCTACACTGTCCACAATGTCCATATTCTATTACTGTCCACCATGTCCGTACTCTAACACCGTCCACAAAGTCCATCTTTTCGTCATCATATTATGCGTCTTCAGAATGTATTTATAGTAACACTGTTCACAATGTTCATATTCTAACACTGTCCATATTCTAACACTGTCCACAATGTCCATATTCTAACACTGTCCACAATGTGTCTTCAGTATGTATGTATAGTCAGACTCGATGTAAAAACATGTCCCCATTGTCAATGATATCAGACTCGATGTAAAACATGTCCCCATTGTCAATGATGTCAGATTCGATGTAAAAACATGTCCCCATGGTCAATGATGTCAGACTCGATGTAAAAACGTGTCCCCATTGCCAATGATGTGCCAGTGTCCACATGATCCCATGCTTTTATCAATAATTGCTTGGGTTCATATTTATGTTGATAGTTGATTATGTATGTGTAAACATATCCTGGTTGTCATTTTGTTAATCGCTTCTGTTTTTATCAACAGTTACGAGCATCCTTTCTCGGTATTAATACCAACAACCATAAAAAAGAAAAAAGAAAAAGATAAAGGCAACTATTGCGTCATGGTTTTAATTTTACAAATTATACGTCGCTAATCTCTTAGATAATACTAATATAAATATATATACATTTATTTTAAAAAATCATGTATTCTAATGTATAATGTAGATCTAGTAATGGGAGCTTCACCTCTCTGTGTGATACAGAGGTGTACATGTATCGTTCTAATTTAATGTATATTTATATTCTCAATAGAAATCCGATGGATTTGTACACAAGTGTTCACTTCCGTTTGCCTATCGTGTGAGCTCTCATGCACATTGCGTCGTTATCATTATAGAAAAACTTTATAGGTAAACTTGAAAGACAACGCAATTACAACAAAAGACTGTATAGTTTTGAAAGGAAGACAAATAATTATATATTGTTTTACAATAAAGGATTGTGTTTTGTTTCGTTACTTACTTATGTCTGATGACATATGTTAGACTTTAATTTTACTCAGTCTTGTTTCGTTTTAGTTTCAATCCTGGCCGGATTGATGAGTTTCAATAAACTAAGGATAAAGCCCACGGTCAGGGGATTCTTCTGCGATGACCAGAGTCTGATGTATCCCTACAGACCGGGCACTGTGTCTATAGGGATGGCGTGTATCCTGTGTGTAGTGACACCAGCACTCTTGGTTAGTATGTTACTTTATAATCGACTACAGATTTTAGCTTTGAGTTTTTCTCATACTTTGATGGGGTAAAAAGTGTTAGCAGTGTAAACTGTTAATGTCTCTTTACATCACATGTGTCATAAATTTAGTTTCGTTCCTTCAGGTTAAAATGATTTCGTGGATTTAGACCATATTTGATAAGATACTTTACATTGAAAAGACTCGGGTCGTGTTCGATTTCATTATATTGGAAGAAAGTATAACATTGTTATGGCCCTTGCATGTCTCTGAGCATTGCTCTGAATATGCATTATGTTTTCGGTGGCATTCGGTGGCAAAGCTTAACTAGGTTTGCTTAACATGAGCGGATAATGAGTATAAGGATCCTAGATGAGTAGACATCTTAAGGCACTGCCTAATGAATGTAATAGCAGTCATCTCATGGCATTCCCCGTGAATGTAATAATCGTCTCATGGCTCCACAGGAATGTGATAATAATCATCCAATTATAATCATCCCATGGAACTCCCCATAATGTAATACTAATCGTCTCATGACATTTCCCATCAATGTAATAATAATCGTCTCATGACACTCCCCATGCATATAATGGTAACCATTTCATGGCACTCCCCACGAATGTAATACTAATCGTCTCATGACATTCCCCATAAATGTAATAATAATCGTCTCATGACACTCCCCATGCATATAATGGTAACCATTTCATGGCACTCCCAATGTAATAATCGTCTTATGGCTCCACAGGAATGAATTAATAACCATCTCACGGCACTCACCATGATTGTAATAATAATCATCTCACGGCACTCACCATGCATGTAGTAGTAATCAGCTGGAACATAGATATCACTGAAGTGGAATACCGAAATCAGTGTTAACCCATAAAGTTTCATTTTATTGACATACGATAATACAAGTAGGTTGAATTAATTTGATGTATCCATAATAATCAGTGTTCACTGTTTCTGGGTATATATATTCTAAAGTCAAAGTAAATGCTTTTATTTAAATGCTGCTATCTAGTCCGATAGGATTCAATTAATCCCTTATGTTGGCAAAATTTGGAAAGTGGAAATTATACGAACTTCTTGAACTATTTGATCGGCAAAAGCATCTGTTGGAATATCAGTTAAACATGCAAAGCTACACCTGCTAAAACATCGTACAACAATAGTACCAACAGTTGCTAAAATAACCCGTCGCAACAGCACGTTCGTTTCATCTTAATAAATCTTTACCAATGTTTCAAACTGATAGTGCTTACTTGTGCATCTGCTCTACCACCAGATGGCGTTAATAGAAGGTGTCCACCGTTACCAGTCCAGACAAAAAGGTCAAGGTTGGAATCATTTTAAATACGCTACTATATGTTACAAGACGATAGGGGTGTTTTTATTTGGAATGGGGCTCACACATATACTTGGAGAAATTGGAAAACTGGCTGTAGGGAGACTAAGACCGCACTTCTTTGTTGTATCCAAGCCGGATTACAGCAAAATAGAATGCTTCACGAACAATGTTTCTGTTTACGTCAACGTGGGTGACCAGTATTGCACGGGAACAGATTTATCTTTAGTAACAGATGCAAGGTGAGACACCCCGTGACTATATATCTTTTGCAAGCTTGATACTAACTTGGAAAAAAGTCCTGAATGTTATGTTAAAATGCATGTCTCCAGATACACATCTATTGGAAAACAAGGCTTGTAACTCCAGAAATTGTAGTATTATCTTTGAATTCTTACTTGTATTCGAATTTACAGTCAAGACTTTCGTTAAGCTAGGTCTCTCATTTTTCGCTTCCAATGAGCTGTCACACGTTTTGAATTTGATATAGAAATAGTCTATAAAGATAAAATATGCATGTAATTTTTGTTAAGCTTGCCCCAGATGAAAATTAATTTAACAACCTCTGCAGCTTGTTTTATTTATTGTGACGCCAAAACAAAGCCGAAATATGATGCTTTCATTAAATATGTAATTACTTTTGCGCAAGAAAATTGTCATTAATTGAATGAAGAAGTGTAACCAATTTACACCAACTTTCGAACTTAAATATATATTTTAGTTACGCGTCCATTTCTTGAGAGCTACTCAGTGTTGTATATAAAGAATGATTGATTATTGGCAAAAATAAATGGAACATTTCTAGATCATCGACCCACCAATAAGCTGTTTTCTTGACATTATCTGAATCATAACTAGATGATATCAGAATGTATCGTGTGATTGTTATTATGAATTGGTTGATACAAATAAAATAATTCTAATGGATGTCGGTAACATTTTTCATGTGCAAATTAATTGCATACTTACAGAAATACCTGCTGATATCGTCCGTATTGCATGGCAATGCATCAATCACGCTTCCGTCTTTAAAATATGTGCCCTGGCACACAACCATATTAAAACAAATATAAGAAAATCAATTTTAAAATTCAGTATAGTATATATGTCTTATCGGTCAATGCATATTAAAACAAATAAATCTGGGGTTTAGAATATTTATCTCTAAGTTAAGTTTTGTACAAATATGTCAGTTAAAAGACCTTTTTC
Source organism: Unio delphinus (assembly GCA_029339505.1). Lineage (NCBI taxonomy): Eukaryota > Metazoa > Mollusca > Bivalvia > Unionida > Unionidae > Unio > Unio delphinus. The sequence goes on from JAQISU010001244.1 coordinate 4,073,678, forward strand.
TTATTAAGTCAGCTTTGGTTTTCAATTTCAAAGTGTCAAAGTAAGTAAATTAATATAATTATTACTTAAAACAAAAATATTAACCGATATAAGCATGCATGTACTTTTTTATTTACAAAGTTCAATGAATAAAAAAAACAAACAACTAATAAAACATTTTTGTCTTGCAGAAAATCTTTCCCGTCTAACCACGCATCCACAGCTTTCTTCGGTTTTACTTATTTCATTGTACGTATATTCATGGGACTTTTTCTTGTTGCACTCCTTATACGATTTTGTATGTCTAGATTATTTATTTATCTTTTCTCACCTTAATCCTAGTATTCTCGTTTTATTGTCATTCAATAACACGAAAATATTTTTCAAAAATATTCAAAACAATCACATTTTGCAAAAATGCATTCTTTAAAAACCATTCTGACTCGTTTTCAAACGATTGAAATATAAATTGTATTTCCGGAAACTTAATCCAATCCAGCATCGGTCACCGGTTTCAGAATGAAAAGCCGACCTATGTAGAACAATTTTATTTGAGTAATTGGAAATAAAGTTGGTTCTTTAAAAACTATTTTCAGATATATCTACAAGTTCGTTTTATCGGGACGAGGTTGGAAGTATTTCGTCTATTGCTGCAGGCAGTATTCATGGGAGTAGCAATATACGTCGGGTGTTCTCGGATAATGGACTACAAACATCACTGGAGCGACGTTCTGGGTGGCGCTGTACTCGGAACCATCGTCGCAGTGCTGAAGGTTTTGTAATTTTTAACATTATCATGCCATATACGCGTGTCGATGGAGAAGAGGGAATTGTGTTCGTTCTGCCCATCCAAACGTGCGTGTACGCATGCGTAAATATATATTGGCATGCAACTCTACCCACAGCGTTTAAGAACTTAATTTTACAAAAATCAAGGATAATAATATTGGGGGTGGATTTGCGCTGGTAACATCGGTTTTGGAACCATGATTCATTGGCAGAGAGAGAGAGAGAGAGAGAGAGAGAGAGAGAGAGAGAGAGAGAGAGATGCCTTCATTTCGTCGTCCGCACATATTACGGCATATACATATAAACAGATTAGCTGCATCTCAATCATTTGTTTAATGTATATCCTAATAAACAGTTTGGAGCCGGTTTTCTGGCAGGGATCTACTATATGACAAAGGGGCTATGCAAAGGGGGTGGGGGTGGGGTGGTAAAAATTATATGCACATGTACATTATCGGAAAATTACAGGATAAGATTTTACGTTTAGCTCATAAACACATAGGGCTTTGTTAACTTGTATATATCCTGTTATGCTTCATCTTCAGTAGCCATGGTTTAGATATGTTAACCCCAGGAACACCTTGGCGGATCGAGTAGATATTTATATGCTTCGGTCTCTGAATTTCATTGGATGCTGCGGCAACCCACCGCATCCATATCCAATCAAACTTAAGTTGTTAAAATTTGAAAGCTGTTCCTATATGATTTAGACAAGGGAGCACATAACTTAAATCGATTCATAAATAAGCACTTTTCCACTACCGGTCTGTGTTTGTACAGATACCTTTCACTTCAAATTCACACGAATGGCTACTCTTTGGTTCGCAGTCATACTTTCGATATTAAACTTGAAAGTCAATAGTTTCAACCATTTTCGTCCGATATACACTGCACCGCTGTTACACGCTATTGGTCATTGGGTACTGCATATCAAGGGAGGCAACTAACGAAATCCGATATATATCGCTAACATAAAGTACTCGGATAGCTCTGAATCTTCCAATGTATATGAAGGGTTAGCATACAAAAACCTTGACAAACGATGACGGCTATAAAAAAAAAACAACTGAAAATTGGTAAGTTATGCATTACACCCTCATCTCAAAAGTAGGTCACAGCAACGAATTTTATGTTTCGCTTGCTTTTGGTCATTTTGTTTTTTGTTTTAAGTGTATTTATTCAAGCAAAAGTAAGTAAATGTGACCCACATTCGCTCTTCACTGAATTTGGTTAAAATATCTTAAGATTATTTCTCAAGCTGGCTGCATGCTAAAATAATCAAATTGAACGAGTATCTTCATCTGTAATAAACCGTTTAACAAAAGAATGTCACTCTGACCTACATTTTCACATTGTACAGGGTTTTATTTTATAGTTTGATACAAAAATATAATTAAAAACTATATTTAAACTTTTTTGCTTGATTTACTTGACTTTTGCATGTATACTTTCTAATGACACGTGGTGAGGTGATGTCTATTGTACTATACCTTTATTTGAAAAACTTACCTAGGTGAATTTGTGACCTATCATTCGGTGACTTTGTTGCAATGTTTTATTTATATTCATACCGTTTTGACCAATGCTGTCATTGGATTATTGCATTTATCATCAGAAATTGCTTTTCAATTCCTATTCATTCGTATAACTAATAACTATTATCATTCCTCTGGACTACCTAAAATTAAAATCGTCACGAAATAACACACACACACACACACACACACACACACACACACACACACACACATAACACACACACGCACGCACGCACACATACACACAGATATATATATATATATATATATATATATATATATATATATATATATATATATATATATATATGGACGGACGGACAGAGATAGATAGATAGATAGATAGATAGATAGATAGATAGATAGATAGATAGATAGATAGATAGATAGATAGATAGATAGATAGATAGATAGATAGATAGATAGATAGACAGATAGTTAGATAGACAGATAGATAGATAGATAGATTTAAAGATAGATAGATAGAAACTATTGTTATATAATAAATTAAGAGAATATATAATTTTAATTATCCATGTACGATTTGAGACTCGTATCTAATACATGGTATTCATTTCGTTCTTGCAGGTTCGCATCGTGTCAGTTTTACCGTGTCACAGGAATGGTAGAGACCTGCAGTATGATATTAGTAGTGCATATGCCAGTCGAATACAGGATGATACAGACGCCCTTGAATCACAGGAATTGAAGGAGTTAGAGTGATGCAATTTATGCATCATTCTAAGTCTATTGTAACTACTAAAAAAATACTTAAATCACCTGATTCGATCAATTAATGTTTTACAGTCTCTGAGAAAATCGGTAATGACAGGTTTGCTGGGAAAATGCATCCTGACTAAGAAAGAATGTTTTGGGGCAAATTTGGTTTTGTCTTTTAAAAAAAACATTATTGAGAAAGGCCGAAGTGAATAATTTAGGATTGACTAATATGTGTGGTAGGTCAATGCCACGGAAGACAAAGGGACCCCTCTTATAATAACAGTTTGCAAATCGTTTAACTTTCAATCTCCAGGCATATCTCTCTCTCTCTCTCTTTGTCTCTCTCTCTCTCTCTCTCTCTCTCTCTCTCTCTCTCTCTCTCTCTCTCTCTCTCTCTCTGATATCGCAGATGTGCATATTTTGCAACAAAAGTAAGTGAGGTTTGCCGAATGGTATATTAAAGATACGTATCAAACATGCATCTTATTTATTCCACACACAAATACGTATACATACGGTTGTAAAGCTGTGTATAGCATCTTATTTATACCACACACAAATACGTATACATACGGTTGTAAAGCTGTGTATAGCTGGATGGGTTTCCTCTTATCATCCATGCTGGTATCACGGTACCAATTGTTTTTATTCCATAGACCTCAAGAGGCCAGGCCATTATATTACGGCCCTGTCTTTTTCAATGTACTTTTGCTACATTGTATCGTTGCATTGTATTGTCTAACATTAGAGATTTTGTACTCTGCAAACGGTTTTATTCGATTTTAATGTACGTTTGTTTACCTTGTTTATTGTCACAACTCCCAATCTGACATTTAACTAGGGATGTTTTCTCAATTATTCTAAGTGGGTCATACGACTCTGAACCTTATTGTGTCCAGTCTTAGGTCATTCGACCCTTAACCCTACTGTGTCCAGTCTTAGGTCATTCGACTCTTAACCATACCGTGTCCAGTCTTAGGTCATTCGACTCTTAAATCTACTGTGTTCAGTCTTAGGTGATTAGACTCTTAACCCTACTGTGTCCAGTCTTAGGTTATTCCACTCTTAACCATACCGTGTCCAGTCTTAGATCATTCGACTCTTAACCCTGCCGTGTACAGTCCTAGGTCTTTCGACTCTTAAACCTATTGTGTCCAGTCTTAGGTCATTCGACTCTTACCCCTACTGTGTCCAGTCTTAGGTCATTTGACTCTTTACCCTGCTCTGGTCATTCTTCTCATCTCATATTATTATTCCACATTAGTTCTATAATTAGCTTCGGTCTGGGGCATTGTGACAGTACGGATGCAACAAGCATACAGTTACTTATTTTTACTAAGTCTGATTACAAATTTACACAATGGCGAGTGACATTAACAAAGCCGCACTCTACTCCCTGAAAATGAACACTCTCATTAGAAGAAGACTTCTCATAAAAAGGCAAAGTACCTGACAATAAAAGACTCTGAAGAGCTCCGTCTCCCTTAAAATTTAAATAACGGTGTAAATGAATGGTTCATAATTCGCCATGAGAAACTTACACTCGGGTTTATTAGACCCAACAAATTAATAGTTTTCAATACATGATCATGACCTTCTCATTTTAGAAAAAAAAAGGATTTGGAACAGGTCTGTCATGATTTTGATGCCTATGTTCCAATCAGAAACAACGTGTCCTTTGTTTGCAATAGTGACGTAGAAAGAGTCAATGAGCTAGAATCAAACTTTTCTGATGTTTGCGTATAGAAGTTGTGCCAATTTGAGTTCTAGAAGGGCTTGTATTTAGACTGAAATACTTTTCTACCAACGACTGTTCAGTATAAGTCTTATTTACAAAAGGATCTTTATTACCTAAAGAATACTCATCAGCGGCACGAGTAGTATTTCCAAGGTTTCGATCTTGTGCTCGTGAAGATAAGTCTTAATGCAAATATGGACAAAGTTCTTATACTCTTCAAATAATACCAGGCCTTCATAATCGTTTTCAACTTTCTGGGCTAAGCATCATCTATCATATAACTGCTCTTTTCCTCTTGCAAATTCAAACAAGTTTGTCCAGCTTCTTTCTATAGTTTTTGATTTTTATTTTTCGAACGCATAATAGTCACCACTTCTGATGAACGGTAAATATCACTAGCCTTACCAGTGAGTACACATTGTAATAATTGAATTCAATGCTTCCTTGGCCATTTCAAACTTTCAGCAACTTGTCCACACGAGTAAAATATGTATCTACTTCTATTAATCTGAAAGGGGAGAACGATATAATGGTCTTTTCAAGATCAAAACTTAAATTTGGATTTGAAGTATGTCACTTGCCAACTCTATTTCTTTCATTCGACATTGATATTCCTTCTCGTCCTTCTCGCTTTGCATCCGCATCTGTCTCTCTCCTTCTTCTTAAATGGAATTTGCTTTTCTTCCTTATCTAACTGCATTTGCATTTGTTTTTCTTTTAACTGTATTTGTCTTTCTTTTCTTCCGTATCTAACTGCATTTGTTTTCCTTCTTTTCTTTCCTGAAGTTCGAGCTTCCTTAACGACAATTCCATTTTGTACATTAATTTTAATTCTTTTACTTTTATATCAGAGTCTGATACAGATTTACTGTTCGAAATCAAAGCACTTTGATACCATACATTCTTTTATAGAATATGCTGATCCAAACCACTTCTTATTTCTTGTTTCGTGAGGGACGTTTTCGCTTTTGGAAAGAATGTATCTTCTGTCAAATTGAATCAATTCATCTTTTAAAAATAGTATAATTGTTTCTGGATAGGATTTGAAGAAAAGATTTCCACGTTTGATGGCAGTTTTATAAAAATTCCAGTCGATCTCAATCGAGAATTTAAAAAAAAAACTAGCGGAATTCAAATAAACAAGCAATAACATAGTTTACTGCAATATCTGAACCAAAATTTAAATAGCCCGGACGAGCCCCCAATTCTTTGTTAGGTGTTTATGCATATAGTAGCACAGAAAAAGTCAAAACAGCAAGCTTTTAATAATTTAACAAATAATTTATTTCCCTTTAAGAACATGGTAAAAGTAGAATATAACTTACAATTTTAAGAATCAGATCCAAAAATAATCCCAGAATAATCCACGAATCAAATTGCAAAGGTTCTAGTAATTAAATGTTCTAATGGATTCAAGTTCGAGAACTGTTAGAAAATACAAGATGAAAGACGATAACATAAGCTGAAGTCTGTTATGTGCTTATCTACAGTTTTTTGTAGATAGACAATATTTAACACTCTGGTGTTGGAGATCACAATGCAATTTTGATAGATGGTCTTTATCCAAAATTCTGTATCAGCACAACAAAGATTTCCAATGATTCGAATTAATCCTTCAAAAACTAAGTGAACTGAATAAAAGTTAACATGGATTAAAAAACTGGATACAACAAAAGAAAATGATTTAACGTCAGATGTAAAATACCAAATATACTATTTCACTAAAACAAACATTATACCGTACTCAAATACGCAGTTTTTTTAAAAAAATATGCCCAAATTGCGAATCACGTTGGGAAGGGGGGGGGGGGAAGCGGTCACGTGATCGCTTTAATTCACTACTCCCATCTTTACATTGACAACAACTAATCCTTTAAAAATGAACATAAAGCCTGATTGCATGGTGGCCACTAACCAGGAGTTAAAGATAGGATCTTGATCCATATTACTTGTTTGTTAAATAACAAATCAGGATAACCGACATTCTGAAAAACATCATCTCTTCTGAATGCGTTTGCATTACTATGATATTACTATACATAAAATAATAAACAAAACTTAAAAGCAACTAAATGAAAACAAATATAAAATTAAATCAGACAAACGTACCACTTCTCAAATCGGGTCAGTTGATATATTACCACAAATCTCCTCAGACATAAGAAGAACGTTGGGTATTATGCTAAAGCGTTTGAAATGCTCTTGAGATGGTCTTAACCCGAAATTCCCTAACGCTCGATATACCAGCGTAAGGCAAATTTGAAAGAACATTCTGATAAGAGTTAACGTTTGTCAGATTGCCTGAACTGCTTTGATTTGATATTTATGGTTGACTTATTAACCAATACGTTAAACGAATGAAGTGAAGTAAGCAAGAATTATATACAGGTATGGCCTTTAAGGTCATTAAGTCTTCCAATCATACAATAGCTGTACTCTTAAATCTTCCAATCATTGTAACACTTGAAATGTTGACGGACACAGATGATCTTCCTTGGGAATAATACATCTTTTTAATTGACGACTAAATTTTTCCAATGATCTTGTAGAGTTAAAATTCGCTCAAGTGCATTTCAAAAGCTTTGCAATCGTCTTGTCACGTATTGGCAAATGATCCTCGCTAACTCTATCTATCTATCTATCTATCTATCTGTCTATCTATCTATCTATCTATCTATCTATCTATCTATCTATCTATCTATCTATCTATCTATCTATCTATCTATCTATCTATCTGTCTGACCAAAGGAAAGTTGGTATTGCTTATGCTCTGCTATAATGCGTCCAGTGTATTTATCTCTTGAAGGCGTAAACGAGACTCATATCGTCCTTTGGAAGAAAAAAATAATATATATATATATATATATGTGTGTGTGTGTGTGTGTGTGTGTGTTCTTCCAATTTTACGAGCGTTAGAGAATATTGTGAGACAAATTAAAATAAGTCCTAACTATTGACACATACCTGAACTGTTTTCAATTGATATTTCAACGGACGCTAATGTATTAGCAAATACGTTACAAGAATTAAGTGAAGCAAGCAAGATTTTTGTCGTCTTTAAGAGTTAGCTATTGTGCTGTAACTCACACTAAAACTCTTCCAATCATTGTAACACTTGAATATATTAACGCTATACATATCTCCCTTAGGAATATTTATTTTTCTCAAATGGCGACTAAAGCTCTTCGCAGTCTATTGCAATGCTCTTCTGGAGTTAAGAGCATGTTAAGAGATTTGAATAGCCAAAGTTCGTCTTATGTCTAAAGAGTTTGAGTTAATATGTAAACTGACCGGATTAGGTAAGATAATTGGAAGATTAGTGGAATAATTACCAAATGGCATTTTGGGATTGCTGTTGCTTTGCTATAGTTTTTCCGGTGCAGATTATTTCAAAAGATTAAGCATATGAACCAACGTTCCTCCTATGACTGAAGAGTTTTGAGGTAATATGTCAACTGTCCCGATTTGGGAAGAGAATTTGAAGACTTTCGTTAGAATTGCCAAAGGGCATTTTGGGATTCCTCTGGCTCTTCTATGATTCTGCCAGTGCATGTAACTCTTGAAGTCTTAGTCCAAATACATATCTATTTTTCATTTTTACGTCTTGTAACGTATTGGCAAATGCTCTTCGCTAACTGTTTAACTGTTTAACTGCTCTTCAAGTTTCACGAGCGTTCGGGAACGGCTGAAGACAGTTAGGGTAAATTTGAACTTTTAGTATATACCTGAACTCTATTTAGTATATATTACAACTAACTCCAATAAGGGAAATCGTTCGAGACGTATTATCAAATGCGTTGCAGGAATTAAGTGAAACAAACAAGATGTATGCACCGCTATCATTTTTAATGGTTAGTTAGTATGCTTTAGCTCCACTTGAACTCTTCCCTTCATTGTAACAATTGAATATATTAACGGTATACAGATCTTCCTAAGAAAAACAAATCTTCGTATACGTCAACTAAAGCTGTTTACAAACTCTTCCAATGCTCTTTTGGAGTAAAGCGCATTTCAAGATCATTTACATAGCTTTAGTATAAGAACCAAATTCGTGTTATGCCTTAAGTAATTTGAGGTAATATGTAAACTAAATTTGTGAAACGAATTGGAAGACGTTTTTAAGAATTATCAATAGTCATTTGCAGACTGCTATTACTCTGCCATATTTCTTCCAGTGCATTTATCTCTTGAAGACGTAAACTAGATACATATCTTCCTTTGGAATGTTACTTTTAATAACATATTGGTAAATGCTCTTCACTAACTATATCAAAGCTCTTCAAGAATTTAGAGCCTTGGGGAATTTTGAAAGTTAATTAGGATACGTTCTAACTTTTTCTACATACCGGAACTGTTTTAAATTGATATTTCAAATGACGTCTATATGGGAGAGCATTGGAGACATATTAACCAATACGTTACACTCATTTAGTGAAGCAAGCAAGATTTATATATCGTTATCATCTTTAATGCTTTGGTATTATCATGTAGCACTACTATAACTCTTTAAATAATTTTAACACTTAAAATTTAACGGGATACAGATCTTCCTTAGGTATATTAATATTTCTGAAATGACGACTAACGCTCTTTGGAAACGCTTCCAACGCTCTTCTGGACTTAAAAGCATTTCAAGCGTATGATGATGAATTTGAATTATAGTACTGTATCGCCCACTAGGGGCATGTAGCACTGTTTTAAGTTTCCAGCAAAGTTGGATATTTAATTTCTCCTGGAGTGAGGAATGGTGCCGCTTCCCCCAGGCATTTATGTACTCAAGGAGTACTATTTAATTTGGTCGTTAGGTCGGGGTTGCTATTAATTACGTACCTCTCTTTTATTGCCACAACTCGGATAACTCAAAAATGGCGGAGATGCGAAACTAATTTCCAATACCTCCACTTGTGCCATTGCACACCATTAACACACATAATTGGCTGTTAAGGTTGAGTGTGTGTTGGGTCTATTTCACGAGTATTTAAAAAGATTTAGCATAGGAATCAACGTGCCTCCTATGCCTGAATAGTTCTGTTGTTGTAGGGTTTAACGTCATCTTTCAGCACACGATATGCTATACATGTCGTTCAGTATTAAAACCTATCGTGTGCTGAAACATGGCGTTAAACCCTACAATAACAAAACTATATTTTTGAGGTAGGTAATATGTCAAATGACCCGACTTGGGAAGAGAAATGGAAGATTTTTGTTAGAATTACAAGAAGATTTTTGAGGATGGATGTTGTTCTCTTGAATCAGTTAGCGATATATATATATATATATATATATATATATATATATATATATATATATATATATATATATATATATATATATATATATATATATATATATATATATATATATATATATATGTATATATATATATATATATATATATCTTCCTTTGGAATCTTCTTGTTACGTAATGGTAAATGTTTTTCACTATCTATATAAATTCTCTTCAAGATTTACGATCGTTAGAAATTTTGACAGACAATTGGAATAAGTCCTAACTTTAGTCACATTTACCAAATGACATTTGGCGAATCCTCTTGTTCTTCTATAATTCTTCCAGTGAATGAAGCTCTTGAAGTCCTAATCGAAATACATATCTTTTTTTGAAATCTTACTTCAACTAACGTATTGGCATATTTTCTTCGTTAACTATATACACGCTCTTCCAGATTCACAAGCGTTAGGGAATTTTTGAAGAAAATTAGGATAAGTTCTAACGTTTGCCATATACCTGAACTCTTGGTTTTATATTTCAACTCACTCCAATAGCGGAGATGATTGGAAATGTATTATCCAATATTTTGCAAGAACTGAGTGAAGCAATACTACTAATAATAATGAAAACTTTGTATAGCACCTAATCTTTAGAAGCTCTAAGCGCTTTACAAGATTTATAATGATATGACTACAAACACAAAACACGATGAAATTATAAAAAAATAATAAATGCTGAAAATATTTAAGGTAGGGAACATTATTAAATCTTTAAATTTGTTCTTACAGTCGAAAAACGTCAGTTTTAAGAGCACTCTTGAAAGGGATCACTGTGTCTTTGTGTCTAATGTCAATGGGCGATTCATTCCACATTACCGGGCCCTGGTATGCATAGGAACGGTTGCCCATAGGACTTCCTTTTCATATTGGGAATAATGCGTAAACGGTTGTCATAAGTGGAGCGTAGGTATATTTTGCTGGTTTGTTCCTATGGGTGAGGCCAGATAGGTTTGCTGGACTAGAGTCCGTCAGTGAAACGTTGCACAGTACATCTTGTTCAAATTCGTTCATCCCGTTTCAATAATTTCTAACAACAATATCGGATTTTGAATCTTGATATCTGACCAATCATAATCAGAGAGATTTGCTATGGAGGTAACACTTTATCCTCATTAAATGTGGGAGATTTGCAAGTAAATCCTTAGGATGATTTTAAGTTTTAATTTTAATTTAAATTTAGTTTTGGAATTAATAAACCGATTACGTTCGTAGACTTTCCATCAGAAAACATGGATCTTTCAGTCAGACATAAATAACTTAACCAATTCTACCAAAACTACTTTGTTAAATCTTCGAACAATTCTTCAACGCAAAATGGTATTTTAAAATACAACGTTATACATAATTTTAATGTTTACCATTATACAAGAATTGAAATAAAATATATTCAATCGCTTAAACAACACACCTTATTATTATTATTATTATTATTATTATTATTATTATTATTATTATCGACCGGTTTACGAAAGTAATTAATTTCCATTAAGGTTTTCACCGTTAAAATTAGAAACATTTAATTTGGAGAAGATGTCGAATTTTTAGAGGCAGACTGTATCAGTACTTCAAAATTTTTGATCTCATTTTTATGGTTGGAAGTAGGAGCTAGCGATGGCTTTTAATTCCAAATTATCTAAGGGCTGTCTATCTCACGTGTAGCAGTGGAATAATAGTGCTTTGATAAAAGCTGGTCAGCTTCGCTTCCGAAACACCAAATCCCTACTTCCCAGTAACCTTTTTCATGTAGGAATACATTTTGTACACGTATGCATGGGCGGTGCCAGCGCAAACGGATATCAAAGCTATCACCGTGATTCGCGCGATAAAGGTTACTCCCGCGGCATTCTCAGACGTTTCTCTGTAGATCCAATATAACAAGTTAATTGCATATGTCAACTTGCAAAAATCAAGCGATCGATATAAAGACAACATACAAGTGATTTTCTATTATGAATTACAGTGTGCTACTATATGTCATTAGTTTTTTTTATTATCAACGATTTATTATTTTACTGACATTCGCGGGAATAATTTCCGTACTGGTTAATTTTACAGGCGGTGGTTTGTTTTCTTCATATCAATTGTGTTAGTCTATTTTTAATTGAAGTAAATGCCTTTTTTTCCAATAGGAGGTATTTTGAAAGCTATGTTTGCAAATAATCGTTTAATAACATTATCAAGACCATCACCGTAAGTTGCTTGATGACTGGAAATTGTGGATTTGTTATTCTGATCATTACAGGTCCACGGTTTCGTTTATGTACGTTCATCTTAGTTGTTATCTATATATCTAATAACTATGATAGTCATCAACCAGTTCATCGACAAGTTCCTGATATAAGCTAATATCCATGATACCACCTTAAAATAATCGTTGACAACTATCGGCTGTTTCATTAATTATTTCCGGAGAATTATTTCCAGCTCGTTTCCACCCTCCTATGAGAATTTCTAATCGTCGCGAATATTGTAAGTACAGGCAATAAAACCACTTTCTCTTGACGTAGTCAGGGTAATAAAACCACTACCAGTAGTACCAGTGTCAGGTGAATTGTAAATATTTTCCCTTTTGTTTTGTGATTTTTTTCTGCTGTGAAAGAGATTGTTGTTGTTCTATTTGCTGCTTTGTTGGAGGAAGATGATAGTATGAGCTGTGTTATTTCTCAATCTGAATACCCATGTCAATTTATTGTGTGTTTCTCAATCTGAATACCCATGTCAATTTATTGTGTGTTTCTCAATCTGAATACCCATGTCAATTTATTGTGTGTTTCTCAATCTGAATACCCATGTCAATTTATTGTGTGTTTCTCAATCTGAATACCCATGTCAATTTATTGTGTGTTTCTCAATCTGAATACCCATGTCAATTTCTTGTGTGTTTCTCAATCTGAATACCCATGTCAATGTATTGTGTGTTTCTCAATCTGAATACCCATGTCAATTTATTGTGTGTTTCTCAATCTGAATACCCATGTCAATTTATTGTGTGTTTCTCAATCTGAATACCCATGTCAATTTATTGTGTGTTTCTCGTATAGAACACATATAGTGCATCTTTATTTAAAGCTCGATCTTTATCGTATTTTATGCGATATATCCATCGATACCAGACATCTTAGCCTACAGATCAATCATGTTCGGGCTTTAGATATCTTTCTCTATGATTAAAACATGTAACTGCAAACCAAACTACATCAGCCAGATGTCATTTTTTTAATCGCATTAATTGCCTCATTAGTAGAAATATTCAGAGTGTAACTACTTCCGGTTCTTTTTCTTCAGGTATTTCTTTACTGCAATGGTCAGCAACAGCCATCTTTGGTTTTAATTGTCCAGCGACTATATCAGGTGGGATTTTTTTTTAAAAAAATCGTTATTGTTTTCTAATTTTTTGTTCAGCAGTTTGTTTTACTGTTGGAAGAAGACATTCAGTAGCTTCTGCAAATCTCCCAGTAACGTTTGTGACAGGCATAAATTATTGTTCTAAACCTTCTGCAAATTCAACTGGAGATTCTTGTAATTTTTGTCTGACAGAATCACATACTGCTCGAAATTTCATTATTACTTTTAGTCGCTCTCGAGCTAATCTAGCTGTGTAAGATTCTCATACAAAATTATTGATATATAATTAATGATCTAATTAAAGGACGCGACCTCAAATAAGCTTCGTAAGGGTAAGTTTAATTGCAAACTCTTTTCGACCAACGAAGCGTTTACCTTCAAAATGGAGCGTATTTTTTTAACTCTCGGATTGACAAAGGCGCACTTCTATTATGAGGTCGTCCCGCCCTCTCTGCTGCTTCAAATTCTTAACCTAAACGGCTCAATGAGAAGACACGCCTAGGCTATGGTGAAGCATTTATAAATATATACCGTCTGTGTACATGAGGTATTCGGTTCTTCGAATCGAAATCACTTCACATGTGCGGTATAGGATGAACCGAAATCACAATTTCGAAATATTGTACACACAAAAAATGAAACCTGTGTACATGTATTTAATAAATAAAAGGATTTATTTATTTCCGTGACAACCTTGACTGCGTGTAAATTGTACTAGGTCTGCTATGCCGTGTAATTCGTGTATGTGAAAGTATAACACAAATATAATAAAGATGGATGGAATGGTCTGTCTATCTGCTTGTCTCTTTTTCTCTGACTCCTCTCACACACACATTCTCTCTCTCTCTCCCTCTCTCTCTCTCTCTCTCTCTCTCTCTCTCTCTCTCTCTCTCTCTCTCTCTCTCTCTCTCTCTATGTATATATATATATATATATCTTTTCCACATAGTGGGTACAGCTTACATATATGGTGTGAAGTTTCCATCAAATATACATCTGCGGATCACATCAAGACTACAGCAGGATGACACTTGCCGGCTGTAACGTGCACATTTTTCCTTATGTGTGTCTTTGTCTCTGCAGTAAACACTACAACAATTCTGTTTTTCGTACATGTCAAGATCAGGATTCATACGTAATAGTATCTAATTAATTATCCAGTTAATCGAATTGCATCATTAACATGGTTTAATCCTCGAGAATTATAAACAATTATTCGAGTGTGAGTTTCAAATAAGCAAATAGCTTTTTTTTTACATATGCCGAGGCAATGAATATAATAAGTCAGTAAGCAATAATGTCTTGTCATGTCGACATTTGTAAATCTCGTTATGACAGTCTTTATTATTGAAGAAATGTAACTAACAGTCTTGTATACCAGATAATATCCCTCTGCTCTCCTCATTTCAGAATTTTTGCTAGAGTTAACATACTAGGACCAATAATATTTGAAAATTTCCCTTGGTAGATATTTATTTATCCCATATCTATCTATCTATCTATCTATCTATCTATCTATCTATCTATCTGTCTATCTGTCTGTCTGTCTGTCTGTCTATCTATCTATCTATCTATCTATCTATCTATCTATCTATCTATCTATCTATCTATGTATCTATCTATCTATCTACATTGTGTGCGTGAGACACAGAGAGAGAGAGAGAGAGAGAGAGAGAGAGAGAGAGAGAGAGAGAGAGAGAGAAGAGACATTATTTGAAGTGTATTGTCGCATGTCTATTTAATAAACGATAAATATTCTTCGAAACATACACACATTTAAAACCAACTAACCCGGATTCAATGGCGGCTAATATTTAGGTGCAATTCTACGGGAGGGGGGAGGTATGGTCGATTTCCATAGTATTTCCATTCACCCTTACCGCCTCTGTTAAATCGTTCCTGCGATAAGTTTAGTAATATTATATTTTGCTAAGAATCTTTTATTTTATTGTACATATCCTTCTAAATTAGCTAAACTGCTGATATAAAAATATTTTTATATTAATCTTTCTTACCCACTTCTGGCATTAGACTTGTCCTAAAGTAGATTATATAATCAGACCACGATGTGCATGTCGGCTTTGTTTCGTCAAATGCGCATAGCAGAGGAGCAACCAGGTAAATGGTTGTCCTTACTTCCAACAAACTGTTCATTATTGCAGAGATTTATATAATAGTTGATCGATTCATATATATGCAATTTATTACCCTTTTAAGGCAGATAACTCTTTTCTCCTGGCTTGAGTCTCAAATAAAGTTTTCATTCCTCAAGTTATTAGATCACACTTTATATCTCCCTTATTCCAATACGTCCTTAGATATTTGTGCATGATAATTTACCGCATCAGTACTTTTAACTCGCAACAAGAAGTTGAGGAGAACTACTGGTTTGGCACAGTACCTGTTTCAGAGTGCCCACATTATAAAAGCATTCTCAAATATGCAGTCTTAATTTATCTCGGCAATTACTTTTTTCTAGGTCTTACGCAACAAATTAAGTTTTTTTTCATAAGCCTGGTGAGGAAACTAAGAATGTAGTCGCATGTAAGGCCGTAATAATGGTGAAACATAAGGTACAATTGAACACATCCCCCTACACGCAGTCAAATTGTTTATGTTCAAGGGGAGAGGGGGCTCTTTTGCGATTGCTGCAGGCCATTAGACCACCTTATTACCGTGTTGTATCCGTGCACATTATGTATACATTCTTGGTACTATTTTGCGTTCAACTATTGTTCTGTACTTTTTTCGGGAGTGGGGTTGGATCTCCGTTTGATCTGTTCGGACCATCCGAGTCAAGCCTCCTTAATAACATTATGGTTACCCAAAGGCTTACTTTATATCATGACCAGAAATCTTACTTTGTATCATAACCAGAAAGTTTACTTTCTATCATAACAAGAAGGCTTACTTTGTATTATGACCCGAAGGCTTACTTTTTATCATGACCCGAAGGCTTACTTTGTATCATGACTCAAAGGCTTACTTTGTATTATGAACCGAAGGCTTACTTTTTATCATGACCCGAAGGCTTACTTTGTATCATGACTCAAAGGCTTACTTTATATCATGACTCAAAGGCTTAATTTGTATTATGACCCGAAGGATTACTGTTTATCATGACCGTAAGGTTTATGTGTGGTACATGCTATGATTTCAATTAGTGTTCATGTAGGTGTTTAGTTATGTTTATGCTTTTTATGCTTGTAAATCTGTACATTTTAATCTGATAAGGTATATATTTTAAATTTCAAATCACGGTATGCAAATTCAATGCAAAATATGTCGTGTCCACTTCTGTCTCTAATTTGTCTTTTTATTTCATGGTCGTTAGATTTTGATTGTGATTTATCTGTTTGCACATCTTGTTGATAAGATCTCCGTATTTGCTTTTCTTTTCTCTTTGGATTTTCGGTACGGTTTGTCCCTATTCTGGTGTCGATTTGTCTATATAAAGTTTGTTTCCCTCTCAATTCTCGCGAGTTTTGCTCTCTTTCTTTATATCTATGTTGTTTGTCTTTTAGCTGTTTCACACTTGACTATTGGTGTGTTTGTTGCTTATTTTGGCAATTCTCTGGCTCGTCCTACTTTTCTGCGGTAGTTTCATAGTTCTTGGTTTTGTTGTAGTTGCCTGTGTGTCTTCATGTTGGTCCATTTCCTTTCGTCTGCTTTTAATGGGTTCCTTTTGTGTGTTATTCGGTGTTTTTGTTACTGAGCATTTCAGGTGTTTGGCTTGTTTTCCCACGCTTTGTGCATTTCTATGAAATCTGCAACCTTTGTACCACGATGAGTACCAGAAAGCCATGTAGAGAAAAGGCTCTCTTTAGTATTCTTAATTTCACTTCCTCTATCTCTAGAATTCTCACTCAGTTTTTAACAGGAAATCCGGGTTGGGTGTCCATTTTTGTCTTTGTCACCTTTATTTCAAATTTCTTCTCAACTTTATCAACTGTAGCTAGGGGTGGGATCTCTAATACAATTTCTGAAATATAAAACAACGTTCTCCTTTTTTCAGTTTTATTAGAAAAGTGGTGGTTTGCTTGTGTTCAAGCCGACGTTACCCTAATCTAGGGTCCCATATGGCAATATAGGATCCTTTCCTTTGAGTTTCAAGATTTAGGCATCTTTCCCCTTCTTCTTTAACGAATCATAAGATTAATTAAGTTTGGATCCATATGTTTAAGAGTGGTCAGCACCATTTTTATACTGGGTCTTATTTTTTTGCTTTACTTCTCTCATATATATGTCTTGCGCCCCTTCTTTGTTAGTGCCTTCTAAAAACGCTCCTTCTGTTGATTCAATTCTTCTAGTACGAAAGCGTTTATCAAGTTATGTCACTTCCTTGTGTCTCGACATTTACGATCTACACGATCCAGGGCAAAGTCATACCAAACACTTATAAAAATGGTACTAACAGCTGCCTTGCTAGGCGCTCAGCATTAATAGGTTAGAACTGGTAGGCCTGGTGTCAGGATAATGTAACTGGGTGGGACATCACGCTACATGTCTGCGGCATGATACCCCAGTGCTAGACACCACGATAAGTTGCCTAACTGCAGACATTGTAGCGATATGACTGAAAAATTGTTAAAGCTACGTGAAGAAATCCTAATCAAACAAACAAATGGTTTCCACGAGCTGTCGTGAAATTTGATCAGTCAATTTGAAATCACCTATTGCATTTGTTGTATAGTTTGGGCTAGTTTCAATTCAATTTCATACTCCGTGTATACATTGTTTATAGATTCTTAGAACCATTTTGTAGAATTAAGGTTTTGTGAGTGTCAATAAACTTCGTTGCCGTTTGTTAAGTTTGCTTGGTACGTGCCATTGCGATTATGAACGAAGAGTATACTTCTCAACAATGGACCCGAGTAACTGAGTGGTCTAGAGCGCTCCCCGTTACGGATGACTGCCATCTCACCTCTGTGTGGGTTCGAGTCTCGGATTCGGCCAATGTAGGTATGTGCGAAAGCTTGCCAGTAGCTTCTCGTATGTCAGTGGATCATTTCGGGGTTTTCCCGGGTTCTTCTATTATTAAAGGAATAATAGTATATGCTTGCATATCCAGGATCTGAACCTGTTCAAGCTAGTTGGTAAATGGTATTGTTTCTTGAGGGGAAACAATCTGAGCATAAAAATAATTAGAAAATCTAATCATTAACGATGTTTATCTACCTAGGATCGTATATGTTGTTGCATATAACTGTAGCAATGTTTAAGAGCCCTGTGCTGAAGGAAAATATAGGACGAATACCGCAAACACTATATAACTGTATCATCTTTATGCAATGCGCTTTAATGTCGCGAATCGTGTTAGTAAATTTAAGAAAAAGAAAACGGTTTTAAAAGAAACAAAATCCTAAACAAAGAAATAAATATGATAGAGAAATAAATAAAACTGCCGCCTATAAATCAAAACAACTGTAAAGTTTGCTAATCATAACCACGCAAACTGTCATAAAAAATATAGTTTGTCCAGTGTTGGTGTCCTGGTGAAGTTTCTGTATAGATTTAATATGTTTTACCTTGTCCATGTTTTCGTCTTAACATACGCAGTCTAAGTAAGTCCTGATGTTGATAGACACTAATGCCAATGCAATCCTGGAAATACGCATAAGTTTGAGCAAAAACACAAGAGTTTGAGCAAAAGATCCGATATTATTTTTACGAATAGAAACACTTTAGATAGATCTTCTGTCATATACAGATATATCTTAGACCATATGTTGATTATTTCCTTCTTGGACCGTGAGCATGACATCAACGCTCGCTTCATTAGTCGTAATGTTTCCCTCTTTTTTCAGAATGCAGTTCACGAACGTTATGTCTCTAATGAATGACAAGATATATCTTGTCCTGTTCATTGTCTCAACGATTTTCTTTGTTTGGCATTATTATTGTACGAAAAGAATCCTCCATAGACAGTCACTTTCGCTTTTATGAAGGCTTTTCCAATGATTTCACTTGCTGGCTATGTCGCTACTGTGAATGTCAAGCAGATGCAGCTGAACGAACACGAACACGAACAATTACTCTACTTTGTTATTCATAGTCTTTTGACGTCAAGTCTTGGTGATATATGCCTGACATTTCCACATGATTTGTTCATGCCCGGTATGCTTTTCTTCGCCAGCACACATTGTTGTTATGCGGTAGCATTTGGCAAACATACTGGCGGAAGAATGACTGAAATAGTTTTTTTCCTGATATGGATGACTGGTTTCATATTCATTCAATCCAAAGTTACATCTTACATCATGAAAGTGCTTATAATGTGTTACTCGGCTCTACTTTTCAACACAGGATGGAGGTCAACTGCAAGGTTTGAAAGCGAGCAGACGATAGGAGCATTTATTGGTTGTTTGGGCACCATTTTATTTATGTCGTCAGATTCTCTTATCGCCATTAATAAGTGGGTGCTTCCAATTCCGAAGTGTGAGTTCGTTACCATGGTGACCTACTATTGCGGACAGTTAGGAATTGTCCTCGGTTTAACGCAAAGACTTAATGTCAAATAGATGTAAAGAGAAGACAAATGATTTGCCTATCGACACTACAAACATTTATATGCATTTTACCTATATTGTGTATGAGCTTGATATCTAAATTACAGATATAAATAAGTATTATATTGCAATCAAAAGTAAAGAGTACTTTCTACGCTTGCTCTCTTGGTGAAATAATGGTAATTTGTCTTCCGTTTGTTTTGTTTTGGAATGTATATATGATTTAAATTTACAGGAAACTAGACCTGCAAAGTTTCCTTTAAATTAAATATTTACGGAACGAGTGGTTTTTCAAATGTACAGAATTCACACTAAAAGTATATTTTATCGCATACTATACTACAACACGAGTTGCCGTTTCCAGCGGAGTTCGGATATAGTTTAATAAATTGTGAGTTTACTGAGGGAGTGAACGCTTCACATCCATCCTCGGTAGTTCTGCTGCATAGTGTACTTTATCAGTTATTACATCTATTCATAATCATGTTTGTACATGTATACTTTTTTCTTAATTTAGACCTTCAATTTGTATGGATACAATACTAAGAAATTAATCAATATTCCGATTGGGGGTCCCGAGTAGCCGAGTGGTCTAAAGCACTTCCCGCTACAGATCACAGCCATCTCACATCAATCTGCGTAGGTTCGAGTCTCAGATTCAGCCATTGTTGGTATGTGAAATATCTTGTCAGTATCTTCTCTTGGGTTGGTGATTCTTTCCCGGGATTTTCCAAGGGTTCTTCCTCCAACATTAATACTGGACTCCATGTATAGCCTATCGTCTGCTGAAAAATGGCGTTAAACCCTACAACAAAAACTGTTTCCATCTCTCTATATCTTTCTTTCTATCTGTCTATTCCTCGGTCTTTATATATTTCTTTATATCTCTTTTTTTTTCTTTATATATCTCTCTATCTATATTTCTATGTCTTTCACTCCCAAATCTCTCCTAATCTTTCTGTCTCTCGTTCTTCTCTCTCTCTCTCTCTCTCTCTCTCTCTCTCTCTCTCTCTCTCTCTCTCTCTCTCTCTCTCTCTCCTTGTTTCTATCTCTCTCTTCTCTCTATATCCCTCTCTCTCTATTTGTCAATACTATCTCTCTCTATATATCACCCTCTGTATCTCTATATCTCTATCTTTCTCTGTCTCCCTCTGTTTCTCTCTCTCTCTCTCTCTCTCTCTCTCTCTCTCTCTCTCTCTCTCTCTCTCTCTCTCTCTCTCTCTCTCTCTCTCTCTCTCCTTTGAACCGCTCCGGTGTCCTTTGTAGTTAGAGCGCCCGGCGCAAAAGCGGGAGGTCGTGGGTTCCATCCCGTGCAGAGTCATATCAGAGACTTACAAAACTGGTACTAACAGATGCCTCGCTTGACGTTCATCATTCAGAAGTTAGTGTTAGGACTGGTCGGTCTGGTGTCAGGAT